>LR812539.1:38939072-39349072 GCA_903798195.1 Danio kyathit
TTGTTTTAATTAGTTTTTAGAGGTAGATTTACTAGTTTTTATATTTTGAAATTGCTTAGTTTTTTTGTAAATAAGAGTATTTGGTAGGTGCAGAATAAATATTGTATAACAAAAACTCATTTTTAAAACTACATTTTTTGAAATGTGTATTTAGAGGACTCATGAACACTACAGTCTACCACTACCATCTACCTATCCTCAAATTCAAATAACACAACAGCCCACAAGATAGCAGCCTTAAGTAAAATAGATGTGCTAGGCTGCTTTTGAGGTTAGACACACAGTAGTGATGGGAAGTTCGATCTTTAACCAGAACTGGATTTTTTATGACAATCTTCCTGTGTTTGGATTCAACATAACAAAAATATGTAGTCAGCAATCATAATTTCAGTCAGTTAAAACATCACAGTGATCTGAAAAGTTTCTTACAATTACGTTTTGAAATCCAACTGAAACATGATTCACTTATTTAAATTCCATTACGACTTTCTGTTATGAAATACACTTACGTTTCGTTTTTTAAAAACTCTCGTTTTTATTTTTATTTCAGTTAATAAAAATTATTTAATATTTTCGTTTTTTCATTAGTTTTCGTTAACTATAATAACCTTGTGAAGAACGGTTCCAGAAAGCAGGTAAGACAAAAACAAAAGCCAAATAACAAAACAAACAAGTAAAAAACAGGGTGAGAATGTGGTAAAATCTGAAAATGTGGTAAAAATCAGGGGGCTTTTCTTTTTCTGGATTGCTTTTGAAAACACTGTCAGTTGGGTTTCGGTAAGTGGGTGGGCGCTAATCAATCAGTGCTTTTTAAAACACTATTAGTAAGTTTAGGAAAGGGGGTGGGTGGGGTAATCGGTTGGTCGGCCAGTCAGCCAACAGCGTTCTCTGGTGGATTTACGCGAGAAGAGCAGGCGAATGGCACTCGCGAGAAACATTTGAGATCTGAAAAAGCGTACACGGCAGCTTCTGGCGAATCCGCGTAAAACAAAAACCGCAAAAAACAAAAACGTAGCTCCTGGGATGTATTTGGCGATCTCCAGAAATGTATATAGGGCTACGTAATCAGAATGATCCTAATGATCCATCAAATGTTCATCTTCACCATCTCTAAAGCTAAATTTGTGGCTAGAAGAATAGGACGATAAAAAGGATGACATGCTTGAACAGATTCAAACACCGGGGCTCCACTCAATCCCACTCAGAGACACAGGACACTTCCTGGAGCAAGTGGCGTGCATCTGCGTGCCAGGACAGCAGGACAATGTCTGGCCGCTCGCCCTGGGCAGCTCGCCTCGCAGGACTAGTTTCTACCGAGCATTAACCGCAGGCAGAGCTAAAAATCAAAAGAACCCCGCCCAAATCGGTACAGTGCCATTTAACGTTCACAATGACAGACATTGTTCGCAGCACATGATGATGACGGCGGCTGCTGTGGGGTCTGTTCCTGCTCATGAATGGAAGTAGTCAGACTGAGACTAATGCTGGCTCTGACCACCCCTGTTCTGTTACAAGCTCCGTCTCAACCTACAAGCGGAGAAGTCCTGGTTTTCTCCATCAGTGAAATATTTGTGTATTTCGTTAAAAGAATGAATAAAACATGCTGAACTTGTCATTAGCCTCGTAAAGAAATATGTGTGGTTCTGTTAATTCATGATGTGTCTTTATAGAGCACAAAAACAAAACAGAGGGGGAAAAAATACCAGAGGGAGAAAGCTAAAGAGTGTAATTTGTTAGAAAGATAAATCACCAGCTGCAGGTCACTGGGAATGAACTCAGCCTCAGTAGATGAGCAACATTCAAAATGTTCCTGACTCCAGGATGATTGTGTCTGTAAAAGCTAGGGAGCGGTTTAAAAAAAATAAATAAATAAATAAAAATTATACAAGTTATACAAGTTTTTTGTTTTTGCCTAAAAGTTTGTGTCAGAGTGCACTGATTCAATAAGTTAAATTGTTCTCTGATATCTACATAGTTAGGTATGTGGTATGAAATGATCCCTTTAATGAAAAGTTCAGACCATATTTGTAAGCTATTTGCAGCTATTCAGAACCTACTGTCTTTCTTTCTCACACACAGCGTAATGTACTCTGAAATACACATGCAAAATAATCATACTTTATCAAAAAAAAAAAAAGTAACAAATTAAGTAGATGCTAGGGCTGCACAATATATCGCTCCATCATTGATATTGCAATATGCACATACGCAATAGTCACGTCGCAGGATCTGCAATGTCAAACCGGTATTATGATTATCCAGGAGCCACAGTTCAAAACACTCATGATTTGTGGACTCATTGCAACATTTAACCATGAAGTTGCCAAAACGTTGATCAATTATGTGTGTTTTTAGGGCCTGTATGAAGATTTCAAGTATAAGATTTAAAGTATTCAGGCATAAGAGATTACGTTTCTAACTTTAAGAGAGATTCATTGTATTTTTTTGTATTCATTGTATTGACTATACAGTGTTATTTTACATTTGATTATAAAACTTGTGTAACTGAATTAGGGCTGTGCAAATAATGCGCCAAAAAAAAAAAAAAAATTAATAAGTTAACACATTTTATCTATTAATTTATTTAGATTTTTATTCAGAATACGTTCTTGTGCACATGATTTTAATAAGTTAACCAATCAGCGGGAGGTGAGCGGGAGGAAGGAACATAAAATATGGATGCAGGTCAAAATATAAATGATTTGGTGCCAAAGAGAAATTCAACGTCAGTCATTTGGGAGTATTTTGGATTCAGGAGAGAGGATGTGTCACAGAGCAAGGTAATTTGCAAGACTTGTAAAATGATTAATTCAATGAAACGGAGCAATACTACAAACCTGTTCTTAAAACAGCGTCATAAAAAACTGCATGGTCAATGCATGTCGACAAAGTCCATCAAAACAAACAAAAGCACACATCAAAGCTAGCCCGAACAGACTGAACAAGTATCCATTGTTCAAGCATTTGCAAGCGCCATGCCTTAAGAGGAAAAATCAAAACGACACAAAGAATCACGCAATCACCTATCATATATGCAAAGATATGATGCCTGCGCACATCATCAGTAAAGACGGCTTCCGAAGACTAATACAAACCCTTGACGAAAGATATCAGCTGCCATCTCGCACTTATTTCACATGATTTGCTGTTCCTGATATGTAAGGCGTGTTGAACACGAGCTCAAGCAGGTGAAATACAGATATGTGGTCCAGCAAAATGATGGAGCCGTATGAGTTTAACGGTCCACTATATTAATGACAACTTTGAAATGAAAAGTTGATGTTTGCAAACAGCATTCTTTCCAGAAGATCACACTGAAGAAAATATATCTGAAGGTTTAAAAGAAGCTTTAGCATCATGGGGACTTTGTGAAGAGCAAAAAGTGTCTATCACCACATTTATTTTATGTTGTCTGTTTTAAAGACAATTTTACTACATAAATACACAAATACTATGCTATTTCATTGTGAAATGTTTTGTTAAGCACTTTATAATGTATGTATAAAATTATTATTATTTTTTTTATTATATATGATCGCAATATGATTATTTTGTCCATATTGCACAGCCTAACCTGAATATTACTAGACTTCACGGTGTATTTTATTTGTGCAGCATCGTTGCTCTACTGTGTTTATCACTCTTTGTCATTCATTCATTCATTTTATTTTCGGCTTAGTCCCTTTATTAATCCGGGGTCGCCACAGCGGAATGAACCGCCAAATTATCCAGCACGTTTTTACGCAGTGGATGCCCTTCCAGCCGCAACCCATCTCTGGGAAACATCCACACACACTCATTCACTACGAACAATTTAGCTAACCCAATTCACCTGTACCGCATGTCTTTGGGCTGTGGGGGAAACCGGAGCACCCGGAGGAAACCCACGCGAACGCAGGGAGAACAAGCAAACTCCACACAGAAACGCCAACTGACCCAGCCGAGGCTCAAACCAGTGACCTTCTTGCTGTGAGGCGACAGCTATCACTCTTTGTAATTTGCTTATTATATTTAACGTCGATTCACTCTTTTACTAAATCATCCTAAAGAATCTAAAATCAGAAATTCTTTCTGAACAGATTTATTTATCTCAGCTGGTGAAATCATACTCAATATTGCAATATATATCGTAGAAAAATACTATATCATAATGTCAGTATTTTCCAATATCATGCAGCCCTAGTAGATGCCTTGTTAAATCTTTTTACCTGAAGTGATGGAGTGGTTTATTTCAGTAGTTTACATATTTGTTCCATCATTAAAAATGTACTTGGCAAATTTCACAATACACAGGTTAAAATCACTAAAGACACATTTAAACATTGTCACCTTGAGGAGGCATAAAGTTTGAATACGTTTTTAATCCGTATAGACCAATTTTTTTTTTTCCCAGCACACTGGCCACCATTCGGCATCAGAAAACAATAGATCTTTTTCACAAGACTGTAATGACGCCTTTAACAGTCATCAGCATCTTAAATCCTCGAAAGTTTTTAAATTTAGATTTTTTTTTAACGTATGTAAATTTATATGTATTTATTTATGTATGAATTATTTCATCTTTGCATCAAATTACAAAAAATAAATGACCACTTATGCAAGGCATTTCTAATGCAGCATATAGGGACAGGACAGTACATTTTAATTTGATCTCACGTCTGGCGGCCATTATCAGTCTCACACAATTTTGTTTTCCCTTTTTCTGAAAGTCTTGATAACACAATCGAGTTTTTCTTTTATTATTATTCAGCAAATAGGATTGTAAAAGGATTGATTATTTGTTGTATTCTCCCAATCACTGCACTCTCAAGCTGCGTCCCAAATGGCACATTATACACTGTGCACTATGTACTTATGCATTTACACACTCAACAGCATAGTATATGCATGTAGTGTCCTCCCAAATAAAGCACTAGGGGTTTTTTTACCAAGTGGAAATTTAAACCGTTTCCCAGATGACATTTGACGGTTGCTAAATTAGTGAAATAAATGACCAAACTCCCAAATAATACCTGCCATGAGTAGTAACGCATTCACCATCGGGAGGCGGTATAATCACTCACGTAGGAGAATTTTGCTTTCACAATCCAAAATAAATAAAGTAATCCAACATGAGCGCCCGATAGCTCTGCCCCTTCTGCTACGTGAGCAAAGCAGCGGCCAGTAAGTGCGTGAAGTGTCCATCATTCCACACTTCATTTTACCGGTCGAATAAAATGCATCATCCGGGTAATTAAAGTGCAATTATTCTTTTTAAAGAATGCACTACTTACACTACAAAATTGCGTAGAATAGTGCATAAGTATGCAATTTGGGACACACCTTCAGTTTACCCAATTATGACGACTTTTACTGCTGAGAAACGTGAAAAGGGTCTATATGAAGACGTGGTGTGGCACACTTTAGTCTCCCTCTACATTTCCTTGTACTGAACTTTTACTATTCAGCTATGCCTAGGTACATGCAGATCTTCTTTATATGGCATCTTTAAACTTATAAACAGACATCTGTACAGCTCGCATCTGCTTTGTTTAGGTAATGTCTTTACACATGAAGCCAAAACAACCTAATCAAAATCAGATCAAACTGAACGTGACCTGCAGACAACTGCTCATAAATCTAAGAACATTAGGTAGACACAAAAGATTCATTTCCACAGAAACTAGCCTAATAAACAGCTTTCCTTATGAAAACAGCAATCCATACAATGATTTGTAATAAATTATTTATGAAACTACAATTACCCTGACTGAAAGAGGCTGTTATCTGTCTTGACCACACAAATGACTACTACTGTCACACTAGGCAGTGTCTTGACCTACCAAGTGTGCACAGTAAGAAACTAAACGTGCTGTAAATGTTTTATACGCTTTGTTTTTTTTTTGCTTTTGGCTCATGAATTCATGCAGAGCTTATTTTCAGCAGGAGGCCGTGTTCTAATCTCTAAGCCAGAACTGAAGACGTGAGGAGACAATTTGCTGAAATCTTAATTTTTCAAAGGCAAAGGGCTACAAACAAAAGCCTTAAAGTTCAAAGACGATGTTCAGCGATAAATATCCAAATCCGTCTGAAAGAGAGAGCCAACGATTCCCACTGCCAATGTGTTCATCAAAGCACATTCTTGCTTTCGGATTTATAGCTAATAAATAGCTAATAATACCGAATATTGGATGCCACACTAGCAGAAGAGGACATATTTCCATTTTTATGGGCTATTGGCTCGAGGTAAACCCATCTGACATGAAAGCTGTGTGTGTAATCCCCTCAGGTCTGAAAGACGTGTGATCTAGGCCTAAATATTGATATCATAACATGCGATATTCCCAGAGAAGAAATGAATTGTTAATAATAGTCTTACATGGGCCGTATCATTGTTTTTCCTTGCTCTTTGAATATCTGATGTAACGTACACATACTCCAACATTAACAACCTTAGCCAGTTCTCCAGGACAATTCAAGGCAAGCAAACTAAAAACGGCTCATTATGAAACAGGCAAGGTTATGACGTCACAAGAGAATGTTGGTATATCAGCTATGCAAAATACACTCACCGGCCACTTTATTAGGTACACTGCTTAATGTCCAACTGCTTGTTAACGCAAATATTTAATAAGCTAATTACATGGCAGCAACTCAATGCATTTAGGAATGTGGACAAGGTCAAGACGATCTGCTGCAGTTCAAACAGAGCATCAGATTGGGAAGAAAGGTGATTTAAGTGACTTTGAACGTGGCATGGTTGTTGGTGTTTCAGTGTTTCAAAAACTGCTGATCTACTGGGATTTTCCCGCACAACCATCTCTAGGGTTTACAGAGAATAGTTGACAAAATATCCAGTGAACGGCAGTTCCGTGAACGCAAATGCCTTGTTGAGGTCAGAGGAGAATAGTCAGACTGGTTCGAGCTGATAGAAAGGCAACAGTAACTCATATAACTACTCGTTACAACCGAGGTATGCAGAAGAGCATCTCTGAACGCACAACATGTCAAACCTTGAGGCGGATGGGCTACAGCAGCAGAAGACCACACCGGGTGCCACTCCTGTCAGCCAAGAACAGAAAACTGAGGCTACAATTCGCACAGGCTCACCAAAATTGGACAAGAGAAGATTGGAAAAACGTTGCCTGGTCTGATGAGGCTTGATTTTTGCTGCGACATTCGAATGGTAGAGTCAGAATTTGGCGGCAACAACATGAAAGCATGGATCCATTCTGCCTTGTATCAATGGTTCAGGCTGGTGGTGGTGGTGGTGTAATGGTGTGGGGGATATTTTCTTGGCACACTTTGGGCCCATTAACACCAATTGAGCATCGTGTCAACACTATAGCTTACCTGAGTATTGTTGCTGACCATGTCCATTGCTTTATGACCAGTGTACCCATCTTCTGATGGCTACTTCCAGCAGGATAACGCGCCATGTGATAAAGCGCGAATTATCTTAGACTGGTTTCTTGAACATGACAATGAGTTCTGAGTGCTCAAATGGCCTCCACGGACACCAGATCTCAACCCAATAGAGCACCTTTGGGATGTGGTGGAATGGGAGATTCACATCATAGATGTGCAGCCAACAAATCTGCAGCAACCTGCTATCATGTCAATATGGACCGACATCTCTGAGGAATATTTCCAGTACCTTGTTGAATCTATGCCATGAAGGATTAAGGCAGTTCTGAAGGCAAAAGGGGGTCCAACCCGATATCAGTAAGGTGTACATAATAAAATGTGAGTGTATGTCTGTAAAATAATACAACCGTTGCATACAGTACAGCGCTGAAATGCCTAAATTGATATCAATTGGAATTTTATTATTATTTAAAAGAAAACGTTATGATGCTAGTGCACATTTTGTACATATCTCTGTCAAGACGTCCAATAAAATTTGTCTTATTTTAATTTGTATTTAAATGTAATGCATTTATAAAAAACCTACACTTATAACAATATTTAAAATATATAATTAACATAAATAATATGCATAAATTTTACTAACAAATGTATGAATGATGATAACATAAAGATGACTACAAAAATAATTAAGTATTTAATTATCATCCAATATAAGGCTAATTGTTTTAAATATTTCTTATAGTTGTAAAACGATTCTATTAGTGCTTCATCAGAGACTGAATGAAGCAGGATAGAATGGAGAGAGAGCTAGAGAAATGGACCGAGAACGAGATAAAGAGGCTGATAGGATGAGAGCAAACAAGAGCTTCATAAAAACAGGCTTCGCCATTGAGCAGATTGCTTGGTTCAAAGGGTAAAGATGCCATTGGGACGAACGCTTGGTAAACTCCTCAGGGTTTCAAACGCTGAACTGACAAACAGCATTAGATACCCAAAGGGCCTAGACGCAGCACAATCTGGAGAAGGTCGGGGAAGTGTAATCCTAAATCCCTAATCCTGTTTATCTGGGCTGGACCAAATGTGCCGATAAAACAGCAGATGAATGCGCATCTAGTGGACCACATGAAACCTGAAACTTCACTGCCAATAGCAAAAAAAAAAAAAGCTTTGCAGATTAGTTCACAGGTCAAATCAATTACAGGTCATTACAGACAAAGCACAAAATGATGGGAATATGAAAGCCAGACAGCAAAGTGATGCAGATATACCTCATCTACAGGTATCACCACAGCCGGATTTCCATTTGGCGGTCAATCGCCCTATGAAAATCCTGCTTAATAGGTTGATACTGATGAATAAATAAGTGCGAAGTCTCGAGGAATCGTGACGGATCCAAAATACTTGAGATGTAAGGACTTTGCTTTCTTCGCTGGCAGAAATAAAGGGGACACTCGACGTCCCTATTATGTATGAAGGCACAGTGGAAGCAGCAGAGAGCAACAAATCAATCTTCCCTGCTGGCGGCTCCAATCTCAAGGGCACTCAGTCCCCATCAGAAGACTGCATTCGCCCTTGCCAGGCCAGACGGTGTGTGTGCTGAGCTCCATCCTGTGCGCTCTCACACCCGCCATCCGCACACACACCAGTTTTGATACAACTGTACTGGTAAACACTCCAGTCTGTCTGCACACAGTGTGCTGCCACCGTTCTGCTGCCGGTGCCAAGCTCGAGGACAGGCTGACTTGCCAAAAGCTCCTTCCCCACCCCACGCACAACATGGGCCGCATTCAGCTGTATCAGTGCGTCCACCGCACTGCTGATCTAAGTTCTGTCCTAATCAGCAGGCGTAATCTCCTGTTTCACTGGGTGCGCACTGACCCCGAGGAACCGGACTGCAGAGACATGCAATCCTGCGCCCAACTGACCGTCTTATCACAGGGGAAATGGGATTATGGGTAGGGAGGAAGCTTGTCCCCTACAAATGAGGGTGAACAGTGGGGGGACGCAGGCTGTTAGGGTCTGGAGTCTCAGAGATTACAGCTAGCATGATTTAGGACCAAAAAAAATGTAAATTTAATCAATAAAGCAAACTAAATCTAAATGCATTATGCAAATGCTTTGAAATTGAAAACTGCAAATGTTTTGATAATTCATCCATCAGCTGCCACTAGTAAACAAAACGGTAACACTTTAGAAAGGAGACCAATTTTTATTTTATCTACAGAGGTTGCTTATTATCTTGCACTGGTTGTTTATTAGTACTCAAAGCAAATATTACTTATTCTGCAGAACCTTTATCTCATCCCTTAATCTAAGCCTTTTCCCAAACTTTGGTGGCATTTACACTACAGCTTTTTCCATTTTAAAATGCATAACTGTTACCTTTATGCCTGGCATTAAACACTACTTCAGCATCTTCGACCCGCAGAAATGGAAAACTTTAAAAAAATGTTGAAGTTTTGAAAAATAGTCCATTTTAGTTTGGAAATGCTGGTGTTCTGTTTAAGTATAGATGGACAGAAATAAAACCTTTTGAAAATGGAGGCACGGCTTTGAACAATCTTTGAACGATATTTCTGACCCTCCATCGAGAGTCTGTTCACCCCCAATATGAAACCTCTGAAAATAAATCCATATGTAATCCCATTGTTTAAAAGAAACACCACTTTATTCAATAAACAGATTAAATGTAGGCTTTTATTAAGATTTAAACATCTATCAGCCAACATTTTTACAGCATTCATGTAAAAAAAACCAACTTAAACCAACAAGGTTCATTCTTCCACAAGAACCACAGTTTTATGCATACGTTTTGTTTTGGTTATGCCTGGCATCCAGTGGTGGAAAGAGTACTGAAAAATCATACTTAAGTAAAAGTACCATTACTTGCCTAAAAATGTAGGGTGAGTAGAGTAAAAGTATCTGCTGTAAATATTACTCAAAGTATGAGTAAAAAGTAGCCCTTTCAAAAGTACTCATGAGTAGTGAGTATTATGCTGTCAAAAGTTCATGCGTTTACATGTAATTTGTTGGTGTGTGTGTGTGTGTAAACGTAACATTCTGTAGTGCATTTAGTTATTGCCCAGCAGGCACACATCATAAGATGTTAATATTAGGTTAGATTTAGGTTGTGATTTCAGATTACCAAAATTCAATGTCTAGCCAGAATCTAAGGACAAAGTTATTTTGAGGTCCAATAATGACGTCAAATGACGTTGATATTTGGTCGATTTTAGGTTGTTAGAAATTGACCAAAATCCAACATCTTAAACCAACATCATATTGACGTCAAATACTGACATTTATTCATCAGGTATGGCAACCAAAATTCAACGTCTGATAGACGTCATAGTGATAACGTTGACACAACGTCAAGCTATAACATCATTAGACGTTGATATTTGGTTGATTTTAGGTTGGACGTTGGACATTGAGGTAGGCCTGACATTTCCAAACAAAATGCAACATCCCTACGACGTTAGGGTACAATGTCAATCTGATGGCAGGTTGACATCTTGTGCCTGCTGGGTGTTTAAGGCCATTTCGATCATCATACAGTAAACATCTGTCATCTTCTCATCAGTGACATGGATCTAAACAGTCTCTGAGTCAATGCGTGTAAAGATTTAGACCATCTTCTTGGACACTTTTAATGCTTCCAGTTTGCTGCAATTGTAAATCGCCCATGTCTTGAGGTAGTTCATTATGATGCAAATTACCTTCAATGTGCGATTTGATTGGACAGGATTCTCAGGACTGATTTTTCTAATCTCCATAGACAAGAAAAAAAATAAAGTAGTTACTGCAGGTTAAAGTAGTGGAGTAAAAACTGAGAAAAACTATTCAATTACAGTAACTTGAGTATTTGTAATTAGTTACTTTACACCACTGCTGGCATCCACACCACTCCAGCATCTTTGACACGTAGAAATTAAATGTTTTTAAAAATATTTGAAAAATATCTGAATATATGAAAAATTGTCGATTTTAGTTATAAGTATAGACAGAAATGCAATCTTTTGAAAACAGAGGCACGGCTTTGAATTTATTCTTAATGCAAGATATTTCTGACCCTCTATCGAGAGTCTGTTCACCCCCAATATGACACCTCTGAAAACAAATCCATATGAATTGAGCGGTTTAATCCCATTGTTATAAAGAAACACCAGTTTATTCAATAAACAGAATAAATGTTAAGATTTAAACATCTATCAGCCAACATTTTTTACAGCATACAGGGAAACTTGTTCTTAAACCAACGAGGTTCATTCTTCCACAAGAACCACAGTTTGGTTACAGTTATGCTTTCCATCCACACTACTCCAGCATCTTTAACCCGCGGAAATAAGACATTTTAAAAACTTTTGAAGTTTTGAAAAATAGTCCATTTTAGTTTGGAAATGTTGGTCTTCTGTTTAAGTATAGATAGACAGAAATGCAAAAATTTGAAAATGGAGGCACACCATTTAACAATCACTCTCTGACTGGTCTTCTATATTATTGCGTATTGTTCCCTGATTTGTCAATCACCTCTCATATTACCAATGCACAAGCAGTAGATGCCAAGTATGGACACTGGCAAAATATCCTTACACCAGTGAGCATGAATGGTCACATATCATGCATTGTAGACTGTATAGTGTGGAAGTAGATCTTTTTTAATTTTTTTAACAGAATTCAAATGCCAATCTGGATGAGCAGTGTTTTCCTTCTAAAATGTCATTTTAAAACAAAAATGCACTAGTGTAAATGGCACATTAACTACCCTACTAAACAGTCCCTCCAGGATTTTGTGATGGCTAAATTTATCGCGAAATCAAGCAAACTCTAGAAAATTTTGCGGATCTCATTTTTTCTTTTTTTGAAATGCTGCAGATTTCCCGCAAATTCGGGGTTTAGACGCTTTCTGTGACATCATCATGACACAGGATTCACCCAAAACAAAGGCCACGTGAACGCAAACAACCCTCACTAAGCCATGGCTTTATACACATCAATATCAAAGGTGGCAGTATACAGTATATCTT
Source organism: Danio kyathit (assembly GCA_903798195.1). Taxonomy (NCBI): domain Eukaryota; kingdom Metazoa; phylum Chordata; class Actinopteri; order Cypriniformes; family Danionidae; genus Danio; species Danio kyathit. Next base: position 38,951,450 of record LR812539.1, read on the forward strand.
TATGCTGGTCTATAACTCGGCATTTACAGACACCGCATGTTAAATACTAGTAAACATACAAAGTCGCATTTACCCACAAATATTACTTTGAAAGACCTTAGTGTGAGTGAAACTACTTAAAGACTTAGTTGCGAGCAGACCACACAACACAGGCATGGTGTCAGGCCTTTCACGCGCACATTCTAGCAGAGCAGAAAGCAGTGTGTGTGCAATGCATGAGCAGAAGCAGCAAGCCGGTGTTCACATCAGCGGCATCTGTAGCGCACACCTGATTCACGGCTGTTGCACAGATCCTTGTATTTCTAATAACCTATCTATACATGTAAAAAAAACACTTCTTTTACTTTTTTTTTATCTGTGCAATGATTGAGCTTTTGTGCAGACACAATTTATACAATTATACTGTATGAATACATATAACCAGGGCTTTACATTAACACCCGCCAACCCACCAAATGCGGGTAGATTTCAGTGGTGGCGGGTAAGACAGACACTCCCACTAGCCAGTTTGGCTGAACACAGCTGATGTGATCGTTTCTTTTTCAAATAGACTAGACAAAAAGTGATGAACATGCACCCTCAGTCTTGCTGCTTTCAAGAGCTCCAGATTTGTATTTTTGTAAGCAGCACCGGTTGCTTTCACTTTCACCATTATTTGAACAGATTATTTATGGGTCTAACGTTAACCGTGTGCATTATAATCCTTTCATTATCACACGGTATGTTTTTTACCTGCTTTCTTTTGCGTAATGTGGTTTAATTATCATTTTTTTACAATAACATTGCTTTAATGGGAGATTACTCCCCATTTATGTGTTGCAAACTGGTGATCCTGGACCTTTAGCCAGAACAGATTACTGTGCATATGTTTTGTTAAACAAAAAGTATAGTAAACAGCTATATTTTGCTTGTTTTGACACATTTAAAATTTGTGGCTAAGAAATAATTAATTGTTTATGTTTGGTGTGGTCAGAGATAAATTTGGTAAATCCTTTATTTTGAGCTCTGAAAATTATGTGAAATAAAAACTGATTGTAATACTATGAAACCATGACCCATTTGCTCATGAACATTTAGCAAGCTCATACACGACACACAAAAAGTGAAATGAATGAGGCATGTGGAGATAACGCAAAATCTAAATCAAGCAATTTTAGCATGTCAAAGTCATATTTATGTGTATAAAATATATTTTCCCAACAATACAATTGTGGCTAGTGAAAATAGCGAGTGGCTAGTAATGTTGGAAAACTACTAGCCACAGTGGCTGGTGATCAAAAAAGTTAATGTCAAGCCCTGCATATAACATACAGTATCCTTTAAGATGCTTGTGGGAACTGTAAATATACTTTATTATTTTTATTTAATTGGTTTCATTATTAATATGTTAATGAGAAATGTTGTGTTATTTTATGTTACAGAAGCCAATGTCTGGTCCTAGGAGTAATAAAATATATACAGTTAAAGTCAGAATTATTAGCCCCGTTTATTTATTTCCCCAATTTCTGTTTAACTGAGAGCAGATTTTTTTCAACACATTTCTAAACATAAGTTTTAATAACTAATTTCTAATAACTGATTAATTTTATCTGTGCCATGATGACAGTAAATAATATTTTACTAGATATTTTTCAAGACATTTCTATTCAGCTTAAAGTGACATTTAAAGGCTTAACTAGGTTAATTAGGTTAACTAGCCAGGTTAGGCTAATTAGGCAAGTTATTGTATAATGATGGTTTGTGTTCTGTAGACTAATGAAAAAAAAAATATAGCTTAAAAGGGGCTAATAATTTTGATTTGAAAATGTTTTTTCAAAAATTAAGAACTGCTTTTATTCTAGCCGAAATAAATCAAATAAGACTTTCTCCAGAAGAAAAAATATTATTAGACATACTGTGAAAATTTCCTTGCTCTGTTGAACATCATTTGGGAAATATTTAAAAAAGAAAAAAAAATTCAAAGGGGGGCTAATAATTCTGACGTCAGCTGTATATAATAAAGGATTGTGTCTGTGGTATATTTGTATTTATATTGTAGTAAATCAATGCAAAATAATGCCACAAATCTTGCTGCGAATCTTAAGAAAAGCCGCAGCAAAATCAGCCGTTTTAGGCTGCAAAAATTATTAAAAAGTCCTGCGAAATCCTAGAGGGACTGACTAACAATTAATAAGCAGTAAATTTTCATTTAAATTGTTTATTTATTTGGTTTCATATTTTAATTCTAGTTTCTGTGCATGAGTCCAACTGTTACTTTGGCTGAAAAAACAAAAACAGTATAGCGGGACGGAAGATTCATTGATAATTCCTTAAATTTATCTCCTTAGGCCCCGTTTACAGTAGGACGTTTTAGATTTAAAACAGCGTTTTAGAATGAAAACGATCCACGTCCACACAGGCGTTTCACCCAGCGTTTCTGAACAACTCTTCGTCTACACCACACCACTGAAAACACACATCACGTGACCACACACACACACTCTGGCATGCGCTGCAGCATATCTACCCAGATTAGAGCTGTGCTCGTCGGACTGTTCATCAAGGATCTACCGCTGGATCCAATCTCACTATTTTTGTTAAACGTAATATTTAATTCATCATGTTGTCTATATCTAGCAACATATTCCCCGACTTTGGTCTTTTGAATCTATTACTTGTTCTCAGGTAACGTTTTTTGGCTGAGCGCGAAGATAAGTCAATAATTAATGTAATCACGTATTCATTCTATATATTGACTGATTGCTCGCCTTTATTTCCTATAATGTATAAACTTATTGTACGTTATACTTTTATAATGGCCGTTATTGATTATTAAAAGTGACATTCAGCAAAAGAGAGGGTATGTTTCGTATTTTCAATGAAAATGAAAGAAGGCAGTGATGTTATAAGCTCCGTTTTGTTATAGATATGCATACAGTGAAGATGACGCTCATGTAAATATGTAGCTACACGACGCCTCAACATTCCTGCTGTCTGTTAAGTTGCTAATATCAAAATGAAAATAGGCAGTTCCTTAAATCATGTTTTCATTTTATTGTTAAGAAAGTGACACAACGTAGCAAGGGCGATGTGAATGAGGTTATAAAGTACACTGTTACCTTTGAAGATTTACCCAACGTGTCCTTGGGAGTTTGTTTTCTATATCAAACTTGCGAAGTCTGAACTTACAAGGAGAGGATGCAAGACTGAACTGTGTGTAGGCTAGAGCTGCACAATTAATCGTAAAAAGATCGCGATCTCGATTCGACCCCCTAGACGATCTTAATTCAGCATTAATACGATTCTGCCAATCATTTTTTCAAGTTCAAAAGAGAAGCAAAGACGGCTGCACAAGTCTTCTTGTTGTTTTACATACAATGTTCAGCAACGTGGTCACCTCCAAATGGTGTTGAAAGAGTCATATACTGTATTTATAAGGTATAATTCAACCAAAAATGTAATTTCTGTCGTCATGTAATGATGTATTCGTGGCCGCGAAATCACAAGTGACGTGAGCTGACTGAGCTGTTACCACAGAGAGCGCGGGCGCGCGCCTGTGAATGAAGTCTACTTTAGTGAACAGAACCTGCATAGGCTGTGAATAACAGGTAATAAAGTTGTAAGTAACATTCAGTTTGTGGCACAGAGCGATCGTTTGGGAGCCGCGCGGGAAGTATGAACCGCACTTAGCAGTAAAAATGAAACCGAAAGCGTGCGCACATCATTTAAATAATCATATCGCATTTTAGAGTTATGATTACGACAAGCATTTAATATGTTTTTCTTTCACAGCGAACACAGAGTGCTGTGCGTGAAAATAAATGTTTAACAGTGTCAGTATAACTACTCTAGGCTATATAATGTTGAATATAATGCAAGAGGGGAATCTGAAAATGTCTCATTTTACCAGTAGAAAAAAATGGTCTAACAATGTTGTCAATGACAGATTGCAAGCATATGTCTCAAACATAACAATTCAACATCAGAATTATGAATAGTTGTATTCTGATTTAACAATAATAATAGCCGACTCATATTAACCTTTATTTTACATCTACAGAATCGTGAGAAAATCGTGATCTTTATTTTAAGCAAAAAGCTCGCGATTCTCATTTTAGCCAGAATCGTGCAGCTCTAGTGTAGGCTATTTAATATTGAGGAAAAAGCCCCAATCAGATGGGCGAATGTCTGCAGCCCCGCCTCCTCTTTCCCCCATCCACACTGAGACGGAGCAGCAGCGTTTTAAAATGAAAACGGCCTCTCCAGCATTTTCAAAATGCTCCATTTTCGACGCTTGAAAACTCTGACGTAGTGTGGATGGATGCCGTAACCATAGCAAAACGTATGCATTTTAAAACTAAAACGTATTAGTGTAAACGGGGCCTTAGATTGCAGAATTATGTGGAAAATGTATAGAAATGCTCATTCTTTCTAAATAAATGTGACAAATAAAAGTATTTATCAGTATTTTTAAAAATGTTTTTGCTGCTTGACTTTAAAAGTCACAGGAGCGCACAAAACTGCTCCAGTAATACATTATCGTCAGTAGATATGAATGAATAATTATGCTCTTTAAAAGAAATGATGAAAAAAATCAGCACCACTGAGACAAATAAACAAATTACTGCCATTGTAACATTTTTAATCTATTAAATACTATTATTGACGCATCACTGCTTTTGTTTAAGAGAAGACCACAATTTTATTAAATACCACTTGCCAAATTCATATTGTAATATACTTTATTTTTTAGGTCACAAAAAGAATATGCTAACAAAGAAATTACCATGATTATTAACAATCCATGAGCAATCATTTAGCAGGTGTCACCCAAACAAGCCTACAATCACGCAAAATCAGCTAATTACACAGAGTCTGGCCAATCCCGATGGTAAACAAACATAAAGGAGTGAGCAGAATACAAAGAACAACTAGACAGACAAATGTTTTTCGACACCAATCAGACATAGATGAATCACAGAAGAAACCCCTACAGGAGTCTTCATATCCCGGAGACGTGTCATTGGATCAAAGCAAACCGTGAGGTGCATCAGTGCAGCTCCATCCTTTTCTCATGACCCTCCCCATCGGTCGATGATACCCCCCGCCCCAAAAAAAACACCCAGCCGCTGCTAAGACAAAACATCATTTCGAAAACATGTTTGACACGAGCCCAGAAAGAAATCAATGAGCTGTCAGCTCAATCTCATCCCTCTGTGCACCTTAATGGCTCAGATGAGAGAAGAGAGTGCCAGCTTGACCCCGTCACTTAAAAAGTCATCAAAACTTCGATTTCATTTTAAGCGACAATCTGCAGGGTTAAAGTGGCGAATGGAGATATTCTGATTTAACTAGCTTTCAAAACCCCTGTGGATTAGTTCACTTCACCCCCCAAAATGAAACTGCCATCGTTTGCTCGCCCTTGAGTCATCCCAAACCCTTAAAACTTCTGTTCATCTTCCAATACAAATGAATTTATTTTTAATGCAATCTGAGGTATTTCTGCACCTCCATCGAGAGTCTATTCACCCCCAATATGACACCTCTGAAAATAAATCCATATGTAATCCCATTGCTTTAAAGAGATACCACTTCATTCAATAAACAGATTAAATGTAGGCTTTTATTAAGATTTAAACATCTATCAGCCAACATTTTTACAGCTTTCATGGAAACTTGTTCTTAAACCAACGAGGTTCATACTTCCACAAGAACCACAGTTTGATTTTCCTCAAGAATCACTGATATTGATTACTGAATATTGCACAGCATGTGCATTTCACAAGAACCAATAGAAGTGGTTCAATTAGGGCTGTCAAAGTTGTTTCTACAATACATCACGATGGAATTTCTTATTGGTTTAGTAACGGACAATGATCGGTTACGATGAACAAAGTTTTCTGATGCCATTTGTATGGAGCCAGATCAGTCTCAAAAATAATACATGCAATAAAAATCATACATGCGAAACATAATTCACATTTACAAACTTCAATTTGTAAATTCAAAACACAATTTGTGAATTCACAAGTAAAACACTCATAAATATTTTTTGTGTATATTACAATCATGTTTTGAATTAATGAATTGGATTTGTGTATTTACAAATCATGTTTTAAATTTATGTATTGGATTTGTGTATTAACAAATCGTGTTTTGAATTTACGAATTGGATGTGTATTTTTTAATCATGTTTTGAATTAACGAATTGGATTTGTGTATTCGCAAATCGTGTTTTGAATTTACAAATAGGTTTTGTGTATTTTTAATCGTGTTTTAAATTTCCGAATTAGATTTTTGCATTTTTAAATCATGTTTTGAAATTACGAATTTAATTGTGTATTTATAAATCGTATTTTGAATTAACAAATTGGATTTGTGTATTTACAAATCGTGTTTTGAATTTATGAATAGGCTGTGTATTTTTTAATCGTGTTTTGAATTCATGAATAGGCTTTGTGTATTTTTTAATCGTGTTTTGAATTTATGAATAGGATTTGTGTATTTTAAAATCGTGTTTTAAATTTATGAATAGGCTTGGTGTATTTTTTAATCGTGTTTTGAATTTATAATTAGGATTTGTGTATTTTTAAATCGTGTTTTAAATTTATGAATTGGATTTGTGTATTTATAAATCGTGTTTTGAATGTACGAATTGGATTTGTGTATTTATAAATCGTGTTTTGAATTTACGAATTGGATTTGTGCGTTTTTGAATCGTGTTTTAAATTTACAAATTGAATTTGTGTATTTTTGAATCATGTTTTGATTTTCCGAATTGGATTTGTGTATTTTTGAAGTGTTTTAAATTTACAAATTGGATTTGTTAATCTTTGATTCGTGTTTTGAACTTACGAATTGAATTTTGTACATGTGAATTGCATTGTGGATGTATAAATTATATTTTGAAAATTTATTATTTTTGAGACTGATCTGGCTCCATACATTTGTTGTGGTAGTGAGTAAGGCAAGATGTGTCTGTGAGTAATTAAAAATGCTATTTTAAAAGCCTAACATACATCTAGACACATTTTTTTTCACAGTTTGTTAGAACAGTCTGTCACTGACACTGATGGTACAATAGATCCCAAGATGCCCTATGTCAATGCTAAAGGCACACTGTAAAAAGCTCAATTTGCTGAGCAGCAGAACACAATTCTGAACATTTGTATCATAATCAAATGTTATCGCTTATTTGATTTCTTTAAGCAGGTAAAATGAAAGGTTCAGTTCATATATCGGATTGCTCACATTTAAGGACAAAACTGTTTAAGGCTGCACAATATTGGAATAAAGCAGATATTGCCATTTTTTTGCTGGGATATATATTGAATTTTGCTAAATGATTTAAATAGCTCTATTAAGGAAGATTTCATAAATTTAGATTGACTGGGGTGATCAAGTCGTTTTACATGCAGAAATCAGCATATAATGTAATAATTAACAACCATACGTATAAAAAAATGACAGAGCAAAAAAAAAAAGGTGCTTTATGTTTTTTCTGGGGAGTCTAACAGTATTCAAATACAAAAATTAAACAAGCAAACATAAAATAACATGGTCACCATTACGTCATGTCATCATAGTTTTCTTTAAAAAATTATCTAATCCTGTGTTAGTGACTCTTGTGAATACACGCATTGCAATTTCGATGGTCAAAAGATATATTGTTCAGCCCTTATATGATGTAAAATTGAAAATTGAGAATGCATTGCGATATGAAAAACCATGAATTATGAAAAGGTTGGGTTCATACCAAACCAGTATAAAGTTCACACACCTTGTTTCAATTACCCTTCACATTGCAAACATTTTAATTGTTGCTCATAATGTGTTTTTTTTTTATTATTATTAACCAAACTGCAATAGAAAGTTGCTTTTTCCCCACTCAAATTTTCAGGTCATCAGGTGTATTTAAAGTAATGACCATTCTAAATAGACTTGCGTTTTTTAAAGCTGTGTTCATAGCTGCTACAAGAAGCATTTACTGCATTGCACAGGTAAAAAAAAAAGCTTGACCTGCTCATATGGAAATTATGAATCCACAGTTCCTCTGTGAAACCATATACTATAACCTCCCAGAGACACCTCATATTTGGCAGATCTTATGGCCCGTTTCCACTCAGTGGTACGGTACGGTACACTTTTATGGCCGTTTCCACTGTCAAAAAACGTACCGAACCGTACCACTTTTTCGGCACCCTTTCGAAAGGGTACCAAGCACAAGAAAGGGTACCAAAAGGTGGAGCTACACGCGCAGCTGAATGCTGATTGGTTACAGAGATACGATCTCGTGGAGCTAGCCAGAATGAAAACAAAGGAACCGCCATGTTTTTTTAAATACACAGCCGAGACAACTATATGCATATAATAATGAGCCATGGATGACCCGAGCTCAAACAAACCTTGTCGTTGTCTTGATGAACAGCCACAAAGGCAAGAATCTGCCGTGTCCTGTTGATGCGAGCGGTTTTCGCTTTCTCCAGGGAGCTCGCGATCGCGTCTACGTATATTTGATATAACGAACTTCTTGAGCTGATAATAATAACGTGCGTGTGTGATTATTGAAGTGTCTTCAACATCTGATCCATTCAGAAAGAAAAGGACAAATGCGAGAGTGAAGCGCGAAAAAAAGGAGAAGCCCAACAAAACACAGGAGCAAATTATTTCAGCAACAAACTGCCATGTTTATCATTGCCTTTAGGACTATTATGAACTCGGAATGACGGAATTACTCTCAAACAGAGGTTACATGTGGTGGTGAAGATTACAAATACAGATGAGAGGTTTGCTCTGACTGGGCTATGTTGCGTGTTGCTTTTGAACTCAAATAAGGACTAAATGTATGCTGTGTGTAGTTTATCTGTAACATATCGGAGACTGTAAGGGTCTGTGTGTGTTCATATATGTTGCATTTATTTATTTATTTTATATAAATACAGCATGCTATTTCGCACTGTCATTGATCTGCAGTTATAATCAAATCATGTTCATAGAAAAGTTAGTAATAAACATTTATAAACAAGTATTTATATGTTTAAATCATCTGTTTTGTGAGAAGAGCTTCTCATATAATGTGAACTACCTGTACAGCTTTACTGTAGACATTTATTCGAGCGAGAATGATGTCGACTTAAACTTTCTGTCGTACACCACGCCCACCAAAAGGGTACACTTTGTAGTGGAAACACAAGCCTGAAAAAGGTGACCCGTACCGACCCGAACCGTACCGTACCACTCAGTGGAAATGAGCCATTATGGTATAAGGGGCTTTCCTTGACATTAATGCTTGAATAAAAACCCTGTTTTTCTTAAAATAATCTAATATGGTACAGCGTCCGTGATATACAGCAGTCAACATTTGAAGTGGATTAAAAAAGTTTTTCTAAACTGTCCCAAGACAAAAATGGGTCCTGTTCAAAAGCTTTGATGATTTGTTTTGATCCACTTCACTCAAAGTTGATTACTGTGCATAAAATCCACCAACACTCATTGGCAAGCACCAAAGTTTCAGCTGAATAGATTTTCGATGGAAAGAATGAAATCTCTTAGATAAGATTAATTCCATCTTAACTCTTGATCCAAAGATGAACGAAAGTCTTATAATTTTGTAGATTGAGTAAATCAATGACATAATTTCCATTTTAGGATGAATCAACCCTTTAACCTCATGAAGAAATTTCAGCGCAGAAGCAAGCAGACATGCGATCCACCTGGTATCGACAAGTGAAGCTGCAAACTCATAACAACAACCAAACATCTTAAATTCCCAAAATAAAGCTGCTCGCCTTGTTCAAAATGACATTCCACGTTAAAGGAAACTGCTTATCCTGAAGCTCTTGCGGGAACGTGGGCAGAAAAACTTCCGTCAGCTTCTTTAAGGATGTCTTCAGTGGGAAGCTATGCTACTGGGGATAATTGGGAGCGGTGTGCATCCACTAACAAATAAAAACAAGGGCAGCCATTACATGCCGAGCCCAGATGCTCGGAAGCACCTCCGTCCCTCTCCTCTTAATTAGGTTGCACAACACGGAGGGAACCAGGCTATTTTTAGCCCCTTTAACTACCGCGGGCTCTCGAAGACCAGGAGAGAGTAGAAACAAGAGAGAAAGAGAGAGAGAGAAAATGTCACCTTTATTGCAGAGGACACTGGAGCCACAAAGGTCAGAAAAATAAATATCAGCCGTGTCGCTTTTTATCTCCGGTCAGAAAATGCAGACTTGACCCTCAAATTACCTCCAACGATAACAGTGAATTCATCTTCAGGATGTTGGAAGCTGTTTGCCAATGAGATTACACTGAAGGCCAATCACACAAAATCAATTTCATAGAGCGAGTTGACTGAATCAAATTTCTCAGTTTGTGCGCAGAGCTTTTGGTTCAAGGAATAAAAAAGTACATTATCTGTATTATAACTTATTGCAAAGTAATATTTTTTAAGATGTATTTTTTAAAATTGCATTATTAAGTGGTTTTACAACCACAGTTAATCTTTTCTACACTATAAAAAGTAATTCTGTGGCCTTGTAGATTTTATTAATATGTACACTTTATTTAATAAAATTAATTTCCAGATTTTTTTTTTTTGCTTTTAAATTACTTAAAAATGTCTGTAATAAAATCTAATCAATTTTATTACAAGAATTTAGCTATTATTTTTGAATAATTTAAAAGAGAAAATATTGATTAAATCCAACGTGATTAAAATGAGCATTTTCAAATTAGCCAGGGGCATAAGTCAGGGGCAAATGTCAGTATGTCTAGCCGAGGAAAAGCTGCCCTCGCTGGATACATGCGTGTCGAGCGGCTGTCATGACCTAGAGGTGGACATCTGCGCAATTATCAAAGTACATTTTAAAATACACACCATCTTTATAAATAAACCGCAGATTTGTCATCTCCACGATTACCCTCGGTTGGTGCAAAATGGATTCTGATTATACAAACTAAAAAATAACAATTCTTAAAATGCTCCACTAAAATACTGTTAAAGTCAGATATATGTAATATTTTCGCTAGCAAAAGAAATAAACAAGATTGCGATTTGCACTGGTTCTGTTCAGTACTTGTGTGAGATTGTCTTTGGATTGAAATGTTTGCTGGGGGATCGGGGATCATTTTATCGCTCATGTTCAAAAGCTTATACTTATCAACACGCAATTGGTGTACTATAGCTATTGTATAAAATGCGAGTGGCTGAGCATAACGAAATGGTAATCAATTATACTGTTGTTTAACGTTATTATATAAAAAGACAATCGGTTTCGGGTGGGATCCGACTCTTACATTTAAGGGAGCCGATTCCTAAAACCGAGCTGACTCGCAAGCAACACCTTCACCAGACAATGCAGAGCGCCGTCATTTTGAACATGTCATAGTCTCATCCAAACGGATTTATCAGTAAGTGTTGAAAAGCTTAAATGCGGAGTTGTAGCAGTAACTGAGTTGTCAACTTAGTTACATAATTATAAAAGTAACAAACTACTAGGAAAAATAACTATAGCGTTACTTAAAAAAAAAAAAGTAATTTGTCAAATGACTATAAAATAAATATAAAACATTGTACACTAATCTACACTATTTTAATGTTGTTGTGGGACAATGTGAGAGACAACGGCAGCATGTCCTCAACTGAATATCCATATATTAATTTGTTTAATTCTGTCCGAGTATACGTATTTGTGGTGGAGAAAAATTAAGTGTTATTCGATTTGACATCGTGGCTTCGTTCTTCCTTTGGTAGCAGAGTTCACTTTATCACCTGCATTACATTTTATGCAATTATATTTATTTGATTGTTTTATGCCATGTCACTTTAAGTATTTAAAATGTATTTTAAAAACAGTTAAAAAGTAAAAAGTTGAATAAAAATGTAATCATATCATATCATGCATAATGCCAGGTTCAAAACTCAATACTAAGTTTCTAGTTTAAAATATGATTTTAAACTGATACATATCTGATTTTTTTTTTTTTTTTTTTTTGCAATACACATTTCTCAATGGACTAATATCAGATTTTTTCCTCAAAATATATTATGAATGATACAGCAGTAATTGACATTTTGTTTTTAAAATGTATTATTTTAAATTGATTGGGATGATTCTTTAGGGAAGTGCATATGCATAAAATATGAGAAAATCAATAAAGAAAAAGATACAAATTATTTAAACAGCATTTTATAGTGTGAGGAGTCAAAACGTATCAAAATGTATTCAGGTATACAGTCATTGAATAATCAAATTTAAAATAAAACTGCATAGCCTTTTTCGATAGACTTTATCGTTATTATTTGTCAAAGTTAAAAACAATTAAATTTCTTAGACATGAATGTTTTTAAAACCTCAAAAAACACTTGCAAAATGATCAAATAAAATCTAGACTCAACATTGCGTATACTCTAGGTATGGGTTGGTATACGATTCTGACGGTATGATAAGCTTGGATAAAAATATCACGTTTTCACAGTATTGTGATAACTGCTTTAAAATATAATCTTTATACATTTCTGGCAAAAAAATGTCTGTCTTTTTTCCTCTGTGAACACAATTTATTTTATTTTGAGAAACATTTTAAATATTTTGAAACCGTAAACGTGTCAGGCTAAATAATTCAAATGAATCATTGACTTCTGCTGTCTTCATTAGTTCAAAAACACAGATTTCTTCACAATTTAAAACAGCATCTTTGGATATCTTTTCTGCTGGAGATACTGTTGTCCTAAAAAAACAACAAAAAAATGTAAATAAAAAAATCTTGCATATACTGTAGAAACGGTATAGCAGAACATTTTGGCAGTCCAAACTGCGATATACCTTGAAAACGGTTTTCGTCCCATTGACTACTGTGAATGTTCACATTGCGATATCGATGCTGAAACGATATATTGTGCAGCCCTACTATTAAGACACCAAGTGTAGCATCTTGAAAACCAGTGGGGCATAGATAAAGGCTGATTTATACTTCTACGTCAAGTGCATGCATAGCCCTCACCTGGCCCTCGATGACACATCGCAACAACGCGTAGCGCAAGCTCTATGATTGGTCGGCTTGGTGTCGCTGACAAGTGAGGGCAGGGCGGAGAGCCGCGTTGGAGCGAATGTTTACAAGTGTCGAGTCCCGTGAAGGTGTTCCAGATGGAAAGTTTTGTTTTGTGTTTACCTTATGATTAATGTTGTTGCACGTCCCCCGGTTCTCGCCTCAAAATGAGAGAGTTTGAGCTACTTCTACAATAAGGTATAATAAAGGTAATAAATAATAAGCACCACCGAAGAAACTCGACACAGAAGAACATAAAAACCTCATTGCCAGCTAGTGTTTCTGAAGTTGTTTTGCAGAGCAACACAAACAGCACGCAGAAGCAGAAACTGCACGCCAACATGCAAAGCATGCGCCTTGGGTCAGGCCGATCACTTGATGCAGAAGTATAAACCAGGCTTAAAGTGCAAAGAAGTTCACCAATTACAACAGTGAGTATTTACTTTTTGGTTCAGCGCCGGATTAATGAAGTGTTTTTCACAACGAGTGAAAATAATCATTCACTAATGTCATTCATACAAATATTAGAACAAAGATTTATATTATAACATAAAAACAAAAGATCTGAAAACATATTTAACGACTCGCTTTAAACAGAATAAAGAATGTTTCGTTGTATAAAACCACCATGTACACATACAATTCTACAATGCTATTGTGGCTAGAAAAACACCCTCCAAAAACAGCTTTTGCGATCTTCAAAAAGATTCAATTCTCATCTCTGAATACTATCCTGAGGCCATTGCCATATCCTATTCTGTCCATCAAACTCAGTGGAGACACAATACCACAACGCCATAAAGGAGGATATAACAGGCTGTCTAATCTCCCACGGCTCATGCTCGATTGATCCAGGACAGCTGCGCAAACCGCTTACATGTCTTTTTTTAACCTGTTGTTTAAAAGAGAAGCGTGTCAAAGCGCCGGACTTGATTAGGCATGATTAGATGGGGTTTAATATGATCGAGTGTAATGGATGGCCATCAGCGCGGGCGTGCAGTTCGCCATTGGAGTCCAGTGTCTGAAACACAATGAGACGTCTATGTAAAGCTCCTCTTAGGAGACAAACAACAATGGAGTGGCCGTGTCAGTTCGTACATGGCTCTTGTTATCCAGCCTCTATTTGTGCTGAGGCAGGACAAAAGACGCTTCGGGTTTCACTAAAGGAGGGGGAAAAAAACTGTCTCTGATAAGGCCACAGTCCTTTCTTTTTCACATTTACAAACTACCTAGAATTGGACATTTTGACTAACGCCATATAATGGCAATGGTAAATATGGATGTATTACTCTAAAGAGCCGTCACCGACACTAATAATCTAGATGACATGTCATTAAGGAAAGCATTAGGATTGTTAAGGCTTAAAGATTATAAATGTCTGTTTAAGCAGCTGAAATGTGGCACAGGAATGCAGCACGTTGTTTAATTGGAAAAATAAATCCTGATATCATCTGCTTCTAATATCAACGTAATCCTACCGGGGCTGACAAAACACTTTACACTACACCACCATTGCACCATCCTTATGTTGTGCCTTTAATGTGTAAACTGCTCGAGTTATAATTCTTGGGTTAATTGATGTTTTTAACCCATCACAAATTTAAAGGTATTTATTAAATCTAATTGCCCCTAAATATTTATTAACAGTTTAAAACAGGTTCTTAATGATTCCAATAACTAATGTTTTGTGATATTAAATAAAAACATACACTACCCTTTTAAGGTTTGGGGTTTGTAAGATTTTTTTTGCAATAATATCACTTATATGTTTACAAAGGCAATTTATTTGTTCCAAAATAAAGCAAAATGGGTAGTATTGTGATAAAAGTAAAACAACATTAAAAATATTACACTACACCATTGCTCCATCCTTATGAAGGCATTTAATGTGTAAACTGCTTGAGTAATTCCCCATTATCATCAGGAATTTGAAGCCATCTTAAATCTAATTCCTCCAAAACAATTTCACAGTTCAAAACAGTTCCTTAATGATTCCCATAAGTACGTTTTGTGATTATACTGTAAATAAAAAGGGAGTCAATCCAATTTTTAATGTTCAGATGTATTTGAATAATGATGGTTAGTACCTTTACTTGAAAGCTCAGATTTGATTATCATAATTTGTTTTGTTTAGGGAGTTTGAGGTTTACTGTATCATTATTATTCACATTATTATTCACACCTTACTGTATCATTATTATTCACATTATTATTCACACCTTACTGTATCATTATTATTCACACCTTACAGAGTGTGATCTACCTTTACCAAAGCACACACTGTCTAACATTTTATTTAAGTTTAAGAGTCTCTTTAACACTTGTTTATTTTAGTATAAAGCGATCAGATATTTTGTTTAAATATTTTTAATATTTAATTATATTTAATGTTTTTATTTAATATTTAATAATTTTTAATATTAGTAAATTTATTTGCCTTAGTAATGTTGGAAAATTAAAATACAGTGGTTAAATAAAATAAAAAAAAAATTGTTAAAAACATTCAATAATTATCGATATCAAATGATATGAAACATGTTATTGTTATATATTATATATATTTATATCGCCCAGTCCAAACTCAAAGAACATCTAATCACTTTAATTATATCTTTAATCACCTCTAAATAAAGTCAAATTACCATTGATGCATAAGCCACAAAAGAATATAGTGCACCTTTAAAAAGATTCTTCCAGTATTTCAAGACTCTCTGCTGCTCACATCCATTTTCTACAGCATAAAAGACTTGTATAGCTGGCTCTCCAAACAAAAAGACTCAATGGCCACATGACTGCAGTCAGAGCGCTTGAGAAGACTGTTCAGTGCTCAAGAGGCAACAGCGAAGTGGTTCTGGCACAACAATCCATGTACTGAAGTAGTAATAAGCCACATGGATATATGCAAGCTTAGAAATAATGCATCTTCTTTAAAAGCTGTATCAGACTCTCCTGCCAGTAACTAACAGAAATAAGCAGACGTAAGGGAACACCTTACCGTAACAACTTAGCCCCTATTAATGTGAGAAAGCATCTCACTTAGGACAAACATGACACCATCTCAAAGACGAATACATAGCCTACATAAAACTGCAGACTGAATCTACTCAATAATAAGCAGAAATGAGAGCAAATGCTATTGTGTAGGGTCTTTACAACTGGAGGGGGAGAGGAAAAAAAAAACCCAGTGCCTTAATCTTTTTGGCATATTCTATATGCCCCGTAGCTTTAGGGAACGAGAAGATTTCCTCTTTCACTTTGAGAGAGGGAAAGAGGGATTTAGGTTAAGAGAGGCGAGTGGAGAGAGAGAAAGAGAGAGAGGGAGGGAGGAGGTTGCTTTAGAAGTTATAGCGCAGCCAGAAGCAATGCATCATGCTGACATGAACGAGGAACAGAGGGAGAGTGAATTTACTCTATTGGATTTCAGAGGAAACAAATACGATTGGCCACCCTCTAGATTCATCACATTGACTACCAATTAGACGGGCCGAGCAGAAGCAGCCATCGATTTCGGAAGGGTCAAACCTTACGTTACACCTTAATTGACGCTCACACGGCTGCAGCTTGGCAAAAAAAAAGCGAGGAGCAACTGTATAATCACACTGCTGAGATTAACTGCTGAAAAGAGGAGGAGTATATGAGTTTGCCAGTTTTATTGGCCTTTGTACTTTGCCTGAGCTGTAAAAAACAAAAAAGTTCAATCGCTGTGTGACTATTCACATTTTGGTGTGTGTGATCAGCAGTTTGTGAGGTTGCTACAGCAACTCTTTAAAAAAACTCTGTATGAATAATTGCATTAAGTGAAACCAAACAGAAATAGCAACAGTCCAGCTAAACAACCCTCTAATTCCAGAGATGCCCAAAGTAGGGTCCGCGGGCCAAAGTTAGCCCGTTGTAACCTTTGATTTGGCCCACCATCCCATCTGAGAGGAAAGTGAGTATGATGGAGAGAGTTGGGGCAAACGCCTTTAACAGAGAGATCGTCATTTCTCATTTGACGTAACGTTTTATTGCTAAACTACAAAAAACTAAACTGAAATTAAATGTTTCAATTAAATGTTGTAAATCAGATTTTTTAAAATGTGAATACTGTCAATCGATGAATAGAGGACTATGCAGAAGCAAATCAAGGTAAAAACTAGTCTAATTCTGTTATAAATGTGATTGTTTTCTTTTTACTGTAATAAGTTTATTATAAAATGTAAAAAAAAAAAAATACTGTATTAGTTAATATAAAGCAATGTATTCCAGTCATTTTTAAATATTATTAAATAAATTAGTAATTTACCCATGCCAACTATATTTACCTTCGGCCCACTTGCCTCAATCAAGTTTGGTTTTTGGCCCTTCATAAGAAAAAGTTTGTCATTTTGATTTGTTTATTATACCATATTTTTTCATTAGATTTTTTTGTCTCCTCTGTTATATTATCACTGTGATTGTTTTTTATTATGTATTATTTTCTTTATTTTTATTTTTTCATGATCAAAGTGTAATATTAAAGAACCTGAAAATAAAATAATGCAATTAGTAAACAGTTTGTTTCGTTCTGTTTTATTTTCTGAATTTCAACTTTATTTTAGGGTTTTTGACAGGGACAAAAAAAAAAAAGAGTATCCCTGGATGGAGTGAATTAATTTTTATAGTTCACTCATATTTGATGATAAACAACTCTGGGTGTGAAGCAAATAGTAGCAGAGTCCATATTTTAAAATAGTGGCAGAGTAAACCTGATGTTCCTCTGAACAGAGCTAAATAGTTATAGCAGATTCAATTGCTTACAACTCTCAACTGAGTAAAACAGTGGCAGAGTAAACCTGAAGTTCCTCTGAACAGAGTTAAAAAGATTATAGCAGAGTCAATTTCTTACAACTCTCAATGGAGTCAAATAGTGAAAGAGAAAATCTGAAGTTCCTCTGAACGGAGTTAAAAAGTTATAGCAGAGTCAATTTCTTATAGCTCTCGACAGAGTAAAATAGTGGCAGAGTAAACCTGAAGTTCCTCTGAACAGAGTTAAAAAGATTATAGCAGAGTCAATTACTTACAACTCTCAATGGAGTCAAATATTCGAAAATTGGTTGTTTTTGCGTTATTTTGAGCAAATTCGATCTTCCGGTTTGAAACTAATTTTTGAAGCTGCGTCACGGCCATGAGATACATAGGTGTAAATCCAGCCTGGAGAGTGGCTGTCTGTCCTTTCGAGAACATTGTGACGTATCTGAGTGTGCGGCATTAATTCATGACAAAGACGTGCTTCAAACCAATCAGCGCGCTCTATTGTGTATGACGTGAAACTTCATTAATATGCATGATAGCTCTGGAGACTGTTTACAGTGTTCAGACGGCAGAGAGACGCTACGTTGTGTTGCCAAAACAAGTGAAAGAACTAAAATTTGGAGACATGGGTCGTCGGTGTTGCAACGAAGGTTTTGTTTTCATTTTCCCTCTATGAGAGAGCTGCTGGAATCACGTGTGGATTACAGTGCACGCGACAGAAACGCGTTTGTAAGGAACATTTTTACCCGAGAGCTTTTCGCATCTGGAAATGATGAAATCCGGATTTGTCGCTCGTCTCCTTTTAAAAAAGACACAGTTCCAGTTTGATTGTCTGTCTACAGATTTGGTAAGTGTGTGTGATCAATGCCCTTTGTTTAACCCAGATTGCAAAGTTAGTTTGTATCATCAGCAGTGCTCTCTCAGTTTTTAAAGACATACCATAGTCAAAATGATTTAGTTACTAAGTTTACAGTATGCTAATATCACTACAATATTACAGTACAATATTATAGACAGAAAGATCCGCTGTAAATGCTGCTCTCCGAGTGTAAACATGTTAACACAAACTATTACCGTAGTGCAGGATTTTTGCCGCATTTTGTGACAGGATAGTCTATACACACACGGCTTTCTGACGCTACCTACCGAGTACATAAGTTACAGAGAAATGCGGAGGATTTCTTTCTCCCATTTGCCGTGCGGTATCAAACATACTGCGTCTGTGTGTTTGTTTTGCCTGTGAAATCAGCACGTGCCCAAATGGAAACGCCCTTCTTTGCAAGTCCTTCCCTCTTTCTCTCCCCCGACACTCCCAGAGCTGGACACGCCCACTTTCCTGACTTTTTTTCAAACTAGAGGTGTGAAAACACCCTACTGAGACAGGGGGTTTCGTGGCCCTTTAAAGGTGTATAAAGCCAAATTACTTGTAATCAGTTTGAATAGGGATAATCTACCAGAAGAGGGACAATCTGAACACTAAAAGGACCCACAAACCTCCCCTCTGCAATAAACACTCCATATACGTTGTATTGTTGTGAGGGTGCAACATGCTCCAACATGTTCTCCACATCTTGAGGACAGAACAAAATAACTGATATCAAAAATAAAAAAAATACAATTTCACATCCGACTGCTTTTGTGTCTTCCATTAACACTTCTAACATGTCACTTTGACCACAAGACTCTGCATGCTCAAGACCAACATGTATTAACGTCTGATTAACCTTGTCTTTACAAAAAAAAAAAAAAAAAAACTACAGTTGTGACCTCAAAGAACTCCTGGCCTAATTTAAATGTCTACTAGTTGCTGTTCCAGTTACATTTAAACACTCCAAGGAAAAACCAGTCCTAACCCTGGAACTGAACAAGTGACTTCTGAAGTTCATTCAGCCCACAGGTCTCCCTTTACACCACAGGTGCAGTGACCGGGTCGCAGGGCAGCACCGCACACAACTCCACCGGCACCTGCCATCCGCTGCATCCTGCTTCTGACGCCAAATCCTGCTAAGTAAGCCAGGTGGTGAAAGTCACAGGTATAAGCCGGGCCACAGTGTAAGCTTTGTGTGTGAGCAACGTGGGATAGTGCTAATGATGAGTGCTAATATATGCATTTTGCTTCACTGAACCACAGTGCAAGAATACCAGCAGTAACAGCAATATACAGCTGCCACGTTAAACAATACTGCATATTTGGAATGAAATGCTATGAGCTGGAGAATTATAAATAGGTCAATGAGGAACTGTGTTTGTATCTTATTTCTTATATAAGTGTCTTAATTTTATGCAACTGATATGAATACAAATATATTAGGGATGAACTGAATTTTCAGCCATCAAAAATTATCATACAAAAATTGCATGAAAGAGAAAAATGGCTGAAAACATTATCCAAAAAAACAACAACAATAAATGTTATGCTGCATCGCACTGTGGCTTTCACACTGGACACGGAAAGTGTTACGCCATCAATCCCATTTATTTCAATAGCCTTGCAAGAGTGGTTTGTTGCTGTGCCAACAAAAGCTTAAGGGAAGTATCGACAATCAACTGGCTTATGTGTGCTGTGTGATTACAGCTCAAAATAGCACAATATTATAATTTGCCTACATTCCCCTAATGTAAACGTACTAATCTATGCAAGTACAATATATGTTCATAAGATAAGCAAAGTCCGATCAAACAGGACGTTTTTATGTAGTATACTTGTTCCTGCTGCTTGGATTAGAGCTACTGTGATCTCAGGGGAATGCTGGTAAAACAACGCCTCTTGACTTATTATGGTTATTTTATTGGCTTGCGTTTTTTAAGATCAGTATAATTAAATGTATTTTTTATTTATTTTTTATAATTATTTTTTCGGGGTTGAATATTGTATTGGATCCGGGGCCTAGTATTGGATAGGACAGTAGAGAGTATTGACAGGAAAAGCATGGGGAGCAGAGAGAGGGGAAGGATTGGCATACAGTAGGACCTCGAGGTGGGAAACTTGGGTCGCCGTGAGTGCATGTGTCGACGCACTAACCACTACACCACTCGCGCCGACTAATTGAATGTATTCAGTTTAATTAAAAAAGTTATACAAAATTACTTATAGAATAAATGATCATTACAAATCATATTTGGTTTCATTTTTTATTACAATTTTAAATAATACAATTATTGTGGTGATTATTAATTATAGATGCGTCGTGATGCACCAAGGGCCATTTTAAAATCAGATCAGTAATCGAATTGCAATCGAATCAAGTCCTGCAGCAAATAAAAATTCACACTCTGGTAGCTACCTTTTTATGGTCAGCCTTTAAGATATCCGGTTTAACTGCCAGAGCATTGACTCATGCTAGAATAAGCAGAGTCTGAACAAAAGATGCATGTCAGTCCACATCCACCCACGTAAAACACCCTTAAACCATTACGCTTTATCCTCTTGCACGTCTTCCCAACTGTCAGAGTGCCGGGTGCCATTTGAAGGCGAGGTGTAGCATTTGCTCTGCCTTGATCATCAGTGTGTGTGTCCAAGCTCTCAGTGGGGAATTCTGGCTGGCATCTCTACTGGAATTGGCAGTGCTATTTGTCAGACACAGGGAACGAGTCTTGCAGAGATGAGCATCTTAAAATGTCAACATCGTTGGAACGCCTCAAAAACAGAGCAAACAATTTTTTTGAAGAAAGTTATTTGCTTTTTTTTTGTTGAAAAGTCAGAAAAACCACTTTGGAATTGCCACAGCCTCTTTGCACAGCAGGACTTCAAGTCAAGTTGGCTTTAATCACAGTGACACAGTGAGTCATCAGGGAGATTTGGCTCAAGGTTCACTGCGGGAATTTGCAGAAAATCTCACTTGTGTTGACAGTCAAGCATGTGGCTCGCCGATCGATAAAAAGCTCTAGAATTTTACAGTGAAAGGTCAGTCTTCAACTCAACTCATCAAATTTCCTACATCACCGAGACCATCTTCATTGCTACATCTTCAGTGCCGGTTTCCACTTACGCAGAATAAAGTGCTGAATAATGTTATTTATAAACCCCCATCAGTGAGGCACGTCCCAGGGGTACTGGCCTGACATTTGAGGCTAAAATCCACTAAGTGGTTCCACAGTCAGGGTGCTAAGTTGAGTCCAGCTTACAGGCTACTGCGGAGGAAACGTTCTCTCAGTGAGGGGGAATCTATACACACAGGGGCCATCGCTGTCACTTTCATCGGCACAGCATGCTTAAATGGAGCCATCACACCATGAGCAGCCAGGTTGGGAATGGTCTAAATGCACCAGACCAGGTCACACATGATGGGGAAGAAGAGATGATGGACACTTATTGGCTGTGGTTCCAGCTGAGCGCTATTTTCTCTGCCTTAGAGAACAGGAGAATAGGAAGGGAGGTGGATCATAAACCTTCAGGAACAAGCAATTGGGAAGATGACTGTATTTTGAAGTGAGAACAAGAACAATTTGGCCAAAGATTTAAGGGTGTCCACAATAATGAAAAGGAAACACATCCTTGATCCTTGAAAGGGTTGGTTTGCCAAAAAAAAATATATTAATCACTTACCCTCATGTTGTTCCAATCCTCCAAGACCTTCATTCGTCTTTGGAACACAAAATAAAGATATTTTAGGTAAAATATGAAAGCTTCCTTATCCTCTATAGGCTAAAGGTACCCCAAAAAATTCTCAAAACAGACCATGCATCTTCATTTGTTCAATTGGATTATTATCAAGCTATAAGAATAATTTTGTGTGCACATCAAACAAAAAATAATTACTTTATCCAGCAGTTTTTTGTCCTCTGTGACAGTATATTGTGCAAGTTGCGTTTATGAACACTGTGCAGTGGCATATACCCTCCGGATGAACGAGCGCCACTTCCTTTGTTTGAGCACAGGGGCATCTGAGGTAATACTTCAGAGATGCAATCAAGCACAATATGTGAATGTGAGGCATATAAAAGCACTGAGAAGAAACTGTTGAATAATGTTATTATTTTTGTTTAATGTGCGAACAAAGACATTCTCGTAGTTTGAAAATATACCATAGAAGACACAAGTTTTGAGTATATTTTGTACCTTTTTGGACTTGGAAGATGGAAGATTAGGAAGCTCTCATATTTCATCTAAAATATTTTAATTTGTGTTCTGAAGAAAGTTTCAGAGGCTTGGTACTACATGAGGGTGAGAAACTAATCACACAATTTTCATTATTTTGGAAATGATTAACACTTTAAAGTCATCCGAAAACAAAGTAGATCTTTAGACCAACATCAATGACCCTAAAGCACCCTTTATACCATTTTAAAGCTTCCTAATTTGCTTTAGGAGGTCTCCTATAATAGGTTTACTGTACAAGTACAGCCAAGTACTTTAGTGTACAATCAATGTCAAAAACAGTGTACCCTTCTATAAATATCTATGGTGATTGGTCTGCCTTCATGTTGAAAACCAAATGCCCTTTAGCACATCTAAATTTCAGGATTTAAATCATTTGTTTACAGCGATATGAACCTTAGTGATGGTATCAGTTTTTTTGCAATAATTTCAGAGTCCTTTGGAGATGCATTATTAGAGTAGAAACCACCATCTTCTTGACATGTTGACAACACAAACCAAATTAGACAGTGTAAGGGGGCATCCAACGTGGACCGCAGACTGGGATTTGAACTTACATGGGTTTGTGCAGATAAGACTGATATTAGTGACAAATAATTTCAGGCAGTTCAGATGCAGTGATGGTTTGGGGAGATAATAATAATTCCATAGGAGCTTTTCTTTTGAATGACTTGTAACACAGTAAAATACTGTGCCAGTGTTTCAAATAGCATGCTTTCGCCCCAATTAACATACAGTTATATAACTGTAATAGTGCTGGAATAGACCAGAAGTAGAAGCTCCTTTAAAGCAGCCTCTGTCATATATTGCAGCTGGTTAAGGCCCCGTTTACAGTAATACGTTTTAGTTTTAAAACGGCGATTTAGAACAAAAACAATCCATGTCCACACTGGCGTTTCACCTAGTGTTTCTGAAAAGATCTCTATTCACACTAAACCGCTGGAAATGCACATCACGTGACCATACACACACTCCGGCATGCACTGCAGTGTATGCGCACGTCTGAGCTCCAGGCAGTCAGCGGGTGCTTTGAGCACACCTCCCCAGGTGAGAGCAGCACATGTCGGACAGTTCATCATGGATATACCGCTGGATCTCATCTCACTATAGTTGTTAAACGTGATATTTAATTAATCTTGTCTCTATTTAACGACTTTAGAATCTATTACTTGTTCTCAGGTAACGTGTTTTGGCCGAGCGCAAAGATAAGTTAATATATTAATTTATGTAACCGTGTATTCTGCATATTTGACTGATTGCTTGTCTTTATTTCATATATTGTATAACTTTATTGTACGTTATACTTTTATAATGGCAATTATTGATTATTAAAACGGATATTCGGCAAAAAAGACAGGGTATGTTTCGTATTTTTCAATAAAAATGAGAGGCGGCAGTTATGTTATAGGCTCCATTTTGTTATAAATATACATACAGTGAAGATGACTGTTATTTAAATATGTAGCTACACGATGCCTATACATTTTTGGTGTCTGTTAATTAGGGTTGGGCGATGTTGACCAATTTGGCATCGTACAACGTCTTATGTGAAACATCGCAATGAATGATGGCATCGTCTTCATAGGCGGAGGTGAATTAATTATTTATGAATAATTAATTCATAACAAATTAATTATTTGTAGCCTACAGTTTCAACTACCTGACCCGCATGGTCTTTGTTTTACCCATAACCAAATCATAAATAAATAAATAAATAAAAGTTACACACAAATTACCACCTGTCAATCACCTTTTCAGCACGACTCTGGCATGAATAAGCAGAGTGATGTGTCCTTATAATGGCGTTGACAAACTTGCTTCGTAAAAAAGGTGCACAACCAACAGTATCTCAGGGTTTCGCTAAAATTACAAAGTACAAGCGTGAAAGCGAAAGATTGAAGCACTGTACTGATGCTTTGACACGTTACCTGATAGATTCAAAAGACCGAAGAGTCGCTACATAGAGACAAGATAAATTAAATATCACGTTTAACAACTATAGTGAGACGCGATCCAGTGGTACATCCTTGATAAACTTTCCGACGTACACTGTTCTCTGGAGCTCAGACGAGCGCATGACAGTGTGTGTGTGTGTGTGTATGTGGCTGGGGCTGTGTCTGTCTGTCTGTGTGTGTGTGTGTGTGTGTTGGGGTGGTCACGTGATGTGCGTTTTCAGTGGACAGAGGGCTGTTGTTCAGAAATGCTAGGTGAAACGCCAGTGTGGACGTGGATCATTTTCGTTCTAAAATGCCATTTTAAAACTAAGTTGTATTAGTGTAAACGTGGCCTGAGTGTATATTTTTCATGAGCGGGTTTGCGACGGGGGCAGGGTGGAGGATCGGCAATGCCAGGTCAGCATCGTGATGTCTATCGGCCATCGACAAAATGAATATAGGCAGTTCCTCATATCATGTTTTAATTTTATTGTTAAGATAGTGAAACAACGTAGCCGAGGGAGTTTGTTTTCCATGTCAAACTTGCCAAGTCTGAACTTACAAGGAAAGGATGCAAGACTAAACTTTGTGTAGCTTACCTAATATTGAGGAAAAAGCCCCACTCAGACAGATGAATGTTTGCAGCCATGCCTTCATTTTCAGATGTCTTTGTTTTCCCCAATCCACGCTGACACAGAGCAGCAGTGTTTTAAACCAAAATGGCCTCTTCAGCATTTCCAAAACACTCTGTTTTCGCGGGCTTGAAAACTCTGGTGTAGTGTGGACAGAAGGCGTAACCGTAGCAAAACTTAGGCTTCGTTTACACGAATACGTTTTAGTTTTAAAAGGCATAAGACAAAGAAAATCATACTAACATGGAAAAAATACATATTCTTTTTCTGTGGGCAGTGTTATCTCTGTTGTAAGGTTAGTCCTAAAGATTCTTAGTAATAACAATAGTTGTCTGGAAGAAATGATGTTTAGAGTGAATCAACGGAAGAAAATATGGAGGATTAAGTGGAAAACGCAGGGATTCTTTTTGCTTTGCGTCAGTGCTGAGCTCTCTCACTTGAAGGATGGTTCCCGAGGGCAAGGCCTGTAGGCCTCATTCCCCCCACAGCATGCAGAGAATTCCTAATAGTACCGCACATTATGAGAGCGGAACAGACTACTCAGCGAATCAGATAATTGAGTTGAACAGCAGCTGGGGAGGAAAAAGAGCGAGAGAGAAGCGGTAGCATCTCCACTGAACGTTACAGGGGGGAATTCATTTCCACCCAGCATCCCAGTCGACGGATCTTTTCTCAGTCTCCACCCTACTTGGAGAATATTCCAGCACTTGAAGCATGCTAGCACATGTGGCCAGGATTGTGAAGAGGGTGCACTCAGATTGTTAAGACGGCTTATTGTTCTGGGACAGCGAAAGGAACATGAGGGGCTGCCAGGAAAACCGAGGGATGTTTAATTGTGAATGAGTGCGTATGTCTGAGAATGTTAGTAGCATTATGACTGCACCGAGAAACAAAGTGCAAGCATGTGGAGCCCATGAGAGTGACTGATCGATACCAGGTGCTTGTTCCATTTAAGCCGCCCAAAAAGGACACAAGCTAAAGTTAAAGCACTTCTGTGTCTGCTAAAGTGGGTCGAGGTACCACTCCTGTTGCTGTGCTGTTTCCGTGCCGACTCTGCAGGTCAGGGGAGGTTGCGTGGAGCTGGCAGGCAACCTGCTTCTGCTCTCCCAAGGTGCTGAAAATGAAAGAAGGGTGTTGGTCTCCAGGCGGATCCGATCAATCTGCAGTTAGAGGGCAGTGGTGCAAGACAAACAGAGGGGTGTGTAGGGAACAGGATTGAGCGAAGACGGGCATGTGTACGCAAACACACACAAAACACCAGCTGGCTGTTGGCTGTCAACTGAAGTAGGATGGGAGAATGCTGATGTCCACAATGGGAACAATGGGTACATATTGTTCATTTACACGCAAAAATCCTACAGGGACGAAGTAAGTTTGGAAAAAAGGCACACAAGATTAAAAACTGAGAAATCTGTTAAACCATTAATATTGAAATAATGATTATTATTATTTTTGCTAATATGTCTAGCAATAATGATAGCAACCAGAATAACAAATGGGAAAATACATGTAATAAAAAATACTGTTGCTGTTAATAATATTAGTGACAATGATAGCAATAAAAGACAATAATGTAGCATGAATAAATAAACAATAAAGAAAAAGATATTATTGTTATGATTTATAATGATAATAATAGCAATTTAAATCAAAATAAGCACAACCTAATAACAGCCACTATTGACTGTAAAAAAGATTCTTATTACTACTAATAATAATACTTTTTTTAATAAAATGACGACAAAAACAACCTTAATAACAATAAAAATAGACAGAAAAATATTCAAATTAATAACACAGCTCCAGTGGGAGCATTCCTAAAACTTACCAGGGATCAAAACTAACTTTTTGACTTGGTAGCACCAGAAAAAATTTAGGAGCACCAGAAAGAATTTAGGAGCACCCACCAAAACTGAATGGCCACCACTGCAAATTGTACATTAAGGGATTTATTGTATTTGAAAACATCAATTAGGACTAACAAAAACCTATCTGACAACTATCTAACTAATTCTGTGATGACTTATTGATTTTTGTGCAATAATTCCAAAATGAATGTCTAATAATTATAAAATATTATTGATGACGATGATGACAATACTAACAATAAATTACATTTGTCATTATCATGCTGCTTGAATGCGTTTTATCTGCTATAAAAAGTCCTACTGTTTCTTCATGAAAAATAAATGTATGGTTTGCATCAAACAAAAATGAGGTATTGCAGTAAAAAATATTTATTTTGCACTATTGTTTTTAAATGCATGTCAATTTAATAAATAATATTTCTGCTACAAATCAAATGAAAGATTATAATAAATCATTCAAGGCTGAAAGCTGCAAAGCAGTCATCAGTAACTAAACAGAAAAATTATATACATCTCAATAAAGAATGAACAAAAGAAAGCAAGAAAAGTCTCACTTCTACCACTCTTTAAAAGTTTTGGTTTGGGTTTGTGTCATTGTAAATGCTCAGTCTCTTTATGAGCTGATTTACAGTTGTCTGTGTTTGTGGAAAAAAGCAGGCGAGTCAGCCGGTCTATTATTGAGGATTCTCGTGATGACCACCAGCGCAATACCGTTCTTTGTTATGAGCCGCAAATTCAGGTCAAACTCAGTAAAGGCGAGCTGCTTTGGCGATGCTGTGTACAGTGTTAGATTTTACATTTAGCGGATATTTGCGCTGAACACGCAGTGAATGCAACAAATAAAGATTCGGGCACCTTGAAAACACTCGATTGATCTCGGCTGGTGGATCACTATTCACCACATGATCGCTGTCATCGGCAACATTATTTGTAAATTTAGGTGGGTTTGCAAACCTGTGTACTTTTCACTTTTCAGCCGTTTGCATTTCCCGCCGTCACAAAAGCTCCTTGTCATCTGACAGCGAAAAGCCTTGAGTGATTGACAGCTAATATGAACCAATATAGCGGCAGGGAAGACAGATTCAGCACGTTTTTAGAAAAAAAATCAAAACAGGTCGCACTACATTATGCAGTCGCACAAATGCTCATAAATATATTTTGAGGTTGCATAGACCAAAAAGGTCGCAATTTCAAGCCCTGTTTACAGTTGCAACACATTCAAAAATCAAGTATTACACCCACATAAACGTTCAATCTAACCCAGGGGTGCCCAAACTCAGTCCTGGCAGGCCGGTGCCCTGCAGATTTCAGCTCCAACTTGCCTCAACCCAACCGCATGGATGTTTCTGGAAAGCCTAGTAAGAGCTTGATTAGCTAGCCCAGGTGTGTTTCATTGGGGTTGAAACTAAACTTTGCAAAACACCGGCCCTCCAGGATCGAGTTTGTGCACCCCTGATCTAACCCATATTAAAATTTCCAATCTGAATCTGAGCATCAATAAACAGGCAATCGTTTAATACACAACTCTATCACCAGACTCTCTTTAGCAAAGAAAATTGAGCAAGATTAATGTTACGCACAGATAAAGGACAACAAAAGCCTACTAGGTTATCAAGCTTTTCCGTATGGCTCAGGGCGAATGTTAATACCAGATGTCGAGTGGCCGGCCTGAACGAGTGATCCCACCGGCTCCTGCTCTCCGAAACTCAACATCGAGACAGGAGCTGTGACCACCTGGGCCTTGTGTGGCCACTGCTTTGTCAGAAAAATATCTTTCAAGTGTGGAAGAGTGATGATTTGGCAGGGCGGGATGACTCTGGAGTGTGTTGGGTACAGTCATCAGAGGTGCCGGCCAATATGCAGCTGTCAGCTGTTTGAAATCTCACCTTCATTTCCTTTGACAAAGCAGCACCGGCCAAATACTGAGCACAGACCGTGTTACATCCACAGAGAATCACTCTGAAAATGGGAATAGATGTAAAATCTCACCTTGACCATGCTGAGACGATCACTAAACCGAATGATAAAACGGGAGAGGAAAAAGAGTGAAAATGGGATGACCGAGAGATCGGTTTGAGCATCACGACGAATTGGCTCAAAAGGCTATTGCATTAGTATTCATAGACATGATCCAGGCGCCCTCCGCAACAGTAGTAGGTTTGCATTTACATTTAAAAACACTCGCACAAAAGACAAGGACGGCACAAGTCTAGTGCTCTTGGCATCGCCATTGTCTAGAGCAAATGATCTTGGGTGCATAATTAACCGTATTTACATGAGTGCAAAGCAACGAGTGTAAAGGAGTCCTTTCGCTTGTTTAGACGCTTCTCTGCTAAAATAGCTGTTCTTGAAACGATAATCACTGCAGTGTGCAATCTGTTAGCACAGACTTGACATGCTTTATACCTTTTATTTTTACACTTCCATATCAAAATTGCCCAATTTATAGTAATATTATTACTACATATAAATGCTTCAAATAATAATAAAATTTTAAAAAGCTATTAGAATAGGTAGGGCTGGCCGATTAATCGAAAAGTAATCGAAATCGACATTCAGAAGCTATAATCAATCAAATTTTTCCTGGACGATTTTTGTTAATTGCTTTCCCATGTGTCACGTAATCTCGTTCTGTTAAAGGCTGTGGCTGAACTTTTATGGCCACTTTGGAGCAACATCTGATCTCTGGTCAAGTAGGATGATGGACCCATTCTTGAGCCTTACTTTGCACTTCACTGACGATGTTTGAGCTCTTGCAGTCTGGCTTTCGTCCCAAACATAGCACTCTTGTCAGGATCACTAATGATTTATAACTGACAGCAGACTCTGGTTTACTAACAATTCTTATTCTCCTGGACCTAAGTGCAGCCTTTAACATGGTTTCGCACAAGGAACTTTTGAATAGGCTTCCTTCTCTGGTACTCCTTTTTTATGGTTTAAGTCCTATCTCGCAGAACGTACTCAGTTTGTCCAAATTAAGGATTTTAAGTCAAGATCGCAGATTGTCACTACTAGTGTCCCACAAGGCTCTGGGTCCACTCCTGTTTATCATATATTTACTGCCTTTTTGTCCCATTTTTAGAAAACACAAGATACAAGTTCACTGCTATGCTGATGACACTCAACTCTACCTGTCCACCAAGCCCTCTAGTTCTGTTCCTCCCTCCGCTTTCAGCTAATTTATTAAAATTAAATAGCGAAAAAACTGAAGCCCTTCTCATTGGGACTAAAAGTGTTTTGGGTAAAGCTGATAATTTTACAATAGATATTGATAATAGCACAATTCTTCCCTCTGTGCAGGTCAAGAGTTTGAGTGTCATCTTGGATAGCACACTCTCATTTAAAGGTCACATCAATAATAGTACGTGCGTAATAATCCACCTGCGTAATATCACTCGTCTCCGCCATTCCCTCAACCAATAACACAGCAATTCTCATCCATGCATTAGTTACTTCTCGTCTTGTCTAATGTAATGCACTTCTTACTGGGCTTTCTTCTAAACTTCTCCATAAACTCCAACTGGTTCAGAACCATGCAGCTCTAGGACTTCATCTCTGAGCATATTTACTTTCGAAAAATTGTAAATAAAATAAATAAATATATAAAATAATCATTTATTAATTGTAATCGAGTTAAAATGGTCAATTAATCAAGATGTTGATTTTAGGCCAAATTGCCCAGCCCTAAGAATAGGTGTATAATACTGCAGACGGTGCTCTAACAAATACAGCGTTTTACTTCAAGCAAGTTCAGACAAGACTAATTGTTTAGTCACTTGCTTCATGAATAAACTTTCATTAGGTAAAATGAAGTTCTTCATAGACCTTGCCAAGTAATTTAGAGTCAGAGTCATTTCACATTGAGTCAAAGTCAAGCCACGGCTTGGTGTCTGGCACAAACCAAGCCTGCGCTTCCCAAAAGCGCTGTAAGCTTAAGACGACCGTTGGTGCCAGTGGTTTCGATGATCTACTTAAGTTTATGATGGTTTTGGGAAACGTATAGCCGAGCTCCTGATGCATGCATGTAAACATCAAAGCACATATTAGATAGCAATCTGTTTCATTTTGAAATGTGCTTCTAAATCTAACATCTGCTCAACTGACCTACATCTCAATCTTTTCTCCTTTTAATCATGATAAGGTAAAGGTCATGCAAAATAACACGTTAAGAGCTCTGTGTTATGTTATTACTTATATGTTGACCTATTTGCACTTAGAATATGTCAAATTGCCTTTTACAGCAGGTCTCAATGCAGAGATGGCTCGACTTCTCTGGGGTCAGTGTGATAGAGGCTCAGAATAAGTGTCACTTGGCTGGTTGTTCCAGTGCTGCATAGTCACAAACTTTGCACGTTTCTATTACATTTGGGAAACATTCTTTAAGCTTAAGTTTCATGATCGTCAATGAATAAAGATGTCAGAAATGCACTAGGGGTGTAATGATATATCATAATACTAAAGAAATTGTGGCAATGCATCATAATGTTGTAAACGATATAATGCGCGACAATGAGCCCGTTTCATCCAAGAATTAGCTTACTGTATTTCTAAAGAATATATCACCCAAAAATGTCAATTCCATATTCATGTACTACATCAGATAATGATGTCTTTGTGGACGTAAAAAAAAAAAAAAAAATTATGTGGTTTGATTATAAAAGGGAGAGAGGACACGTCAGTGAGATGCTCATATTTAGGCCCACACGCAATCTGCACGCGCAGAATTCCGCAGATTTTTAGCCCATCATTATTTCTGTTTATTTACTTGAGTAAATGTGTGTAAATTTAAATTTATTCAGTTTTTTAATTAATTACACTAATATGATTGACTAATATGAAAATGTTTATCTGATTTATGTAGAATGCAGTTTGTAAAGTAATATTTTCTGTTTTTTAGTAGAAATATTATATGAGAGACTTGCTTTGTTTACCAAATAAAGTGAATCTAATTGGATTTGCATTTTAATCATTAAATAAAAGTTAAAAATACATTATTTTTTATTTCACATAATAAGGTTTTAGTTATGATATTCCCAAAATAATTCCGCAGAAATCTGCAGATTTTTACCAAAATTCTCAGCAGAAATGGCAAAAAACGTCCGCAGATTTCGTCTGGCCCTACTCATATTGCATGCTTGTCTACATGCATAGAGCAGTTTGTCCAGGCTCTGAATAACAGGTAAAAAAAAAATTGTGAATAACGTTCAGTTTGTTGCACGGTGAGATTGTTTCACCTCAGTGCATCATTAGGAGCCATACAAGTAGTAATTATGATTTGAGTCTGAAGTTTTGTTTTTGATCTCAAAGTGATGGCAAACGCGGATTTAAGCTGCGGTCACACTGGACTTTTCTCCCCATAGACTTCTATTCATACGCACGCGAATGCGTCAGACCGGAAACGCAAGGTCATGCGTCAAGTTTCACAGTTCACTGCATTGCAAAGTTCAAGCTTGGTGAACTCTGACCTGACAATCGCATCACTTGAGTGCATGAGACCAAGGAGGATCAAAAAATGACCTTTCTGGACAGAAATATAACACTCACACTCACTTTTGTAATTGTCTAATTATTTTGTTTAATCCCGCCCCTTTTCGCAGCGCTGTACGACAGAATTTCACATGCTCAAACTCTAGTGTGACCGCAGCTTTAGGCTGCTTTCACACCTGTGGATTGATTCATTTGTTCCGAAACAGGGATTAAAACTGTTACAGTATTGCTCTTTGTTCTTGGTGCAGTTCGCTTTCACACGGCAAAGTTTCTAAATTGAGCAAAATAGCTAAAACAAGTCATGTGCGAGTAAACTCTCCTCACATTGGTCAGAGTTTCACAGTTTATTTTTCAGAGTCCCACTCAGCTGTCATGCATCCTTATTTTAATTTATGACGATGAGCAATAAGACAATATAAGCGAAAAGCTGCGCTTTAATTTTGAATTGAACACCCACAGACATTGTCACCAAATATAAATCAGAGGTAAGATTTTCTCATACATAGCCGTTGGCTAGAATTATGCATCAATTCAATTGATCAATTTTCTTAAAGGATAAACAGCTCTTGTTAATAGTTAGCTTAACTTTCGTATTCGACATGAAACGCACATTTACTGGTAGCAATAACATCCCGCTGTAATCATTATTCTGTCTTTATATAGCCATATATATATATATATATTCATATGCATAATACACTGTGATATCGCCTGGTTCAGATTGTATTGCTTTCTCACTACAATCAATCCGCTCCAGAGTTTGTTTCAAATTAGCGGAGACCACCTCATTCAGGCGATCTAGGACCGTTTGTTTTTACGAGGATCCAAGCGCAATTGCTGGATTCACATATGCCAAATGAACCGCGCTAACTGGGGAAATGCGCCAGCTACCGAAACAAAAGTCTAGGTGTAAAAGCACCCTTAAATGGCACTGGCTGGAGCAGTAAGTGAGTGTTATTTATTTAAATTACCTTATCACAATTTAGTGGTACAATTATTATCAGGGATGGATATCATTTAGATTTCAACGATACGTTACTGTTTATCAATACAGGTTCTTATCTAATATAAATTACGCAATCCAAGAGGAAATCTAATAAATGACAAATGTCTGATTTTACGAAGTGAAAATTGTCTTTTATATGTGAATGAGTGCAAGCATATAAACTACCTGACAAAACTCTTGCCGTCGACCCCAGTTGTAAGAGCAACAAATAATAACTTGACTTCTAGTTGATCATTTGGAAAAGCGGCAGAAGGTAGATTTTTCAGATGAATCATCTGTTGAACTGCATCCCAATCATCACTAATACTGTAGTAGACCTACTGGAACCCGCATGGACCCACAGAGAAATCTGTCAAGTTTGGTGAAGGAAAAATCATGGTTTAGAGTAACATTCAGCATGGGGGCCGTGTGAGAGATCTGCAGAGTGGATGGCGACTTCAACAGCCTGAGGTATGAAGACATTTGTGCTGCCCATTACATTACAAACCACAGGAGAGAGCAAATTCTTCAGCAGGATAACACTCCTCATACTTCAGCTTCCACATCAAAGTTCCTGAAGGCAAAGAAGGTGATCCAGGTTTGGCCAGCCCAGTCACCAAACATGAACATTATTGAGCATGTCTGGGGTAAGATAAAGGAGGGGACATTGAAGATGAATCCAAAGAGTCTTGATAAACTCTGGGAGTTCTGCAAGAACGTTTTCTTTGCCATTCCAGATGACTTCATTAATAAGTTATTTAGTCATTGCAGAGATGTATGGATGCAGTCCTCCAAGCTCATGTTATACACAATATTAATTCTTTTTCCACTGCACCATGACTTTATATTCTATACCGTACATTATTTCTGTTAAGTGATAAGACTGTTGTCTAAAAAAAGTCAGACTTTACTGTCCTAATTAAATAATTAAAACTCAAGGGATGATCATATTTTATTTTGCTAAAATAAGCGTAATCTTTTATATCTCTTATAAACCACTTCTGATACCAAATGATCAAATAGAAAAGTTATTATTTGTTGTTCCTGAAACTTATATAGGTGACAAGATTTGTCAGGTAGTATATTTCTAGGAAAACTAATAATTCATCTTATGAATAGTTGTTTTCTGATGTCCTCACGGTCCGGTGCATCGAAGAGCAGGACCAAACAAAACCTTATTCAATTCCACCACCCCAAGTCTATAGAAAATGTAGCATTTTAACCAACAGTAGGCCAAATTATAAAAACATAACTACTGTTTTTTATTACCATATGTTTGAAAAATAACAACAATAATGCTAATATTCAATTTGTTTGTAGCATAGAACAATCAAAATAATGTTGTACTGTTAGTTTAGCATATAGATTCATATCGAATTTTGATTTGAGTGAATCTTCACACCCCTAATATGCACTTAAAATATTAAGCAATCTGAAAATTGTCCAAGATTGACCTTTAAGTGAACAGACTGAAAAAAAAGTCATAAACTGGTCACACTTTATTTTAAGGTACAATTATTGCTATTAACAAGCCATTAACTAAGATTTTTAGCTCAATACATTATTACTTGCTTATTAACAGTTAGTAAAACAGAAATAAGTTTAGGTATTGGATAGGATTGGGGCTGTAGAACAATATCATACTTTAGATCTAATAAATTAAGGATACCTTAATAATAAGCAGTTAATACCTAATAATTAATAATAATTAAATAATAATAAGCAGGCAAGTCAGTAGTTAATAGTGAGAATTGATACTTAAAATAAAGTGTTACATATAAACCTCATTTAATATCAATAAACCAACCTAGATATTCATTTTTTTTTTATACAAGTTTTAGGGAGGTTACAAGTTAGAAATGGCTGCTAAAGATAAGAATTGCAAGTCATCACTTCTTACAATGAAGTGGTAAAAACAATATCAATATCTGTGCAATATGCCTTGTGTACATAGCAATGTTCAATACACATATTTTTTAGACCCAATCAAAAGAAAGTATCTTTTCTTTTGAAGATGGAACGTCATATTTCAGATCATACTATAAAAGAGGATACAAGTACTCCAGCGTCACGGTTTTCCTTAATGAGAGGAAATAGCACGTCTGTGCTCTGTGAAACGAAGACACGCTCATGTTAGCCCATCTCAACGCATCAAGAGATGCCTTTTGCACCCATTAATAATTCACTTCTGCCGATGCCTCTCAATTATTTATGAAAGTTTATAATTCATCTTCCACCTTCACTTTTATAAGGTGAAAAACAAAAGAGGAGTTGATGTAAAGATCAATGATGCCCGTGTGTATCATATCTCCATCACTGAGCCCTAAACACGGCTACATATACATGCTCAGGTTTGCATCTGAAAAATGTTCAGTAGTGAATATTTGCAGGCATTTGAACCTAAATGATCAAATACAGCTCTCAGCAAAACAACATAATGGCAGAGCTTCAATTTGTTAAGGAATCCACGGTTTAATTTTTCATGCATTCCCACAGGCAGGAATGTGAACCGCGTGAGGGATACAGTCGGGCACAGCTCCAGATATTTGGCGGATCAGAAACACTGGTACCTGCCATCAGTGTGACTCATGTGTCTCTCTTTGTCTTTCTCGGAATCCAGAAGGGAAATGCTTCATAAACGATGCTTCAAACCATGTTTAAAATATATTCAGATGATGAACTTTGATTCGAGAGCAAACAGATATTCTCAGGTGCTAACAAACAGTAAACGGACTTGATAATTTGTTTAAGCAGATCAAATACCAAAAATTCCTATGGAAGTCGCTACTATGATTAAAGTTGAAGTTTTTGACTCCTCTACATCACAGAAATACCATATATTTGCAGTTATTTAACAAACATGTCAAGTTAGCATACTTGTTTAGCTGAAAAGTAATGCTAAAGTCAGGTATTCTCCTTTAATAATGTGCATCCCGTGTAGGAATGGCTGTCTTTTGCCCCTTTCACACATACTTTTCCAGTAAATTACCGGCAATTTTCCAGAACGGGATCATGTGTGAATAGGCCCTTTTTGAAAATACTGGTAAATTTGTTCTGGCAGTTTTCTGCAAAGAGAAGTTGTAACATTACAGATAATTTGCCAGAATGCTGCTTTGTGAACGCAGAAGGAAAATTGCCGGGAAGAGCACGTTCACGTTTAGAACACGCTGACGTGGGACGTCTACTCCTGCCAATCAGACACATTCACTGTGCTGTTTATGCAAATGAAAGCCTTTGAATACTTTTCCAGACACATTTAAGCTAATAGTTGTAAGTCAGATAACGTTTCTATGTTCATTATTAATGCCAACTGTGGAAAAAATATTGATAAAATGCTGATAAACTGATGTGAGTTTACCTGCAAGTCGAGTGTTCCGGTGAGTACATCTCGACATGCAAATGTTTACAACAAAGTCGTTCACAATACTTAGCGACGCACAGAATTTGTAATGTAGTCCAATGTGTAAACATTTAGCTGTGGTTCGCGCTTCCGCCTTTGGATGTCTTTGGGACAAAAACAGATACATGAATGCTAAAGCTTTAAATAAAAGTGAAACAGTCAACAAAAGCCTGACCCCTATTATGTTTACAAATACAAGCACAGCCGTTTAGAGGCCATGTCTGGTTAATGATGTCAGGATTTACCAATATTTTGGAATGGATGTGAACGGTCCTTGCGTGTAAACAGCGCTTTTTTTAATGTACCGGTAAAGTTGTTCCGGACATTTTCCAGATATTTACTGGTATCACTATGTGAAAAGGGCTTTTGTTTTGGACTATGTAACTCCACCCACTGCCAGTTTAGCCAATCATATTTCAGCATCCAAGGTTGCCTTGGTGGAAAACAGTGCATTTTGTTTAATTTCTGACTGCATTAATTAACAGAAAAGTAATTTTTTTCAAAATTAATGGGCTCAACAAGAGTTAACTGCACCAAGCAAGTTTAATTCACAAGGTTCAACTGAAATTGATTTGACATCAATGGTTCAAAACTTATTTTGCTCTTGGATCCATTAAAAGAAAATAAGCTAAAACAGCAGGATTAAAATGAGTGGAAATGTGTGTCAATTAAATTAAGTTATACAAATGACTTTGTGCATGTGTGTGTGTGTGTGAATACCACAAAAAGAAAAAATATTTAAATATTTAAAATGATACTTGAGTAAATATTAAGATCAAATTAAATACAAATTAAAGGCGCTTTAAGTAAATGAAGTAAAACCTACTCTGATTCTAACATTCCTGCCACGCATTTGGACTATTACACAATTTCACCTTCAAATGACCACATAAATATTAATCTACCTTTTAAAGGTAACTCTAATAATAATAATAATAATAATAATAATATAAATATTATATAACATCTACAGATTTTTTTAGTGCAGTCCTATTTATAAAATAAAAATCATATATAAAAATATATATTTAGGTTGGCACCAATAGCCTAGTGGTTAGAGTGTCGACACATAACACTGAGGTGTTCAGGACAACCCGAGTTCGAGTCCCGGTTTAAGGTCCTCTGCCGATCCTTCCCCTCTCTGTTCCCCAGACTTTCCTGTCTGTAATCTACACTGTCCTGTCCATTAACAAATAAAATAATTATATATACAGTTGAAGTCAGAATTATTTTTTCCCCAATTTTTGTTTAACGAAAAAAATATTTTTTTTTCTAAACATAATTAACTGGGGTTGCCACAGCGGAATGAACCGCCAACTTATCCAGCACATTTTTACACAGCGGATGCCCTTCCAGCCGCAACCCATCACTGGGAAAACAGTAAATAATATTTTACTAAATATTTTTCAAGACACTTCTATACAGCTTAAAGTAACATTTAAAGGCTTAACTAGGTTATTTAGGTTAACTAGGCAGGTTAATTAGGCAAGTTATTGTATAATGATGGTTTGTTCTGTAGACAGTCTAAAAAAATAAAGCTTAAGGGGGTTAATAATATTGACCTTAAGATGTTTTTTTTTTTTTTTTAATTAAAAACTGCTTTTATTCTAGCTGAAATAAAACAAATAAGACTTTCCAGAAGAAAAAATATTATCAGACATACTGTGAAAATGTCCATGCTTCGTTTAACATCATTTAGGGAATATTACAAAAAGAGAAAAAAAAAAATCAAAGGGGGCTAATATTTCTTTAATTCAGTATAAATAAAAGGGCTGCACAATATTGGAAAAATCTGAAATGGCACTATTTTATTTTTCTGCGATAAATATTGCGATATAAATACAGTTTCAGAAGATGGTTTGAATAGCTCTATTTGACGATTTGATAATTCTTAGACCAAGTAAAATATATTATTTAGTTTTCACCGTCAAATAAAAATATGTGAAAAGTAAGAGATTTTGCTTGTTTTGTAGTGGGGTAAGTGAAATAATCTCGTTTTTGCTATGAAATGTAGATATTTGGACTGAAAACAAGACAAAAATTCTAAGTAAAAAAAATAATTAATTTTTTTTGCATAAATAATATAAATCCATATAAATACAGTGATTTAGTAATTAAATACAATTTTGTAGCTCCTGGTCAACTATAATTCAGGACATAACATATCTTTGCAATGTGACTATTGTGGATGCGCACATTGCAATATCGCTGCTGAAACAATATATTGTGCAGCCTTAATATATATAGCTTGTTAACCACAGAGCTCATTACAGAAATAAAAAAAATAAATAAAAAATTATAAATTAAGAAGCACAAAACGATGTCACTTCTGCACAGGAAAATACTTCTGACTAATTTATTTATGAGACTATTAACACAAGCATCAGGTCAGAAGTCACTGCCAGAAGCGCCAACCAACCAGGTGCCCGTATTAAGGACTAAATTGTGTTTACTCAGTGTTCTGTCCTTTGACAGACGTACAGCTGTTGCGAGTGCATTACAGGAGACCGCAGGCCACACAACAACAACGTTCCAACTGGTAAAGCAATAAATCCTAAGCGTCTCTCTTCCTACCTTTAGTTGACAGTGTGGTCCTCCCAGAATCTCATCAAAAGTGGCTCTGCTGGCCTGAGCTCAGGATCTGCAGGTGAGTCTTCCGAGACGCTGCAGGCATTCCTGCGAAACGAATCAGAGCGCATCGATTAACAAAGCAATAACAGGAGCAAGCAGGAGAGAATAGAAGAGACACTGCTGGTGGGCTTCAGACAGATTACCACCCAAGTTTTCCCAGAGAAAACCAGACCTTGCTCAGATTTATTCAATTAAAGCGACTGGACAGATTTAAAGGGTATTAAACAGAGGTGTTACGGTACATAAATATTACAGTTTAGAATGTGGCTTGGTTTTAAAGTCACATACAGTAGGAGGAGGAAAAACAAAGGATAGTATTTTTTTATTAAATAATAATTATTAAAAACAGGTTTAATGAACAAATGATGCCTCTGAAGTCTATTCTGTTGTAATGCAAAAGATTTTAGAAAATAATATATCCAGAAAGGCAAAATTATTAGCCTTTTTGAGAAATTTATTATTCAAAAAAATACCAAGTGCTCTTTGATGGAGGCATTTTTTCCCCAAGACAGTTTGAACCACAGTAGTTTTAATAACTAAATTCATAATGACTCTTTTTTTTTTCTTTGCCATGATAACACTGCATAATATTTTACTAGTTATTTCTACAGATACTATTCAGCTTGAAGTGCAATTTAAAGGCTTAACTGGGTTAATAGGGTTAACTAGGAAAGTTCTGTAATTAGGCAAGTCATTGGAGAACAGTGGCTTGTTCTGTAGCCAGAAGGCTAATAATTTTGACCTTAAAATTAAAAAACTTACTTTATTATTCCCAAACTAAAAGAATTAAGACTTTCTCCAAAAGAAAAAATATGGTAGGAAATACTGTGAAAATTTCATTGCTCTGTCAACAATCACTTGGCACATATTTGAAAAAGAATTAAAATTTTACAGGAAGACTAATAATTTTCCCCCATCCTGTATCATTTTTAATTAGTGCTGGGCAAAAATTAATTGTGATTAATCACATCTAAAATAAAATTCTGTTTTGACATTATGTGTGTGCAATATATATATATATATATATATATATATATATATATATATATATATATATATATATATATATATACTGCATAAATATATATATATACTGTATATATAAATATATATATACTGTATATATATGACATAAAATATATAAGTATGTGATAGAAAGTATACGGTGCATGCGGAAAGTATTCTTAGCGCTTCACTTTATCCCATTTTTTTGTTAAAGCCTTATTCCAAAATGGATTAAATTCTTTTATTTCTTCAAAATTGTACACACAATACCCCATAATGACAATGTGAAAAAAGATTTTTTGAAAAAAAAAAAAAATACTCACCTCACATTTAGTATTTATAGTTGGGAACACAACCATAAAATAAATAAGCTACACACTAAGGTTACAGGTTTCAAATGCATTGGACTGCCATTGACTGTATTTTCAAAGATGCAGAGACACAGCTGAGCACAAGTAATAGAAAAAGTAGCATACCCAAGGCTAAAAATGGATTGTTGGCTTTTCCGGTAGTAGCGTTCCTTCATTATTTTTCAGGTGTGTGCGTAATATCAATTCATACAATATATATGCTATTGTACCACATTACAGGGGGAGGTTTCAATTTATGTTTGTGATAAGGAAAACTACATTTTAGATCTGCATGACGCTCTATGAATCGCCACCTACTGGTGTAATGGTAAAGTTGATACACTGACTCATTTAAATTGTCAAGATATTTTCAATGATGGTTTACTTCTTTATAACTCTGCTCTAATTTGATCACTACGCTAATAACTCTAATTTGATCACTACCCTAGACTTCAGTGATTATATCCACATTATAAAGCTTTATTCCATTTTTTATTCCACTCAAAAATAACAAATTATGCATTTACTACACAGTTCCATACCATCCTTTATTGACAATCTACGCAAAATAAAATAAAAAAAACTGATGATTTAATCTGTGAAATCCTGAAATCGAAGATAATCATTCAGCAATTTGACAGCTGTTAAGTTCTCAGCGAACTAAGGCTCTGTAACTTGCTGTGACAGCTGGAAACACATAAAAACAACCCCTTATTTTATAGCATTTTTACTCCAAACTCACTTCAGTCGAGTGTTTGAAATAAATCAGTGAGATTATTCTGTGCTTGTGTGTTTAATAAGTCACAATTAGGGATGGGCGATATGGCCTAAAATCCATATTGCGATATACATTGCAGCCTCTTGCGATAACGATATATATTGCGATATATAAATTATAAAAGAACCATTTCAGAACAGGTTACATAGACCCTTAGGAAAGCCAAACTGCTATTTTGTTTTAAGAAATAAAGAAACGTTGCATGTCGTTTTGAGAACATTTATTGTGCAAAAGCAAAACTGTAATTAAACAACACAATGTTGCAGATAAATAAACTAAATGTAGTGCCTTTTAGAAAGAAAGACTTTTCTTTTAAGACAAAGTTTGCGAATAAAGTAATGCAAAAATTAATACAATTAATATCGAAAGCGAAAGCAGATTCTCGGACATGTTCGGGGAAAAGAGAATGTATTGTCACCCCAAATAATGAGCTGGATCAGTCCATTTAGTCTTCGCGCTCTTCTTAAAGCTGCTCCCAAATCAGAACAACAGTTCTGTATCCAGCGCGATCCAGCGCGTCTCTGTGGTGGGTCTGCATGCAGAGCATGCGAGCGAGTCTGTGGCAGAGTGGTTTCAGTTTCTCGCGAACACAGAACCGGGCCGCCCCAATAATATATCGGCCGCCCAGGTAAAATCTGTGTGGGAGGCACTGATGTTCACTAGACAACCCACAATATGCCATGCATGAGGCTCGCAAGTTGTGCTACACACCGCCATTCGGTGCCATGCGTTGCTTAGTGCTGTTGTTGCTGTTGCTCTTAATTTTGCAGGTAGATTGCATCATCAAACATGTATTATCGCGATAGTGCAATAGAATTAGAATCTCTATCGTAGGCCAATTTTGTATCGTTTATATGGCATATCGTTTATATCGCCCATTACTAGTCACAATGAATCAATAAAAGCAGGTAAAACCTCTGCTCTGTTTGATTTATTATGCCTCTTCTTTGCTGCATATTTGCATTTTCTGTGCTAGAGAGTAAATTTACTACTAATCACAGAGTGGGGTTTCCCTAACAAGATGTGCATGACAATCGCAGCTTTTGCTGAATCCCGATTTCAATATAATTTAATCTTGCAGCCCTAGCAAATTGTCATACATCACAATCAAACGAACGACCCACACACTCACATCAAGAAAATAAATTAAATAAACATAGGTTGTGGGGGTAATTTCTATTATCAAATTATCATCCAGTTACATTTTCTGCGGTCTTGTACTAATATGTTGAAAACCCCTGAGGAAAATCTCAAGGGAACTGTGTAATTCAGTCTCCTGGGTTTTGACGTCATAGCTCCAGAACTCTATAAGAAGATTAACTAACTGACCAAATAACAGCAAGGGTGAGTCACTACTGCTCACTGCCTGGCTGGGGAGGAGGAGGAGGAGGAGATCGTTTGGAGCATCTCAACCCCAGTTACTGTCCACCAGAAGCAAGTCGGTGTGCTGCGAGATC
Source organism: Danio kyathit (assembly GCA_903798195.1). Classification (NCBI taxonomy): domain Eukaryota; kingdom Metazoa; phylum Chordata; class Actinopteri; order Cypriniformes; family Danionidae; genus Danio; species Danio kyathit. Next base: position 38,994,865 of record LR812539.1, read on the forward strand.
TAATGTATGAATAATTCAAGAAGAATTTGCCCTGTTTTGATGCTCCACAGCTCCGGCAACCACAGGTCAATTTATCCAGTTTCTAGCAGAGCAGCCGGGGAACTTGAGGCCTGTGAAAACTCTTTAAATTGAGCTTTCATGCGTGAGCTACAGTTCGCGTTGTAGCCCCTGACGGGAGAAAACGAGAACAAGGAGCTCTCACAAATAGAGTAAACTCCACATCAATATCAGTGCTGAGATGTGTGCTTTATCTCCAAAAAAGATACATTATCTTAGCAAGGCCACATTACAGCAGTGGGAGGGGAAAAGTGCTGAATCCAAGCAGTTGGATTGGAGCCACCGAGGAATTGGCAATGACACTGTGGCGGCGCTGGATGCCAGCCAGCTGGTAAAAAAAAAAAAAAAAAAAAAAGTCATCTCGCAGTCTGTCATCCTGGCTTAGATGCAAGAAAACCATCAAGCGCCTTAAGCTCAGTTCCAAAAGGGTTAAGAGGAACACTCCTTTTTTTGGAAAATTGGCTCATTTTACAGCTCCCCAACCATTTTTAAATAAATTCAACTGATCTCCAGGTCGAACCGGAGCACTCTTAGCTTAGCATAGATCACTAAATCAGATTAGACCATTAGCATCTCTCCAAAAATGACCAGAGTTTCTGTAATTTTCCTGTTTAAAGCTGGATTCTTCTCTAGTTACATCACGTACTAATACCAAGGGAAAATGAAAAGTTGCTATTATATAGGTCGATATGACTAGGAACTATGATGTCATTCTGATGTAATAGCCAAAAAACTTTGCTGCCTTACCAAAGGCTGCAGCAGGCACAATGATATGACAATGATGAGTATAATTCCTAGCCTTATCGGCTTAGAACATAGAAACTTTTACCCTTGGTAGGGCTGTGCGATTAATCGAAATCGAATCGCAATTTGAAACGTTGCAATTGGTTAAATCGCAAGACGCTGCAATATTAAATATTTAAACAGTTTATGTTAATAAAAATAACGAATAACACGCTATGCTTCAGAAAATGAAACATGCTAGAGGCATCGCAGACATGGTTTTGGTTGTCGTGAACTATGCCACATTACACGTGAAGAAACGATTGAATCTTGTGTCACGATGTCCATTTGTCGTTTACAACTCCCCACGACACCCTACGTCAAGGAAATCGTGTTGAAATCATGTGATCTGACTGGGGCTTTATAACTAGCCAATTGAGTAAGCACACTTTCGTTCTGCCAATCAGAATTGAGCAAATGAACTATGCCCACAATAAAAAAAATACAAAATAAAGAATAGGAAAGTGCTGACAAGTGGGATTATGGCGTCTGCCACTTCAGAAGCATTAATAGACGAATTAATATCAAAGAAAAACAGCATTTGTAATATGGGAATATTTTGGTTTCAAAGTCACAGACACCGAACAAAAACAGGTCATTTTTAAGAGCTGTCGCAGAATTGTAGCCACGGCTTACAGATTATTGGGCTGAAGCTTGAATTAAATTAAAATCAGCTTGAAGCTTGAATTAAACCATAAATCTAATTGCAATATAATAAATAAATAAAAAAAATTGCAATTAGATATTTTCCCCAAAATCACACAGCCTTAATCCTTGGTCTCTTGGTCTTGAAGAGTCAAGCTTTAAATAGGAAAATTATTGAAACTAATCTAATCCAAATGTTAAGCTATGTTATGTTAAGCTAATTTAACCTAAACAGGGCTCAAAATAGCAACCGTTTTGGTCGCATATGCACCCAAAATTTTATCTATGCGACCTCAAAATATATTTGGGAGCATTTGTGTGAGTGCATAAAATTGTTGCCATGTGACCAGTTTTCACTGCAAAATATTCACCGCATGCGTGTATTTAGTAGACATTCACGCAGAATGCATCTTTGCAGCTAAAAACACCAAACGCAGAACTCAGGAATGGTTTAAAACAGTTGACATGTCAGCTTGCTGCAGTAAACAAATCCTCCAATGCTTGCCCCGCCTCCAAATTCTTCTTATTGGCCCAGTGATTGTGAGTGTGAAGGGCTTCCAATTTTACCCCTAAGAAATGGGATAGCACACGTAATCGCGATCTCTTACTTCATATGAGATCGACGATGGCAACTGTTGTAGTTATTCCAGTTGCGTTCTTTTTTGGTATTTACCTTTAGGAAATCACTGAAGGCAACGATATCATGTTTTATCATGTCATCTGTAAAAGAGTCGACTCAGAGTGGTTCAGATTAATCGTGGGGTAACAAGTCTTACGGAATATATACGGAACTCAAGCCCCGCCCATTTGTTGCATGCGCAGACCCGGGAAAATTGAACCCCCTGCCCACAAACACTGTAGAAAGAAAAAGAAGACAAACACTGTAGTAGATCCGGGTGAATCATGTCGCGAAGATGCTGTGCTCTGAAGTGTGAGGGAAAGTTAGTGTTATTTTCCCTACCCAAAGATGAGGCTGTGAAGAGTCAGTGGCTGAAGTTTATTTTTGCAAAAATACCTCAGCATTATAGCCCCAGCCATTATACAACCCAGTGCTGTGTTACCGTCATTTTTCTAACGAGTGCTTCAGCAATCTACACGCTTACAACGGGGGATTCATCGGCCGGTTGTTATAGGAAGGATCAGAAAACACTATTGATGCATGAGACTTTGTCAGAGCTTGACAGGAACTTTACCGCACACAGTTCATAGATCAGTTTCTTCCTCCATTTCACAAGTGCAAGTAACTTAAACTGATTTAAATGATTGGCTCCTTGTTTTCTCTAGCTTGCAAATTATGTATTTGTGTTTTGTTACTTGTAACCACTCCACGCTCAACTCTTTATATTCTCATATCGCATCTAAAACCACATTGAAAACGCGGCGCGTGCCACTTTGTTTATGGATTTAAATGCGCTTGTGAGTTCACGATCTACTGCCGTTGATATGTTGATAAGCCATGGTGGGCATTTCTCTCTGTTTCCCACTGAACGCAGTCGACCAATCGCAATAGACTGGGTCATCGGACCAATAAGTGCAGATTAGCATTGTGCTAAGGAGGGGTTTGGGAACAAATGAATCGCTGAAAGAATCAAATGGGAGTCGTTGGGATAATTAGGTAAAAATAAATGCATATTATAAAACAATGAAAGTTGACCTTACATGCATATCAGACCAAAATATGACCTTTTATAATGCATAATAGGGGCTCTTTCAATCTAAGGGATTTATAAAATAAGATAAAAAAGTGGAGTGTTACTTTAAGGTAATGGTGATCGGTCTCAAGCAGGCCATAAAAGATTCGTACAAACGCTGACGCACAATCGCTCAAGCGAAGGATATCGTTGTGTGCTCTAATGACCGCTCTCTAATCAAGAGTCTCGTGTGGAGCGGACAAGAGTGGCGGATTACAATCAGAGGTGCATGAAATCAGCACCGGGTCCCGTCATCAGAGGAGTGACAGCCGAGAGCAGAGATAGAAAGAATGGTTATTGCAGCTGTTCGGGGGCCAAGACCTCTTATATATCCGGCTGGCAAGAGCCACTTCAAAAGAGCATCAAAACACAGTGTAGGTGAGCACGAGGATTGGAGCCAAAAATAACAACTTCACACTTCACTGGTGCCTGTCTGGACAGCTGAGGCCGTTCCTCACCGCCTCACACAACTGCTGCAGGCTCGCTTTCCAGACAAATGCAAATCCGCGGGTTATTAAGGGAACTCTGGAGTTTCTGAATCCTCACTGAATGAACAAGAAACTTTAAGACGTATCATTGCAAGAGTCGTTGTAAACAAGCACAAGTCCGAATTGGAAAGGTGTTTACATGAAGCTACAAGTGGTGTGCAATATTTTTTGTCTATATTAATGTTTTGTTGGTTTTTAATGACATCATGAAATATGTCAATCATATTGAGAGTCGAAAAGCAGGTCATATAATTCCCACATATATAATTCAAATTATGAAAGCAAATATGAAATTAATTAAATATTCGTAAGACATATGGTAAAGCAATATTGCACAAATACGAGCATCTTTTCCCCAAATACCAATAAGTAAACATGATCAAAATTGCCATTTTAGCAGCTGAAAAAGACAAAGTTTAGGGAAGAGACATTTTAGACACAACATTGCCTGTTTTTTCCCCATTTTGCTAAAGAAAACAGTTCCAAACCAAGTTGGAACAGAATAGCTTTGCATCTCTTTGTTCCTGAATGTTTTTAAACAAATCATTCAAGCCACTCATAAAGTCCCTTACTTTGTTTTAAATCTAATCAATGGTTTTGAATGAATAAATTGAATGAATGATTCATGAATGATGACTTGCCGCCAAATTTTAGTGTCCTATTTTTTGTCCATGACAGACCTAAACCAGCCAAGCTACCAGAACACACACATGCTCCACAAAAACATTTAAAAGGAAAATAAAAAAAAATTCAGATTTACAATTACAAAACTATAGTAGCAAAATAAACAAACAAAAAAAAGTATAAATTTTAGGTGCAGTGACATGCAAATAATACTTTGTATGTTAATTATGAATGAACTTCAAATAGATCTATTATAACATATAAAACATAGTATTCTGACAATTTTCTTTATAATTTGAGTCATGAATTACAGTAATCGCAATACTATTGGTATCGTGGTACTTCAGCTGGTATAGTATCGTAACATGAATTAATGGTATCGCGACAACGCTAATAGAAACCCATCAGACCCTTATGACAGTCTCTTAAAATGTCAAATATTATAATTTTGTTGGCATGGCAAGACAAGTGAAAAAAAACACCTAATGATTAAAGATGCTGTATTGTACGTTTTTGACTCTTCTAAAGCATAAAAATACAATATGTCTGCAGATATTTAAGAAAAATGCTGAGTGAACATTCTTGTTTATCTGAAAAGCAATGCTGAAGTCAGATATTCTGCTTTGAAAATGTCTGTTACGTGCCGGAGCGGCTGTCTTTGTTTTGGTTCTTTTAACTCGCCCAATGCCAGTTTAGCCAATTATATTTCAGCATCCCGGGTTGCCTTGTTTTGGAAAACAGTGTTTCATTCATTCATTCAGAAAGGCTCTCAAAGCATGCGTCCGTGATCAAAATACAGTGGACAGTAGAAATCTCGTAGAAACATCGAAATGAGACGCAGATTCAGAGTTCCACATGAGGTGGTTATTAATTAGCAAATAATATAAATATTAGGAACGTAAACATTAGGCGAGCAGGTTACATTGTAACCCCGTGTCCTAACAACATTTTACGTGACGAGATTTGCAGTAATAAGCAATTTCGCTCTTTGCACCAGACGCAACATGACAGAAATTTAAATACAGCCATTCAGAAGCACAGAATTTGCACTCACTCATGAAATGGTAAGGTTTATAATCTAATTAATATATATTAAACCTCTTTAACATTATTAAATGTAGATGCTGAATCACTGATCTGTGTTGGCTTGCACCGAGTCACAGTTCTAAAGTTCAATTCCAAACAGTTATTTTATTTTTAAGATCAGAGGTGAATTATCTGCTAGCAATAAATACGCCAATAAATGTCATGTAAAATGGCATTCAAACTCACATTATTAGCAGTTTTCTATTGTTCAGCTGCAAGAAATAGAAAACATTTCTAATATTTTAATTCGAGGTGTTGGTTAGAACAAAAACTCCTATTAATAAGGAAAATATTCCTTCTGTCGTGTGCTGTTGCTTTTATATAGAACACGATTTAAATCAGCCCACCTGCCCACCAATATTGATTGACAGCTGCGTATTAACATGTCTCCGTAGTAATGCGTATAATCAAATCAACAAGACAGGACGTGCGCAAAGCAACCGGCAATAAAAGACGTGTTCAGTTTCCTAGGATCTTCAATCATCATCAAATGTGATCAAGAGTGAGTTTTAAAAGTTTAAAATGTTTTAAAACAGTGCATGTTTGTAATGAATTACAGCGATTTACTTCACCACAGCCGCGTGCCAGAACAATTATAAAAGACGACGCTTCAATCCTGGTTTGTGGATGTTAAATCAGGTTTATTTTGTATATTAACATCAAATATCCTTACAGCAGTGGATATTAATCTGTATCCTGTCACATTTGCGTGCAAAAAGAGTGCAAAGCTAAACGCGCACGTGTGTGTGTGTGTGTCTGTGTGTGTGCGTGAACTTTGTAACGACATTGTGTGTGACTCATTATTGCAACTCCACAACAAATGCATCAAATACTCCTTGTTAAAGTTATCTGTTGTCTGTGGCAGCAGAGGGCGGAGGCACACTGACAGGCACGAGGAAACGGTGGGCGTGAAGGACTAGCCTTAAAGGCACAGTACACAAAAACCGCCACCTCATGGTCAGAGCTATAAATTAGAAACTTCTAAAAGCTATAATAAATAATCTGATGGGTATTTTGAGCTGAAACTTTACAAACACATTCTGGAGACACAAAAGACTTGTATTAAATTTGGAAAACGTGCCCTTTAAAGCACACAACATTTAAAAAGACATTTTAGACATTTTATAGTAAATTGGTAGAAAATGTTTAACATGAATGTAGAGATTCTTTTTACCTGAACAATCTTGTTTGTCATTGACAGCAGCATCAACTTACTACGCCATTTAAAAAAAAAAAAAAAAAAAAAAGTTTACACTGAAAAGAGATGAGGACAGGGAGAGGATGACAAAACTCTCTAAAAATGTCTGCACTTTTAAAGTAAATTGATCAAATTCATGCCTTCAGCTTGTGATCTCTTTTCCTGTGCCTCTCGCCAAAACAGAAGATGCTTTGCTCTTTATCATGGTTCATATCCCTGAAGCCAGGATATCACTACAGAGCCACATACCACAATATAACCATTTCCCCTGCTCCCCCGCGTGTGCAAAAGCCAAGATGTTACAGAAAAAAAAAACATTCACTAAACAGCAGCTCAAAACTTTTGGGGTGGTTGTGTTATCTAGAGCTCTTTCTTTACAATGACAACAGTGAAGTATTACCTTTAGCGAAAGGCATTTATGCTTCTCTGCTTCAGACAGAAAATCACTTAAAAACTGACAAAATGTCACAAACATTGTCCCTGGGCAATGACTTCAATATTCCATCAACCACGGGGCGAGATTTCCATTACGCTTCATTATTCTGTGAGCAGGGGACAGCTGACAGCAACTCAAGGCATCGAGTTTCTATAACATCCAATACTTTGCATTTAAAAGGTCTGTGTCATGGAAAAGAAGAGCTTTTTAAGTTCAAGTATTTGAGCTATGCCGCCATACCAAATTTAACATGCAGAGAGGTTAGCCAGTCATAACGGAGCGATTTACATTGCAGAACTACCTTGTTTACCTTACCTAAGGTTTAAAAAGATGTAGGCAACTAGGATGTAAAACTTCACGAAATCATGCCATACTAGGTTAAGTGGAATAATATTGACTAAACAAATTTAAACAGGATTATGAAACAATTTAAATGGCACCTATGATGAAAAGCAACTTTTGTAAGCTGTTTGGACAATACTGTGTGTAGGTATAGTGTGTCCACAGTGATATTGGAGTGGTATAAACCTAACAAGTCTCTTTTTTTAAATTTCCTGACGTTAAAATCGGACCCAAATCCCAGTGATTTTGAGGCCCACCGCAACGTGACGTAGGAGTGCAGTTTTCCCCGCCCCCCGAATTGATTGACAGGTACCATTTTTCTATAATAACATGTACATGTCCACAGAACATTTTTTTGCAAATAAACTGGGATTAAAGTATTTGTTACAACTCTGTGATTTTTTTTTACGTTTTGTAAGTTTCAAACATTTTTAAAACAGAGCATGTTTGTAATAAAGACAGCAAAATCGATATATAATTCTTAACCGCTATAATCACCACGGCCGCATGGTGTTAGTAAACGTGCATATTTACAGTTGCAATCAGAATTATTCAACCCCCTGATTTATTAGCCACCCTGTTTATTTTTCCCCCAATTTCTGTTTAACGGAGAGAATATTTTTTCAACACATTTCCAAACATAATAGTTTTATTAACTCATCTCTAACAACTGATTTAGTTTATCTTTGCCATGATGACAGTAAATAATATTTTACTAGATATTTTTCAAGACACTTCTATACAGCTTAAAGTGGCATTTAAAGGTTTAACTAGGTTAATTAGGTTAACTAGGCAGGTTAGGGTAATTAGGCAAGCTATTGTCTAATGATGGTTTGTTCTGTAGACTATTGAAAAAATATATAGCTTAAAGGGGCTAATAATTTTAAAATGGGTTTTAAAAAATTAAAAACTGCTTTTATTCTAGCCGAAATAATACAAATAAGACTTTCTCCAGAAGAAAAAATATTATCAGACATACTGTGAAAACTTCCTTGTTCTGTTAAACATCATTTGGGAAATATTTAAAAAAGAAAAAAAATTCAAAGGGGGTTCAATAATTCTGATTGCAAATGTATGTGTACTGCAAACAGCATTTGAGTGATACTCATCATTTCAGAAAGGCTTGAATAAACTACCACAAATACATAGAATAAACTTACTTGGTATTTTTGACTAATGAGCTGTATTTCAGCTTCATCCAAGTCTGTCTGTCACTGTGCTTTTTATCAGACGCAACATGATGAGAAGCAGACACGCATGTGGGAAAAGAGGGCAGGGAGAAGCAGCTCATTTTTATTTAAAGCCAGAGGCTACAAAAACAGCTACAGTATACTCTGAAATGGACAGATTCTGGAGGCTATAATAAATAATTTGATGTGTATTTTGAACTGAAACTGGAAAAACATTCTGGAAAATCTTGTAAAATTAGTAAAATAGGTGCCCTTTAAAGATTCCATAATATTAATATAAAGTTTTTCACATGTTAGTATCAGTATTATTCGTTTTTTGGTAATCTATAAGCTAGTGTGCTCCAAAAGAGAGACAAAAATTGGGTTTTATAGAATAAATATAAAACTGTTATAAACATGTAAAGCTTGTAGTGGATCATTTCTGCCTAATGGATCGACGGTTTTATTCACGTCAACCCATAGTACAGTTTCTCATTACATCATAACCAATCAAATGCTCTCTAGTATCTGACATGACCCGCCCCCTTCAAGACGCTTCTCATTTGCTTTTCATTTGATGCACTTGAGCTCAACCACTCTCACTGGCAGAGCTGTGATAAAACAAAACGCTATTGGCTGTTTTTAAAAAAAGGAGGAGCTACACTATGTACCACCCTCTTATCGTGTTTCGGTTGAGCTTACGTCAAACATTGAATAAAAACGCACATTTCAAATGACTTCACGGGACCATTAAGCAAAGTGCATAAAAACAAAAACTACCCAAAAACAAACCAAACAGATGATGAAACAACAAAAACAAGAGCCAAAACAAATATGCAAAACAAACTAGGGCTGGGCTGATAAACGATATTATATCGAATCGCGATAAAATTTGTGTCAAAAATGATAAGCTCTAGACTTTTTTTTTACTCTATATTGATCTAAGAGCCAATCATAAGCAGAAATGTACAACAATGGGAATCTAAAAGTGTGCTGATATTCGAGATGTACTGAATTTTCGACCACTGAAAATTTATTGGCCTAAAATATGTTATGCCATTTAATGGACTCTCTAATTTTTGTGGCTTCAGTCATTTTTGGGGAACTCTTAAATCTGGAAGCATTAACAACTTATATCGAAATATATATATCGTTATTGTTGAATATGGAAAATAAGTATCGAGATTGCATTTTTGCCATTTCAGCCAGCCCTAAAATAAACAACACATTAAATCACGATAACAAAACAACATAACCAAAAATCACCCCAATAAAATATAAAATATTCAAAAACAAACAAAAAACTGAAAGAAACCAATACAAGACAAAAAAATAAATAAAAAGACCAAATGCTAAAAACAGCAAAAACAAAATAAACCCCAAAACAAACCAAAAAAATAAATACAAAAAATATATAACAAACAAACAAACAAACAATATAAACACAACAAAACGTACAAATAACACATTAACAAAAAAAGTATGGGTTATATGGCTATTATAAATAGATGGCTATTTAAAAACGAAAAACTACAGTATATATCCTTTAAATGTGCATACGTTTCTTTTATTCATTTTTAGCAGTAGTAGGCTAGTAGCATACAGACACCTCAGGCTGAACAGACAGCCTAAAAGCTGTAGCTTCAATTTCCTAAGGTATATCTCACTCTGCAGCGAGTGCTAATAACCGTTTCACGTTCATTCCTAGCAGCCCATAAGAATGCGAGCAGACGGAATTAATACGTTTAGTAAACATTATGTCTTGGGTCACTGCACAGAGCTGCTCCGATCATTCACAGTGCGAGATCCCCATCTTGGATATCAGTAGAGAAGTAATGGTTTTTGGGGCTGGAATGCAGCTCGCAGCTGTCTGGCTGGATCAGCAGCTCGAGAAGCTGACAGAGCAGGAGGAGCTGGAGGCCTGACAACTCTGGATCCATGTGTCGCTGGCTTGGCCTTCTCCACAATGGACCCTGGCACGAGTCCAGGTCCTTTCCCAAATCCAGGTGGCGGCTTATGTGTGCACTGAGATTAGGCCTGAACAAATGCGTTTGTGGTAATATTTCAATATTATAAAACAAAACTTTTTTATGATACATTTTGCACATTTTCAGAAGACACAAAATACATGTGTCTGAAGTTTCAGCTCAGAAAACCCTACAGATAATTGAATAGCTCGACAAATTTCGCCCTTTTTGGGCATGAATTTAAACATCCTCTTTTTATGTATGGCCCCTTAAAACTAGTGATGCCCAAACTAGGACGCGCAGGCCAAAGTTGACCCATGGTAACCTTTGATTTGGCCCGCCATCCCATCTAAGAAAAGGAGAATGATAGGGATGGTTTTGAGATTGTCAATTTAAATTTTATGTAACCTTTTGTTTGTTTTATTGTTAAAATCTAACTGAAATTAAATGTTTCAATCATATTGTGTAAATTAATCAGATTTAGTTTAAATGTACATACTGTCATCTTACAATGCAGAGACTTTGGTGAGCAAATCAAGGCAAAGGCGGACTCTGCTTGACCAGTGTATTAAGCATTTAACTCCACTGTGTTATAAATGTGATGATGATTTTATTGCAACAAGTTATCATTTTAAAACTGCATTAGTTAATACCATTTAAAGTGATGTTTTCTGTTTATTTTGAAATATTAGGAAATAAATTAGGAAACTACACATTGCAACTTTAATGTAATATAATTTGGTATATTTACCTTTGGCCTACTGCTCTCATAGATATTTGGTTTTTGGTCCTTCATACGAAAAAAGTTTGGGCACCCATGCTCTAGATGCAAATGAGTGAGACTGCTTTCCAGAGGAGGGTGGAGTATTTAAAGGCTATGCTGACAGAAACAACAAAATTAACAAATCTGATGCAGCAGAAATGAGCAGTAGCGGATTCAAGTTTTCAAACTACCTCTACATTACCACTTCTAGACAAAAAAATAAATAAATCATCCTAGGGCTGGGCAGTTTAATCGAGGCCATTTTCATGCACATTTTGTCAGTAAACCTGCAGTGGTGGAAAGAGTACTGAAAAAAAAACATACTCGAGTAAAAGTACTATTACATATAAAATATAGTTCAAGTAGTGTAAAAGTATCTGTTGTAAATATTACTCAAAGTATGAGTAAAAAGTAGCCCTTTTAAAAGTACTTAAGAGTAGCGAGTAGTAAGTATTATGCTGTGAAAGGCTATTGCTTTTATATGCAATTGGTGCTGGTGTGTGTGTAAAGGTAAAATTCCGTAGTACATTTAGTTATTGTTTAAGCCTATTTGGCAATTTTCAGACTGTCTAAACAAATTTTGACCCTCTAAACAAAGATTTTGGCCATCTCCTTGGACACTTTTAATGCTTTCAAACAGTTTGCTGCATTTACGTATATAGCGCCCATGGCATGAGGTTGTTCAGTATGATGCGATTTACTTTCTATGTGTGATTTGATTGGATAGGAATCGCAGGACTGATTTTTCTACTTTAGCCAATCACCATAGACAAGAAAGAAATAAAGTAGTGGCTGCAGGTGGAAGGAAAGTAGTGGAGTAAATGTACCAATACAGCACTAAAAACGTTCTCAAGGGAAAGTAAATGTACACATTTTTAAAACTACTTAGTAAATTACAATTCTGGTTCTAGTAAACCTCCAGCATGTGCCTCTAGATGGATCACAGTTTACTACACATAGTAGTAGTGTTGTCATGATAATGAATTTTGGTACCAGTCAGTACTGAAACTTTAAAAACTTCCATTTCAATATGGAAAAAGGATTTGGGGTAGTGATAAGAAGTGGCTATCCTGCTCAAACATCTATCCCAAAAGTACTTAAATTTCGGTTCATGAACAAAATTACATATGTATTCACAGGATTTGAATATGTACTGGAAAGAGATTCACAAAATGATTCAAAAAATAATTGGAAAGACGTTTGCTTTGTCCCCACAGGTATACCTTCTGAATTGTACACTGGAACGGTGTCTTGATCATGACAAAGAATGTGTATTGAATTTTTGTATACACTTGGTAAAACAAAATGTATATTGTTATTATGGTCAAACTGCTCAGATACCTTCAGTCAATATGTGTCTGAGCCAGGCAACCAGACTTCTACCACTGGAAAAATGAGATCTGGCGCATTTGGTCCTCCTTCTGAATTTTTCTTTGGGGTACTCAGTGACTATGTCTTTCTAAATTTGTTTTATAATTTCCTTTTATTTTTGTCTTTGCTTTGAAGCATTTGTATGCATTTGTTAGAATATTTAACAAAAACTGCTGTACTTGTTACGAGATACCAGTACCACTTGTTCTGTTGGGAAAAAAATAAAATAAAAATTCCATTTCCACAGCCAATGACGTTTCTGTTGAGCATGTGAATACAATGGCCAATTAGCGGTGTTTAGGAATGCGATAAACAGCGCTCAAATGTTAGTGGGTAATTTTTAAAATCTTAGTACCGATTGGTACCTAAATTCAGTATTTTGAAAAACTACAGAGTAGTAAAGTAGTACACTGATAAGATTTAAAAAATTTATTTAAATTCGAATTTGGTTTAATTAATCGATAATGACCGCTGTTTGAGTCGCTTCTCAATGAACTGCGGCTGTAGTAAAAGCGGCACATGAAATTACAACATATATTAACATGTTTTTATTCCAAGTTCACCTCATAACTACAGTCGAGTGTTTGAAATAAATCATTTAATGAGACCAAGTAGTCCCTGAAATCAATGTAAGCAGTAAAATCTTCCGTTTATTCAGCAAGCGCTAAATTCTGCAGGGCATTTCCTTGGTTTCTTTCTCTCTGGCCTTTGGAGGATATTTACACAGTGCTTTAACAATCGCAGTTTTGTTCCATCACGTTTGCGATTTCAATTCGGTTAAATACACCCAGCCTTAACACATTCAGGGGATACTTTTATAAAACCTACGTTCATTTTATTAAGACTATCACAAGTTGTATTCTTGCAGCTTTGCCAAATCTTGTCTGGATAATGTTACTGTGATTCTCAACAATATCGTTCAGTACATCACAGAAAACCAAATGTTTAAGTTGGCAAGGCATGAAAACACATGTGCTTGATCAATGAATGCAAGATGCAGTGACAATGCAACAGGGGCTCAATGGGCCAAGTGACAGACTGTCAGCAAACCCCACACTCTCGCACACTGGCTTCGGGCCACTGGGACTTTCTAACACTTCACCAAAAAAAATTCAAATCAAGAAACAAGGCTCTGTCATGATTCAGATTCTGCGTCAAGTAAAAGCTGCACGGTACAATGCAAATCAGACTTGAAGTGACATTTGAATGTCATCAAATGAACAACTTGATTATTAATAGTTGTTTATGATTTAGAACAGGTATTTATTAGTTATTAACATAAAAAGATTGACAGAACAGTAAAATTGTATTATTAGTATTATTTCTACATTTAAAATGATTTAACTGAAAAACTATTTAACGCATTTCACTAAAAATATTCCTAATGCAAGCAATTTAAGTGTCACTTGGTGTATGCTAATGTATACCTACTTTTTCAAACAGGATTGACAAGTAATTCTAAATGTCTACTTAATTATATTGTTTCCAATTTCTTTGCTTTCTTTTGAAGTGTCATTCTTCTAGCCATCTACACACGGCCTGTCAAACAAACAAAGGACAAACACAACCATAAAGGAGTTTACACAATTATTTGAATCCACAAGATGTGTGTATCATCGGGAGCCATGGGTATTAATTGAGCTTTGCATGTATGTGTTTGTGACTCTCAAATTGCTTGTAGCTGTTGACCTGCGTTTTATGAATTACAAAAGAACCACAGTTTCAGCTTCAAAATCTTCTTAAATGGCATACTGAAGAAAACAAGTCAAGTATATTGTGGCATTTTTGAGGGAACTACCCCATTAAAGCTTTAGTCTAGCTTACATGATTACCTCGTCACTGTCGTAACTGGTTTGCCTGGTTTGGGACTTGTGGAGCGTCATCTATGTTAATCTGCTTGGACACAATCTATATAGTAAAAGCGCTATAGAAATTAAGATGAACTGAATTGAACATGATGAAAAATATTTATATATCAGCTATTGACTAAAGGGAGCTGAAAATACATTGAATACTGGCTAAAAACGCATATAGTACTGTGCAACCAACCCAGGCTCATTATGGATATGTACCCCTGTATAGATTTCCGGAGAGCACAAAGTGCATTATAGGAGGCATTATTATATATTTTTTTGCAGTTTTTGCTTTCGTGAATCCAAAGGCCGTTGTGTATGCTTTTTCAGATCTCAAATTTCTCTCACGAATGCCATTCATGCCTGCTGTTCTCGTGTAAATCCACCAGAGGCCGCTGTCGACTGACTGATTGACCGACCAACTGATTCCCCCATCCACTATCTTCCCTAAACCCAACCGACAGTGTTTTTAAAAGCACAGATTGACCAGCGCCCACCTCCTTGCCTAAACCCAACCGACAGTATTTATTTAAAGAAATCCTGAAAAAGAAAAAACCTAATGTCCGCCTAATTTTTACCGCATTTTCAGATCTTACCACATTCTCACCCTGTTATTTACTTGTTTATTATTATTATTTACCTTTTGTTTTTGTTTGTTGTATTATTTTAAAAATAAAATAAAAATATTAAATAAAATTTAATTTAATTAATAAAATAGACAATCAAACAAACAAACAAAAATTATTTAAAATAAAATAAAACAAAATAAAAAATGTAATTAAAATGAAATAAATATAAACTAACTAAAATAGAAAAAAATATTTTATTTTGAATTTTTTAAATGTATTAATTATTTTATAAAAAAAATAATAAAATAACAAAACAAACAAACAAACAAAAAAACAAAAATTTTAAATAAAATAAAAATAAAACAAAATGTAAAAATTATTTAAAATAAAATAAAATCCTTCTTGTGGATGGCTTTTCTGCTGTTACCAGTAACTCGCAGCATACGGTGGCAAGGACGGGGTTCAAGTCACACCATAGTGTTCGTTTTATAGATGAAATGCAGCCATACGTAGCTCTGACTACATAATTTATGGTTTAATGCAATTAAAAATAAAATGTAATAAACGCAATAAATGTATACAAGAGTACATTTTCCCAATGAGCCTGTGTTGTATCTGAAGAAATTTAGAAAATCTGGAATTAGTGATAAAATTTTAAGCGACTTGACAATCTAAGAAAAAATATTAATTAAAAAAAACTAAAATTGTAGGTACTATGTAGCATAATTAAAAGCAAGCATGTTATGAATTTCATCCATTTGACACATCTGGAAAGTTTCTCTGATTAGATTATTGTACCAGATCATAGCCACACTTTAATTATATCAATAAGATTGATTTACACAATTAGAATTAACTCAAGCCAAAAAGCAAGAAGTGATTAATTCCCACCCTGCATTTAATAAGTGCAGCAAAGACCTGTTATAACAGGCAGAAGAAAAACAAAGAATATGATTGTAAATAGATGCAAAGCTTAATTTGGCCTAACTATTTATTTAATACGCAGTGTTCAAATGCAGAATAGAGTGCGTCTGAGGGAACGTAACCTTGAAGAGTTCACCATAACAGACGAGCAGGACTCACATGAGAATCAAGGCTAAATCTGCTCTCTGATTATCATCACATAATAACGGCCTCGCAGTAGGAGGTTTTTGTGTAGGTAGGTGCACGTCTCTGGAGAGGATTTCAACTGAAGAACCACCTCCAGACTGCCATGAATAAAAACCTAAAAGGGGTACGCCAGAGCCGGCTTTATTATTTCTTTTCGCAGATCGCCCCTCAATTTTACATTTCTTTATATATATATATATATATATAATCTACAAAGACTTTCTTAAAATCCCAAGCATTTCTGGCAGAATTACTCTGGATGAAGCTCTTGAGAATCGCCCATCACGACTGGCATTCACAAACAGTGGGCACCTGACTAGTGGGTGGTGAAAAATCAAATCTATAAAAGTAAAAGCTTGGCTGAATTACATTCACTTATGCATCCTAATTTAAATGGTGTGTGGTGATAACAGTATAGGACAGATTTTAATCGACTGATCAACAGACAGTAATGTAACGCTGCCCAGTGATGGCATGAACTTCAAACCGCAGCTTCTCAAAGCATATTTGAAGAGCACGAGGTCCAGCTGGATTTCAGAAACATGCATATATGCATTTGTGCATAAATATGCAGCACATAAGCCTGCTTAACTTTGCACGAGTATAATCTAGGGATGCGGGATATTTCAACATTATATGAGCTATCAGCTGATATTAAAGATTTTATTATTATATATCTGCAAAAGCGGATATTAGATATTCAATTCACTTCAAGGCATTTGATTTAATTTAAATGTATGTATTTCAATTTATTTAGACAAGGTAGTGCATATAAATATCAGCTATAACATGAAAATATTATTGACATCATTGCCTTCTTACATTGGGAAGTTTTTGAGCTTTTATTTTACATAAAATAAAATTCAAATAAAGGTTGTTCATTCTGCTGTGGCCACCCTTGATAAATCAAAGGATAGTGACTGAGTGTGAGAGTAAAATAAAATAAGTAATAAATAAATAAATAAATAAATAAATGTAATTAAAAATAAAATAAAAATTAAATAAATTAAATGTTTTAATTGAATTTAATAAATAAAAAAATGATAAAATAATAAAACAAACAAATAAAATAAAAATAAAAATGTGATTAAAATAAAATTAAAAATTTAATTTTTTAGATTTTATTTTATTTTTAATATTTGGATTATTTGGAACCTAGTCTTTGTCCTATCATGCTAAAAGAAATATTGTATCCGTTTTATTATCTGAATGCAATGTTTTTAGCCCTTTTTCTGATCTGTTTTATTTGGGGTAGTCCTGTTTTATATACAATCTGAGCTTTTTTGTGTTTTTTTGTTTGTTTGTTTTTTTCTTTCTTTTTTTCTCTTCATTGTTTTGTGTTGATATTTTTCGTCTTTTAAAAATGTATTGTTATGTCTGTACTATTGTGAAAATCCAATAATTCATTATTAATTATAATATATATATATATATATATATATATATTATTTTAACAAAAACAATACATTAAAATTTAAAATTAAAATAAAAATGTAAAATAAAATGAAACATTATTTTAATTTAATAAAAAAATTAATAAATAAATAAATAACACTAAATAAAACATTTAACTAAAATAAAATATATTTTTATTTTATTTTTATAAATGTAATTAATTATTTTAATAAAATGATGAAAGAAAACAAACAAACAAAAAACATTAAAACTTAAAAAAAAAAAGCAAAAAAAAAAATTTATTAAAATAAAATAAAAATTAGGGCAACCCAGTGGCGCAGTAGGTAGTGCTGTTGCCTCACAGCAAGAACGTCGCTGGGTCGCAGGTTCGAACCTCGGCTGGGCTGGGTCAGTTGGCGTTTCTGTGTGGAGTTTGCATGTTCTCCCTGGGTTCGCGTGGGTTTCCTCCGGGTGCTCCGGTTTCCCCCACAGTCCAAAGACATGCAGTACAGGTGAATTGGGTAAGCTAAATTGTCCATAGTGTATGAGTGTGAATGTGTGTGTGGAAGTTCCCAGAGATGGGTTGCGGCTGGAAGGGCATCCGCTGCGTAAAATCGTGCTGGATAAGTTGGCGGTTCATTCCGCTGTGGCGACCCCGCAAGGGACAAAGCCGACAAGAAAATGAATGAATGGATGAATGAAAATAAAAATTACAAAAAAATATTTTATATTTTTATTTAATTTATTTTTTTAATATATTAATTATTAACCAAAAAAAAGGTAAAATAGGAAACAAACAAACAACACATTAAAATTTAATTATTAATGTTAATAATTAAATTATTTATTAATTAAAAATAATTTAAATAATGATTAATTTAAATAAAATAAAAATAAAACAAAATAAAATGATAAAATAAAACACACTATTTTGCCAAAAGTTTTGGGGCATTTTTTTAAAGGGAACTCAGTTTTTAATACAACATTGTGTAAACACCCCAGTTACAAAGATAAAAACTATGATGATGAAGACGATGATAAATAAAAAAAATCCTATCCAAAAAGGTTATTTAATTTTTTCCCAGTTAGGATTAATTTTAAACACCAAATCTGAAATTACTTTTTCCATACTTAAAGTTAGGGTGACGCAGTGGCGCAGTAGGTAGTGCTGTTGCTTCACAGCAAGAAGGTCGCTGGTTTAAACCTCGGCTGGGTCAGTTGGAGTTTCTGTGTGGAGTTAGCATGTTCTCCCTGAGTTCTCGTGGGTTTCCTCCAGGTGCTCTGGTTTCCCCCACAGTCCAAAGACATGAGGTACAGGTAAATTGGGTAGGCTAAATTGTCCATAGTGTATGAGTGTGTATGGATGTTTCCCAGAGATGGGTTGCAGCTGGAAGGGCATCCGTGGCGTAAAACATGTGCTGGATAAGTTGGCGTTCATTCTGCTGTGGGGCCCTGGATTAATAAAGGGACTAAGCCGAAAAGAAAATGAATGAATACTTTCAGTTAACTATTTAAAAACCTTTTAAACAACTAATTATTTACATTTTTCAGTTGCAGAAACAAAATGCAAGCCAGAAATCCATTTAATCCATATCAACATTTCAATGCTGACCATGTGACTTCCCATGTGAAAAGCATTTCTGGATCTAACTCTCTTCAACATGTTTAAATAGTCACCCGAACACATGATTTCTATCACCGAGCAGCCACGCAAATGTATTTTTACTCCAGTTCACATGAGAAACAATTACCACCCAACTACGACTATACAGTACATTCTAAATGGAATCTCCATGCAGCACTGAACAGCCTTCTTGACAAACTATCCTCCATTTCTATTAGCTAATGGCAGCAGCTCATGGAGGAATTATGGGAAACCGGCCTGCCGATGACCGTAAGCAGGTCATCTCGTCTGGATCTTCCCGTATCATCCACTCTAGCGATCCGGTTTATCAGGTGATCGCCTCTGACCCATGTCATTTAGCAAATAGCAAGGAAATAAAAAAACCTTTTATACTGCATTTATATTGATGATACAGTCGCAAATGTAATCTTATCCAGATCTTCCTCATATCAAACCCTGTACTGCTCATTTATTTAAAACTAATCTTTGGGAGGGGAGCGAAATGACTGACCCGTCTGCTTTTCCAGCACCATCTGTGCCCAGGACAGCGAACGCTTGACAGAGTAAAAAGATATGCTGAGAAATGCGGCTTGTCATCTCGGTGAGCAAACAGAGACGTCTACAAAAGAGACACGCGGGCTTGTTCGCTTCCTCTCGCCCTACATTTATCCTAACAATTACAGACAGTGGAGGAAAGAAAACATTTCCCACACAAAGTTGATGCTACATATCGGAATCGCCTATAGGGGCCAGGCGGTGAAAAGCTGCAACAACAAAGGCGGACGCATACAAAAAAATTTAGATTGGGAAATGAAAGCAGCCTATGTCAGCAAATCAGCAGAGGTAAAACACATTAGGCTATTAAGAAGGCTCTCGCTATTGAAGGGCTCCAATTTTGGCCTTTTTACAAGGTGTAAAATAAGTCTTTTGTGTCTCCAGAATGTACCTGTGAAGTTTCAGGTCAAAATACCCATCAGATCATTTATTATACTCTGCTGAAAATGGGTCAGAGGATATTGTTGCTGTTTTTGTGCCTGTGCCCTTAAAGGGTCATGAAACACCAAAACACATTTTTTGAGATGTTGATAGTCATATATGTGTCCCACATTGTTAAAAACACTATTAGGACACATATATTGCACACAAAACTGAAAATCGGTTGTTTTTGCGTTATTTTGAGCAAATTCGTTCTTCCGGTTTGAAAATAAATTTTGAAGCTGCGTCACGGCGATGAGATCCTTGTGTAAATTCCAGAATGAAGACTGGATATCTGTACCAGGGGGTACAACGTGACGTCTTTGAGTTTTTATCAATAATTCATGAGAAAGACTTGGTTCAAACCAATCAGCACGCTTTTTTGTGAATGAGGTGCAACTTCATTAATATACATGATATAGCTTTGAAGACGGTAGAGAGTCGCCACGCTGTGTTGCCAGCCTTAATTAAAACAAGTAGTAGAGGAAGAATTGTTTGGAGACATGGGTCGTCAGTGTTGAGTTCATAAATGTGCCGCAACGAAGGTTTTGTTTCCATTTCCCCGCTATGAGAGTACAGCTGGACTTACATGTGTGGATTACAGTGGTCTGCAAGCATGCGACAAAAATATGCTTGCAAGAAAAAATGTTTACCCGAGATCTTTTTGCATCTGGAAATGGTAAAAATCTGGATTTGCCGCTCGTGATGGCCTTCAGGTTGTGTTGATTGTCCTGTCTCTACAGATTTGATAAGTGTGCGATCAGTGTTCTTTATGTTTATTCAGATGGCAAAGTTAGTTAGTATCATCAGCATTACTCTTTCAGTGTTTAAAGACATACCTTAGTCAAAATTATTTAGTTACTAAGTTTACCGTACGTCAACATCACTACAATATTATAGACTGAAACATCCGCTATAAATGCTGCTCTTCGAATGTAATCATGTAAACACCTTAATTAAACTATTACCGTCATGTAGGATTTTCGCCACATTTTGTGACAGGATAGTCTATAAAACTACTACTATTAAAACTACACTCTTTCAACAGTTCCTCGCATCCAATATCTCGTTCGTTATGGGGGGCATGCATGAAATGTTCCTGAATGAAAGTGAAAGTGCCAAACTGCGGTTAAAGTGGACAAACTAAGAATGAAACACCCAAAATTACATGAAACTCATGTGAATAGTGCAGTGACGCAATGAAGTTAATCAAATTATGAGCTATAACATGTAAAACGGGATCATGAAAGAAACATTCAAAAAGCAACTCATGTAAACACCTTAATCATATTATTGTCTTGTTCAGATTACGGCAAAAAAAATTGATTACTGATGTCCATGTAAACGTAGTCAGTCTATCTCCCCTGCATCTGTGTTCGTGTTGCCGCTGTTAAAATCAGCGCGTACATGTACTGAAACTCCCCTTTTCCTGCAAACCCTTCCATCTTTCACCACTCGACACTCCCACCTAAACAAAGCTGGACTCACCCACTTTCCTGACTTTTTTTTAAAAAATGTGAAAACATCCTGCTGAGACACGGGGGTTACATGGCCCTTTAAATAAAAAGGAGTTGATTCTCGAAGCAAACTCTTCATCATTTCACTTCAGAGAAGTATAACCAAAGTCGGATGTCAGGATAAACACAGCAAGGACAGAAAGCAACTCAGACAAGACAACTTGTGACAACTCAAGATGAACGAGCCACACACAAATGCTCTGACAACATTCAGGTGCACGCAACTACAGATGCTCAATCACAAGTGCAGTTGAATCACAGATTGATGAGATCTTTTATTCCCAGTTTCTTAGCAAATCCTGTCTTGTGGACATGCTTATATGCGTTATTAGTGAGATATGAGCTGTATCCCAAAACGCCCCCTGTAACCTTAAATAGTGCACTATTGAGGGAGCAAAAGCAATCATTTCCAGTGGTGTCTGAAACCATAGTGGATATTCGGAAGTCCACTCAAACAATCCCAAAATGCACTCCAATAACAAGTTTACAACCCATAAACACTTAAGAGCTAGAAAATACCAAAAATGCACTGTGAGAGTTATATGTGATATTGCGATATTTTATTTTTTTGCGATTTGTATACAGTTTCACAAGACAGTTTGAATAGTACTATTTTATGCTTTTCTGGGGAGTCTAACAGTATTCAGGTACATAAATTGAATAATCACAATGCAATAAATACTTTTCTTTCTTTGCTTTGTCTCATTTCTAGTCCAAATATCTAAAACTTCTAAGATCAATAAAAATATTGGGGGTGGGGGGGGGGGGGGGGGGGTGGGGGGGGTGGGGGGGGGGGTTTTAACTGTGAGGAAAGTAAAATAATCTTGTTTTTGCTTTGAAATTTAGATATTTGAATTAAAAACAAGACAAAAATTCTAAGAATTTTTTTTTTTTTTTGCATAAATCGTATCTATATATTGCCTATAAATACAGTAATTAAATGCAATTCTGTGGCTTCTGTTTAACTATAAATCAGACTCAACATTGCGTATCTTGCCATTTTACTATTGCTGGTGCACCCGTTGCGATATCGATGCTGAAACGATATATTGTGCAGCCCTAGTTTGTGCGCCAAATGAATTTCTGCATCTGACGACAAGATGGTGGCCATATATAGCCGAATCTTATCGGTGAAAGTTTTAAAACAAAATATTATTTAAAGTAACAATTTTATTCATGACAGTCAACAAAAAATAGTTTCCATTACTAATAGACAGCTCACTAAGTGTTGAATAACTATCACAGGGTCCGACCGAGATCTAAAATCTAATCTGTCAGAGGGATTTATCAAACAGCAAAACAGTGAACTGAGTGCTCGAATTCACTCCTTGGACAAGTGGACTATATTAATGGACTAATGCAGGGAATAGTCAATCAGTGTATAGGGACGATTTTGGATACAGCAATGGTAATACATGGCTGTCAATCAATATTAGTAAAAACCTCAGAAATCACTTGGATTTGGATACCATTTCAAAATCAGGGAAAAAATAATAATAATTTAAAAAAAAAGAGACTTGTGCCTATATCACTCCAATACACTCAAAAATTATTTTTTTCTTGTTGTTCAAAAACTAATTTAAAATTTGCTGAATCAACCATTTTTTTTTAGGTTTTTTTGGGACAACTTAATTGTTTTATGTTTCATCCACTTAAATTTGTCAAAACAATTACGTAACTTAATTTCTGTTGGGACAACGTGAAAGAATTGTGTAGAACCCTGCATTTTTTTTCATTGCAAGACCGTGGACACTATATTACACACATTTCTGATGCTCCACAGATGCTCAATAGGAAGCAGAAGTGCGTGAATGGAAATTGTGTTGGAGCAGGGGACTTAATTGAGTGCTAATAAATCTTGAATATGCAAAAACATGGAGGTCTCCAGAGATGCCCCTGGTGATAATTATATAGAGTTAATGAAGAGATCAGAGGAAGAGACACAGTGATGATTCAACCTCAGAGTAATAAGAGGTCGAGGGCTTTGCTAAAGAACATAACAGCAACGGCGTTCTGCGACTGTGTAATATTAAAGGGCTCCTATTTTGCCCCTTTTAAGATGATGCAAAAGAAGTCTTTGGCGTCTCCAGAATGTGCAAGTGAAGTTTCAGCTCAAAAAAACAAAAGATCCTTTATTATACCCTTGTCAAAAAATTTGGGTGAGAAGGAATTTGAGCTGTTTTGTGTCAGTGTCTTTAAATGCAAATGAGCTGGTTCTCCCCTTCTAAATTATGGGGATGTCTGCTTTAGAAGGACACCCAGCATCAGATGCCAAATGCCAAAGTTACGACTGATACAGAAACTTTCCGCAATGGTTATTTGATGTAGTTGTTGTGGAGTTTATTCAGCCTTTCTGCAACGATGAATGAGCCACACACACATGCCATTACAAAAGTTCACTGCACGCACACACTTAACATGTTGCACTATTTTTTTCTACTCACTCCAAATGCACCATACAAGCAAATACTGCTGTATAAAGATACATTATAGCTATTGTACAAAATAAAGATAAATTATCCAAAAACAGGTACTCTTCATGTGTGATTGAAGCATCTTTGTTTATAGTTGTACTGACACAATCCAGCTGTGGTGATTCGAGTGGTTATTACATAGTGATGTCACTGTTTTAAAATACAATGTGTACAATTTACTACTTTTTGAGGTGCAGATAAAACAAATAGTTTAAAAATA
Organism: Danio kyathit; assembly: GCA_903798195.1. Classification (NCBI taxonomy): domain Eukaryota; kingdom Metazoa; phylum Chordata; class Actinopteri; order Cypriniformes; family Danionidae; genus Danio; species Danio kyathit. The sequence continues at coordinate 39,019,222 of LR812539.1, forward strand.
ATAATTAAAAAAAATGATTTAGAAGAGAAAAAAGAAAAGAAAAAAAAGAAGAAAAAAAAACACAGTTTCTTTGCACCGATGCCTGATAATATGTGCCTGCCAATCGATATCGGTGTGTGGGGTTAACTGCACTGCTACAGTATGTCATGGTGCCGTTGGCCTCCAAATTGCTAGGTTTTGGATACTGGTTTAATTTTAGGAAATTTGAGAAGAATAAAAAACATTTGATGTGTTTATACCACTCTTATATGGTTGTGTACACACGATTCCCACACATTTTTGCCCAAAAAGCTTCCAAAATTTAGATTTTGCATGATAGGTGCCCTGTAAAAGGATAGTTCACCGATAAATGAAGACTTCCCCACAACGAATTTATTTCTTCTGTTGAAAGCAAAACAAGATATTCTGAAAAATGTTGGACAACAGAAGCAATTGACATCCATAAAAGCAATCAAAAAATACTATCAAATGCAGATCTGTCCTCCTGTCGTGGAAGCAATCTAATGTGAGTGGAAACATGGTGCATTCGGTTTTCTTTGTCAAAGAACAGACAAAAAGCGATGTTCGTACCCAAAGTCCTTTCAAGAGCTAGATATAAAAATATTCAGTCTTTTTATAAGTGGAAGCAGTAGCTGAGTTTGCCTTAATGAATCACTGAACAGATTATTAATAACCAATCAAAAAACATTTCACCAAGCTCATACCGGAGTGACAAAAATAATGGTTTTAAATTTAATGGAATTTCTACCATTAAAATGTCAAAGCCTGCTAATTACTTTTTAAAAATAATAATAAAATACTCTGTCTGAAATAAACTATGCTTGTTGGGTTCTTATTCTAAGCATTTGGCTGTGCCATTAGAATTCCTAAAAATAACATTGTATAAAAAATGTTACAATCACAAAATCAAAGTTCTTAAAATGTTTGGCATAAGGGTGTCAGGAATTCGATTTTAAATTGAAATTGATCGAAATTCATGCTCAATCTCTATTATCGAATCAAAAAATGGAATTGTCAATGCTGCCACGCCCCCATGTCACGTCAGAAAAAAAAAACAAAAAACACGCTTGTTGAAGTGCTGCGAGTCAACCTAACAGCTACAACAAACAGCCAAAAGATAGCATGGCAACTGCAGACGCAGTAGACCTGCTGACAGAACCTGAACCCCTTTCCCTTTCACTGACGTCGCTGGTGTGGAAGTATTTTAAATTTCCGGTGAGTTATGTTGACAACGTTTGTGTTGTAGACAAAAAAAAACACAGTTTGCAAGCTCTGCTATGTACGTATACCACATCATTCCACCGGCAGCACTACTAACATGGCAGGGCATCTCCGCAGGCACCACAAAAACATAGATTTATCTGTTAAACCGACAAGTGTCACATAAACTACTGTCCCGTCTTCATTTGGAGTAAAACTTCCAAGTAACTCAACACGTGCAAAGGCAATTACAAGCGCAGTAGTATTTATAGACACGGACATGCGACCTTATTCAGTGGTAGAAAACTTAAGATTTTAGGCATTTAATTAGCGTGCTGGAACCGCGCTACGAAATCCCAAGTAAAACGTATCTCACATCTACGGTAACACCCTCCATGTAGAATAAAGTGAAGGAAAAAGTTATTGAAGTGCACATTTAGTAGCCCTGATTACAGATTACTAAGTTACAGAGAAATGCGGAGGATTTTTTTTCTCCCATTCGCCGTGCGGTATCAAACATTCCATTAAAACTCCACTCTCCAGCAGTTCCTCGCATCCAATATCTCGTTTGTCACGGGGAGCATGCATGAAATGTTCCTGAATGAAAAGTGAAAGTGCCAAACTGCAGTTAAAGTCGACAAATTAATAATTTGGCAAATAATTTGATTACTGATGTCCATGTAAACAGTCACTGTGTTTCTCCCCTGCATCTGTGTGTTTGTTTTGCCTCGCACGTGCCCAAATGGAAACTCCCATATTTGCAAATCCTTCCCTCTTTTCCTCGCCCGACACTTCCACCTAAACAGAGCCGGACACGCCCACTTTCTTGACTTTTTCCAAACTAGAGGTGTGAAAACACCCTGCTGAGACAGGGGGGTTTCATGGCCCTTTAAGTCATAAAATTACAATCCACAAATTACAAAAAAATCTCATTCAACATGAAAGTTATTTCTATAATTCAAAGATTAAACACATGATCATTAAAAAAATACAGAAACAGAGTTTATGTACAAGAAACATTGCTTAGTATTATGTTGAAAATAGTGGTGTTACTTAACATTAAGGAAAACTTGATTCTTTTTTCTGAATTCTCTGATAAACATTTAAATATAATTGATAGTCTAATTCTGTGATAAGTTAAATACATTATTAATACACTAAATTATTATTACATGATTAAGATATATAAATAATCTATGAGCAAAAAATATATAAATTTCAAACACATTTGACAAAAAATAAATAAATAAATGATTATTTCAAGCAATTTCCACACTAAATCATGATATCAAACAGATCTCTTTGCTAGTACAGAAGAGCGAAGCAAAGGCTGCTAGGATTTATGGCGAGGCGCTGGAGCTCAGAAGGGCTGCTGAACTTCTGCCATTCCCTTGTCCCAGCTCCATGTTTCAATGCCGCTCTCCGTGACAAAGCGCCCTTTTGTCGGCTCTCCACCAAAACAACGTGGAGGAAGGAGAAAAACAAGGCAGTCATTTTGCCACTGCTCTTGACATCTGAACTCAATTCCTCTCCTCCACAAAAGTAATCAAAACTGCCTCGGTGCCAGAAGGGTGTAACGCTCCTCCGAAACTCCGCTGACACAAGCGAGCAAATGCAAAGAAAAACAACGCCTGAAACTACTGTGAACTTCTCACGGGTCGTAATGCATATAATCCACGTCTCTGGAATGAGATATTTCTGCTCAGGAGATTTTTTGTTTTGTTTTCTTTTTTGATGCTGACCTTTCCAGACTTGCTTGAGATAATTTAATTCTTCGCAGTCTCGGAGATGTGCAAACAATGATGCAACTTCATGGAGCAAACAGAACTAGAACATGCAGAGATGCTGTTGTTGCCAGGGTGTTGTTATGCGGTTGCTTAGCAGATCTCTTTTTTTTGGTAGGCCACTGTTTGATGATTGCCAAGAAAGCTTACTAGACCAAATAAATGAAAGAATAGATTAACTGCATGTTTCTATTATGTTTTCATCCTACGATATGCAATTTATCTTACATTCACAAAATATTGAATAAAATAGATTTTACATATAATTTGAGCAGTTTTGGGAATAAGCTAGAACAACGTATAATGAAGCAGTGTTATTTTAATATCGAGTAACATTTAAGAAACAATCCTTCAGTACTATTTTATATTTTTTTTTTAAATCCATTTTCGTTTAAGATAAATATTTGGTCATTTACTTAAAGTAAGCCAATTGCCTTGTAAGCAACAAGTTGACTTTACTTAAAAATAATATAAGTAAACCCACTGTAACTTGGAGTTGTTGGGTTGATCTCACTTAAATTTGTACAATTTTTGTGCAATTTTACTCACCTTTTTAAATACAGTTAACTAATCACAGTGGTTATAACTTTTGTAGTTATAAGTATTATTAAATAGTTATCTACTAGCAATATAGCGATTCACCGTGAGCCAGTTGAAAAAAGATTCAAATATGTGATGATTTAAACCGGTAGAAATGTTGAACGAATTATGATACATTTTTTGAACAGAGGGGACGCTGTGTTTACAGGCGCAAACTGGCTTTACCTGCACATCAGCGGCGAGCAAGAGGTGGGGCGGCAGAGTAAAATGACATCGGTGAAGTGCTCCAGAAAAAACACAAACGATGTGCAAATACTGTAAAAAGATGTTTTGACGTTCACAGTGAAAAACTGTCACAGACGTCTATACGCAAAAAAACTATTAATAAGCCAAACCACGCAGACCGGATGATTTGCAGCTCCGCTTGCTCCGAGTGCTACGGAGAACACAAGGTGCTTGAGTGTTTTCATAGCGAAAGTGTGAAGATGTTTTTCAGACTGAAAGAGAAAGTCGTTCTGTTACAGAACCAGTTCTTAGATTATTTCAAATGTATGCATATTTTAATAATTTGCTCATGAATATTTAAAAATGTTCAAGAGTCTCTTCTTAAGCGTATCACACTGATACTTACACTAATTAATTAAATTAGCAATATTAATTATTCACCTTCATAATCACGTTCAACTACGGTCTCTATCCTACTATATAACTAGTAATTTTATAATCAGTTTTTTTATGCCAGTGGCCGGTCCGCTGGAGCAGAAGGCCTATTGACCACCTCTGTACACACTGCTCTCTGGTTTAGGAAAGGCTTTCCTCTCCACATCAGCCATCTCAGTCCCCAGATAAAGAGTTTTTTCTGTAGTGGGGGACATTGTAAATGTGCAAAGACCTCCGCTTATGCCAAAAAACATAGATATGCTGATATTTCTTTTTTAAAATGTCAAAACCCAGCACAGTCACAGTTTTAGTTTGTTTATATTAATGAGCCTTTAGTTTGTATTATTTCTTTTTTTTTGTTTTTGGAATTTGTTTTTAAAATAGCAATTTAGTTATGGCAGAAAATATATTATTTTGCAAAAAATGTGCAGCATTTATTAAAAAAATGAAGGGCTCGTCACCTTAATTTTGTTTAATAATCGTGACTAAATCGTATCGTGAGATTAGTATAGTGAATTGTATCGAATCATGAGTCAGGTGAATCGTTACATCCCTATTAGCTACTACTAATTAGTTAATAACTAATACATTAATGCACAATGATTTTAGTTATGTAACTAAATTCAAATATAAAATATTACCTTGGCAGCTAGTTGAAATAAAATGAATAATTGTGTGTGTGTGTGTGTGTGTGTGTGTGTGTGTGTGTGTGTGTGTGTGTGTGTGTGTGTGTGTGTGTGTGTGTGTGTGTGTGTGTGTATTGTTTTTTTACATGTAATATTTTACATTTAAATAAAAATGTATTATATCTGATACAGACATTTAAGGTATTTTAAAGTGTAATTCCTGTGATGTGATGTGATTTTTCAGCATTCAATACTCCAGTATTCAGTGTCAAATAGTTTTTAAGAAATCAAATCAATGTGTTGATTTGCCGGTTAAGAAAATGCTCTTATTAGTGTAGTCAAACGATTAATTGTGATTATTTTTCTATTTACAAAATTTGTATGGTTGACGTTCTATATTTATTATATCAATATACAGATTCATTGTATACATTTAAAATGGTCATTTATATCTAATACCAATATAATTATAAATATTTTGTTTTGTAGAATATTGTTTTATATATGCTTGTATTAATATTTAAATAAATATACATGTACATATAAAAATACTAAATATTTTGGATGCAATTATTTGTGATTAAACATTTGACAGCACTAAATATTATTAAGAATTCTGAAAACAGTTATACTGCTTATTTTTGGGGGGAAACTGTTGGAAATGAGCGTATTGAGCATTTATTTAAAAGTGCCATTTTGAACAACTTTAAATCTCTTTAATGTATTTTTCAACTCATTAACGCATCTTTGCTGAGTAAAATAAAAGCGACTAATTTTTTTTTACAAGTACTGTACAATAATGAATAATTTATTTGATTAAAACAAACATATCCTCATCAGCTATGAGGCAGCTGTTGTGTTCTTATAATACAAATGATTCATTAGCAAACTTAACCATTCATAAATGTGGAATTTAAAATATGTGTTGGAGGACCATTTAACAGTATAAAGATCAGTCTCAACACACATTCTCCAGCTTCGAGTGCTTTCTTCAATGGTGAAAAGCACAGCCACACCTGAAGCCTGATGCAAACACATCGACACTGATGCCCAAATACAGTCAAGCAGCGACAAAAGGCAGCAGCAGTCTGAAAAGCAAGCAAAACAATGACGTACGTCCACCAAAGCATGACCTAATGACATTTCATCAATCTTCTATACAAAGACTGATGCATTCAATTTTTAATGCCCTTTTACATGCACAAAAGCATGTTCAGACAAAAAAATAAAAAGACAAACAGAAGTGTCAAGACTGAAAGTCCACACCTGTGGCCTTATTTCAGCAAAAGTGAGCTCATTTTATTCACCCTTATTTCAACCCTGTCCACACAGAGACACATTTAGCTGTATGCGCAAAACTTTCACATTGTATAGGAGTTATATCCAGAAAAATCAAGCATTGTGGAGATGTGAAACTGCTATTTTTTTTTAAACCAAGTCCCGAAGTGGATATATCTCTTTGTATTTTGTTAAACAATTATGTCATCGTCAACGTTTGAAGCAAAAAGCTTCCTGTGACATGTGGCAATACAGTATAAAAACTGCAGGGTTCCACACAATTCATTCATGTTGTCCCAAAACATATTGTTTTAATTTAACAAACTTAAAAAAATCTCAATTGTGTAGTTTCAGCTCATTTTAAATAGGTAGTTTGAAAATGCAGCAACACTGTAAAAAAATGTTGGGTTCCACAATTCCTTCATGTCTTACCAACGCAAATTAATCAAGTTAACAATTTTTTATTTTTTTTTTACAACTTTAGGTGGATTGAACATAAAATAATTAAGTTGTCTCAAAAAAAAAAAAACCTCAAGAATTGTGTTGTTTCAGCTCATTTTGAATAAGTAGTTTGAACAAGCAGCAAAAATAATTGGAGTGTACATTGAACCGGGGTAGGGATGCAACAATTAACCAATTTCACTATTAATCTGATTTAATTTGTCACGGTTAATTAATTGTAAAGGCTTCTCAACACTGCGTTTCTGCATGAAAAACAAAACTGCACCAACTGTGAATAAAGAACGGAAGAAGCAGATCTCACATAACGTTTGTGAGAAATACTACAGTAAGAACTTTACCAATTAGTATTTGATGCATTTGTTTGTTTGTTTTTTAATAATTATTTTTTTAGGGCTTTTCACCTTTATTGGGATAGGACAGTGGAGATTTAACAGACAGAAAAGAGTGGGGAGCAGAAATAGGGGAAGGATCGGCAAATGACCTCGAGCCGGGAATCGAACTCGGGTCGCCGTGAGCACTTTGGTGCCATGTGTCGACGCACTAACCACTAGGCTATTGGCGCCGACTTTGATGCATTTGTTGTGGAGTTGCAACAATGAGTCCCAAACAATTTTGTTACAAAGTTCACGCGCACACACAAATACACACACATCGTCCGCGTTTAGCTTTGCACTCTTTTTGCACTCAAATGTGACAGGATACAGGTTTAGATCCACTGCTGTATGGATATCTGTTATGTTAATGTACAAAATAACCTGATTTAACATCCACAAACCAGGATTGAAGCGTCTTCTTTTATAATTGTCCTAACGCAGCTGTGGTGATGAAGTAAAGCTGAAGTAAATCAGAGTAATTCATTACAAACATGCACTGTTTTAAAACATTTTAAACTTGTTAAACTCACTCTTGATCACATTTGATGATGATTGAAGATCCTAGCAAACTGAGCACGTCTTTTATTCCCGGATGCTTTGCGCACGTCCTGTCTTGTTGATTTGATTATACACGTTACTACGGAGACATGTTAATATGCAGCTGTCAGTCAATTCGGTGGGCGGGTGACAGCCACTCCTACGTCAAGTTGCGGTCAGTCTGAAAACCGCTCCAATTGGTCCACCGCTTTTATGTTGTTAAATTGAAAAAAAAAAAAAAAGGACTGGGTGTGTTTATATCACCCCAATATGACGGTCTATACACTATACCTACACATATGTCTGTCTAAACAGCTTGAAAAGTAGATTTTTCACCATAGGTGCCCTTTAAGAGTTTATAAAAAATATTAGCCTTTGGATATTATATAAACAATTTGCTAGTAGAGAAAAATAATACTGAACAAGTATTACTGAAATGCACTCAATAAATGTTGCTGCTTGTTCAAACTACTTATTTAAAATGAGCTAAATCAACAATTCTTGAGTTTTTTTTGTGATAACAATTGTTTTATGTTCAATCCACTTAAATTTGTAAAAACAATTAAGTTAACAATCAATTTGTGTTGAGACAACACCAAGGAATTGTGTGGAACCCAGCATTTATTTACAGTGAAATATTGCTGTGATTAGAAATACAAGATCTCATTCATGTCTGCAGTACAAATGGTGGAGGATGAGTTATGTGCAGATGGCAAATATTTAGTGGTAAAGCATAATCCCATGTATGAGCAACAGCACCAGCGATGCAAACACCACTAACAGGTCATTGTTAGGCATGACTCTCTAAATGAGCTGCTCATCTATCAGGTCGGATGTTAAACACAGCTGAGATTGTTTCGCTGGAATCAGTGGTGATTACAGATGCTGTGGCAATAGCGAAGCCCACCTGCAGTGGCCCACAACTGCACAGTTCACGCCTACCAGATTACAGGATCATGCACAGATTAAAGCATCTGCAGTTCTGCATTGGGTCTGTGCTGAGAAGCCGTAAGCGGGCAGGTGTGTTGCAGTTTTCTCAGCTCAGTGAATTTGATACTATATTCCTCTCTGCATGTTGCTGTTTACAAGCTTGAGACAAAAGACGTTTCGGCATCCAAGCGTTACCGCCGCTGCCAGAGGAGGAAAGACTTGCTGGAGCCCTGCCACAAACAAGTGTGACCAGATCAGAGAACGCAAACAGATGCCAACACAACTCAACGCTCCCACGACTTACAATGCAGGTGTCAGCACACCGACAGGAAACAAAAAACTGCATCAACTCAAAATACAAACTTTGTTTCCTATGACTGACCAAAACACGATCACGATGACGCCGTCTGTAAAGATCCTTAAGGAACACTTCACTTTTTTTGAAAATAGGCTCATTTTACAACTCCATTAGTGTTAAACAGTTGAAAGAAATCAGTTTTAGAATTATTTTAGAATTTCAGACGATCTCCAGGTCTGGCTGGAATACTTTTAGCTTAGCTTAGCATAGATCATTGAATCAGATTAGACCATTAGCATCTCACTCAAAAATTATCAAAAACTGCGCCTGCTGAAGCAAAGGCATCATATGGCAACAAAGTTCCTTGATTATTATGCCAGAATGAGAGTTCCTTTACTTTTCTTTTTCCATTGTTCTTAGTAAATGATAGAGCCACCATGGGCCATATGTTCTGGACGTGTTCATCCCTAGAATCATTTTAGTCTGCTGTGTTTGAGACTTTTTCTTATATGTGAAAAGGAGATACAACCAGATCCAGTAATAGCAATATTTGGTGTGACACCTGAAAACCTTGCATTACCAGCAGTGGTGTAAAGTAACAAATTACAAATACTCATAAACTGTAATTGAGTAGAATTTTAGGAATTTTAATTTACCAAGTAGTTTTAAAAACGTGTACTTTTATTTTCCCTTGAGTTAATTTTTAGTGCAGTATCTGTACTTTTACTCCACTACTTTACTTCAACCTGCATTCACTACTTTATTTTTCTTTTCAATGGGGATTAGAAAAATCAGTCCTGTGATTCCTGTCCAATCAAATCACACCTAGAAGGTAAATCGTATCATAATGAACTACCTCAAGACAATTTATAATTGCAGCAAACTGTTTGGAAGATTAAAAGCATCCAAGAAGATGTCCAAAATCTTCACACGCAATGACCCAGAGACTGTTTAGTTGCATGTCACTGAAGAAAAGATGACGGACGTTTACTGTATGATGACCAAAATGGCCTTAAACACTCAGCAGGCATAAGACATCAACATGACATCAGATTGACGTTGTACCCCAACGTCGTGGGGACATTGCGCATTTTGTTTGGAAATGAAAATCGGGTTAACGTCAGAACCCAACATCAGGCCGATGTCAATGTCCAACCTAAAATAAACCAAATATTAGCATCTAAAGATGTTACAGCTTGACGTTGTGTGGATGTTGCCACTGTAATGTCTATCAGACGTAGGATTTTGGTTGCCGTACCTGACAAATAAATATCAGTATTTGAGGTCAATATTGGTTTTAGATGTTGGCTCGACGTTGGATTTTGGTCACTTTCCAAAAAACCTAAAATCAACATCATTTGATGTCTTTACTGGACATCAAAATAACGTTGTCCTTGGATGCTGGATAGACATTAAATTTTGGTCACCTGACATCACAACCTAAATCTAACCTAATATTAACGTCTTATGACGTTGTGTGCCTCTGGGTAATAACTAAATGCACTACAGAATGTTACGTTTACACTGGGGTTGGGCGATGTTGACCAATTTGGCATCGTCGTCGTAGGCAGGGGTAGTTGTTGTTAAATATCCATTACTTCATAACTAATTAATTAATTGTAGCCTACCGTTTGCACTACCTGACCCACATGGTCTTTGCTTTACCCATAACCAAACCATAAATAAATAAAGTTACACACAAATTACCACCTGTTAATCACTCGTTTCCGTTTCTGCCGGACTCTGGCATGAATAGGCAGAGTGATCTGTGTCGTTATAATGGCTTTTTCCTACAGCTGGTGGAGGAGACGAGAGTTCGTTTGGAGTTCACTGTAATTTGTATTGGGATTGATGATAACTTCCTTATTTTATTATTATTATAAGGAAATAATAACAAGTAAAGGGCTCGACCGTATTGGTCGCATAAAATTTAGGTGCATATGCGATAAATATCTAAAATATATATTTGGAAGCATTTGTGCTAGTGCATAAATTGTTGCCGTGCAACCTGTTTTCACTGCAAAATCCGCGCATGCGGTGAGACATTTATGCAGGATGCATCTTTGCACCTAAAGCGAAAAACCAAACGCAGTGTTCAGGAACAGCTTAAAACATGTGAACTTGCTGAAGTAAAAAAAGCCCGCAATGCTTGCCCCGCCTTTGTACTCTTCTTATTGGCCCACTGCTCTAGAACTGAACGCGAATGGATTGGTTAATATCAGCTGTCAATCACTCAGTCAATGCCTTCTGCCTTCAGATGACAGGAGCTACAACAGTGAAAATGTGAAGCGCTGAAGATGAGAGAATGAAAATAACACTGACAGATTTTGTTTTAAAAACCACATAAAGACACTAATAATGGCACATCTTATTAGTGATCATGTGCTGAACGTTAATCCACCATTTACACTTTTCCAAGAGTGGATAAAAGACTTCCTGTGGCTTCAAGTCCGCTATGAAAATAACTAAAGCCATTCACTGTAAAGTCTGTGGGACGGGGTTTGCAGGTAACAGCGTTTGTCACTGAATCTACACATTTTAAGCGCGGGAGGTACTGTATAATCCTTCATTTAATCCTCACGATGCTGTCAGCCATGCAAGCGGCAGTTATACGTAAAATTTAACACAGCTTATGAAAAGACCGTTATTGCTATTAAGATGACATGCAAATAATAAGTTACATATCAATATATATATATATATATATCAATATAAATGTGGGGCGGGGCGATGGATCGCAATGCCGGCTCAGCATCGTGAAGTTTATCGGGCCATCGGCGATGGACGATGGCATTGTCTATCGGCCCAACCGTAGTTTACACACATCCACAACTTGCATGTAAACGCATCAGCTTTTTACAGCATAATACTCACTACTCTTGAGTACTTTTGAAAGGTCTATTTTTAACTCATACTTTGAGTAATATTTACAACAGATACTTTTACTCGCACTACATTTTTAGGCAAGTAATGGTACTTTTACTTAAGTATTTTTTTAGTACTCTTTCCACCACTGAATACCAGCAGTTCAATTAAATGCACTAGCTTTCTCTTCTTTGTTGGCCCGAAGGCTTATACTTCTGCAGTGAAAGTCCATACCTCGAATACCTCAAACCTAAGGTCGCATATACGGTATTCAGTTCTTAATGGTTTAGGCACAAGCCAACAGTTTGGTGACGCTGTCTGAATGTATCATTCATTCATTCATTTTCTTGTCGGCTTTGTCCCTTGCGGGGTCGCCACAGCGGAATGAACCGCCAACTTATCCAGCACGATTTTACGCAGCGGATGCCCTTCCAGCCGCAACCCATCTCTGGGAACTTCCACACACACATTCACACTCATACACTATGGACAATTTTAGCTTACCCAATTCACCTGTACCGCATGTCTTTGGACTGTGGGGGAAACCGGAGCACCCGGAGGAAACCCACGCGAACGCAGGGAGAACATGCAAACTCCACACAGAAACGCCAACTGACCCAGCCCAGCCGAGGTTCGAACCTGCGACCCAGCGACGTTCTTGCTGTGAGGCAACAGCACTACCTACTGCGCCACTGCGTTGCCCTATTGTGTATCATGTATGGTAATATTGTATACCGGGGTAAAATAGGGAGAAGGTTTGACGGTATCAAAATTTGGATACCGATCAAGCCTACTACAGAAGCGTCAATCTTTAAATAGGAAAAATAGCAAAACTCTTCAGTCATTTTTGAGCGAGATGCTAATGGTCTAATCCGATTCAATAATCTATGCTAAGCTAAGCTAAAAGTGCTCCCTCCAAATGGATTCAAAAATGGTGAAACTCAAACGTTCAAGAGGAGTTGTAAAATGAAACTATTTTAAAGTTTATTTTAAAAGTGGACTGTTCCAAAAGATTTCAGACAAAAGTCGTGGCCATTTTACCAGACCCAACTGACAACCAACAGCTTATAAAAAATTCAGAGCAAGAACAGTTGTTTTTTCTTCCAAATGCCGTCCATCTGTCAGGAAATGTGCAGGCCTTCTTAAGACAAATTTAACCCAGCATGGGCTGGTTATTGAGAATCTTGTCTGATCTCTCCAAACGAACTCAATCTGAAAGCTTGTTGAGAGTGGAAAAGGAAAAAACTTGACCAGATGGTGCAATTTACGAGGAACTTGTATGGAAAAGTTAATACTTCTCAGACATGGACGTGGGTTTAAGCAATTTCATCAAGAAATGTCAGACAGCAAAGACAACTCTTCTGAACAGAATTAAAGCGTTTAGCTCTGCCAAAAATGGAAAAAATGCTTGATTTTCTCTAAGGCTGCACGATATATTGAGTTTGTAAGATATATAAATATATATTATTTAAATGATATGGTGTGAGGCAATAGCGTTCATATCAAAACGCAGTAGTTTGGTGCAAGCACATCTGAAAAAAGTGGAGGAAACAGAGTAGCTGCTGCAGGGAATGTGCATAATCCAACCTATCCCAAACACAAGTCAAACTTTATAGTAAAGGGCTAGTTTACCAAAAAATTTTAAATCTGTCATCATTTAGTTACCTTTATATCCTAAAATATCATAAAACTTGCATTAAATCTCAGTACCAGCAAATAACTATAAAGTGACTTGTAATGGTGTGATCAAAAAACTTTTCTGACAGTATGATGACTTTGGATAAAAATATCACGGTTTCACGCTATTGTGATTACTGCTCTAAAATATATTCTTTTTAAATGTCTGGGTAAAAAACAAAAACTTGTTTCCCTTTTAATCACGACATTTATAATATTTTGGAACAGTAAACATGAAAGGCTAAATAATTCAAATGAATTATTGACTTCTGCTGTTTTCATTTATTTAAAAAACAGATTTTTTTTTTACAATTTAAAACGGCATCTTTGGGTATCTTTTCTGCTGGAGATACTGCCGTCCTAATAAAAGTAATAAAATTCGTACACATACCTTAGGAACGGTATTGCAGAAAATGTTGGTGGTTTAAAACCTTGACTTTTCCAAACCACGGTATACCTTGAAAACGCTTATCTTCCCAAGCCTATTGTGGTTTATTTCTATTGTGGCTTTTTTGGATGGCGTGCAGTATAGCCATGGTTACATTCACTATAGTTGTTTTTCTAGACTTTGATGTGAACATTGTTTCACTGGATGACACTGAGCAGGATGTAAAAAGGTAACATTGTCCAGTAAAAAATAAAGCCATATTGCTCAGCCCTACACTGTAAAACAATCCTAGCTGCCTTAAAATATAAAGCTGAATCAAATTAACCTTATAAGTCCATTAAACTTCTATCATGTTAAACGGAGTTAAAACAGCTTGCATAACTTATAAAATTAAGTTAGAACATGATTAACTTAGTTTAATAAGTTACAATGACCTAAAAACATATGCTGTATGCTGTCAGGACTAATTGATCATATCATTTTTACAGTGTAATAACATTGTTCTGATCTTGCATGACTTTCCAAAAAAAAAAAAAAAAAAAAGTATAAATATAATATGAATAAATTCGTTTTTTGATCATACAATGATAATAAAAATAATTTCAAGAGAGGCGTTCTGTAAAACATCTTAATTTGTGTTTTGAATATTGATTAATAATTTTTTTTTTAAATAATTATATATTTAAAGGGAACACCGACAACCTTTTATTTTTATGTAGATATTGTTTTATGACTACTTTAGCAGACATAGTTTAGCTTAAAACGATGTTTTTAGTGATCCGATCACATGCAGTCAGTCAGCTGAGGCACATTATGGTTTAAATGCATCTCTTGTGACCACTTCTGTTCAGATTTTTAGACCTTTTTAATTCCATCAAGCTTCACCTTCACTTGACTACTACTGTTAAGATTGCTTCGAAGTGAGTACGAAAGCAAGTAAATCGTACACAAAATGACATACGATTTATCTCAATACACACCAATCCTATATGAAACACATTAGAGAGTTGGTCTTATGGCAGTTCAAATGCATGCAACCACAAAAGCAAGAACAATATCTGATCAAATGCCTTTTCGACTCTGGAACTGATCAAAAATGGCTCACATATTTACACCTGTACTGTGAGTGAGTGAACGAGTGTGTGAACAAATGAGTCAAGGAGTGAGTGAGTGAACAAATGAGTGTATAAATGACTGAATGAACGAATGAGTGAGTGAATGAGTGAGTGAACGAGCAAAATTGTAAATAAGGGAGTGAACTGGTGAATAAGTCGGTGAATAGCCGAGTGAATGAGTGAGTGAATAAGTGAGTGAATGAGCAAATGAGTGAATGAGTGAGCGAGTGAATGTGTGGATGTGTGAATAAATGAGTAAACGAGTGAGTGAGTGAAGGAGCAGGTGAGCAAACTAGGCGGTAAGTGAATGAACGTGTGTGTGTGTGTGTGTGTGTGTGAATGAGTGTGTGTGTGTGTGTGTGTGTGTGTGTGTGTGTGTGTGTGTGTGTGTGTGTGTGTGTGTGTGTGAATGAGTGAGTGAATGTGTGAATGAATGAGTGAGTGAATGCGTGAACAAGTGAAAGAGTGAGTGAACAAGTGAATTAAAAAGTCAAATTAGTGACTAAATGAGTGAGTAAACAAATGAATGAGTGAACTAGTGAGTGACTGATTGAGTGAGTGAGTGAGTGAGTGAACAAGAGTGATTGCGTGAATGAATGAATGAATGAACTAGTGAGTGAATGAGTAGGTGTGCAAACGAGGTGGTGAGTGAGTGTGTGAATGAGTGTGTGAGTGTGTGAACGAGTGAGTGAATGGGTGAGTGAATGAGTGAGTAAATAAGTGAGTGAATGAGCAAATGAGTGAGCGAGTGAGTGAACGAGCGAGCAAGTGGGGGAATGAATGCGTGGATGTGTGAATGAATGAATGAGTGAACGAGTGAGTGAATGTGTGAATTAATGAACGAGTGAGTGAATGAGTGAATTAATGAACGAGTGAATGAATGAGTAAACGAGTGAGTAAATCCATGACAATGAACGAGTAAGTGAGTGAGTGAATGAGTGAGTGAAGGAGCAGGTGAGCAAACTAGGCAAACTAGTGAGTGAACGAGTGAGTGAGTGAGTGAGTGTGTATGTGTGTGAAAGAGTGAGTGAAAAAAATGAACAAGTGAAAGAGTGAGTGAACAAGTGAATGAAAAGGTGAACAAATGAGTGACTAAATGAGTGAGTAAACAAATGAATGAGTGAACTAGTGAGTGAATGATTAAGTGAGTGAGTGAGTGAGTGAGTGAACAAGTGATTGCGTGAATGAATGAATGAACCAGTGAGTGAACGAGTGAGTGAATGTGTGAATGAATGAACAAGTGAGTGGGTGAGGGAGCAAGCGAATGAGTGAGTGAAGGAGTAGGTGAGCAAATGAGGTGGTGAGTGTGTGAACAAGTGAGTGAGTGTGTGAACGAGTGAGTGCATAAATGAATGAACAAACAAGTGAGTGAATGCGTGAATGAGTAAGTGAACAAGTGAATGAGTGAGTGAATGCATAAATGAATGAACGAGTGAGAATGAATGCATGAATCAAAGTGAACGAGTGAGTGAATGAGTGAACGAATGAGTGGGAATGCATGAATGAATGAACAAGTGAGCGAGTGAATGCATGAATGAATGAACGAGTGAGTGAGTGAACTAGTGAGTGAGTGAATGCATGAATAAGAGTGAATGAGTGAGTGAACGTATGAATGAATGAACAAGTGAACGAATGAGTGGGAATGCATGAATTAATGAATGAACTACTGAGTGAACCAGTGAGCGAGTGAATGCATGAATGAATGAACGAGTGAGTGAGTGAATGCATGAATAAAAGAGTGAATGAGTGAGTGAATGCGTGAATGAATGAACGAGTGAGTGAACGCATGAAGGAATGAATGAATGAATGGAGTGAACGAATGAATGAATGAATGAATGAATGGAGTGAACGAGTGAGTGAATGAATAAGTGAAAAATAATTCTAAAGGAAAAATGCTGCTTAAAACAGAAGTAAAAAAAAATCTTTGACGTGTTGCATTCCATCTTGACTCAAGTTGTTTCCCTCTCGGAGCACAGAGGGCTGCATGCGGATCTGACCTCTGTGCGTGATCATAGCAACACTGGCACCCATTAATGAAGTGGAGAGTCTCTGGTGTGCCAAAAGATAAGCAGCCAGCTGCTGATGTTCCCCTGCTCGGATGACAAGAAGCCGATACTTGGGCAAAGCGAACATAAACACTGGCGCGTTGACGGAGCGACAGCTTGCTCTGTGTTACGTTCCAGCAGGAAGAGAGCAGGGTGAGATCGGGCCAGGCTAAAAATTTTGCCAACGCCCCAGCGAAGAAGACAAATTGTTATGCAGTGCCCCAATCTGGCACGCTCCTCCTGGAGATTAATTACTCTTCCCAGCACGTCCAACAGAATCAGCGCTGAGGGGGACGTGCGGGCTGGCGGAGAGGGCAGAGGACGACGCAGGTGAGGAACGCTCTGTGGGACCGTCCTCTTAACTCCTTGAACAGGATGACAGGATACAAGAAATCCACCCATGTACTTGGAAGTATAAACAAAGCATGTGCAAGACGCTATATAGTGCCACAGCTCAACAAGCTTCCCCACCCAATTCTCATAGGTTTTATCACAGAGGACGATAGATGCTAAATGTTAAAATAATACTGGTCAACAAATCTGATTTCCTATGCAGTCTAGAAATAAATAAATAAATAAATCATAGAGAAGACAGCTGACCTCCTGAGTGAGTCTGGTTTCTCCTTGTCAGCTGGAGTTTGAGCTGCTTGACACTTTTGCCTCTGGCTTGCTTGGTTAGAATTTAAAAAAATAAAATGTTAACAGTTTCTGACTTGACTACACGCTCTGAACTGACACAGAGGAGAACTAAATTTATGGCCATCATTTACATGACAACGTTTTCAGCCAGAAAACCTGAAAACTTTTTATACATGTTGCCAGTTTATTTACGTGACAATTTAAATAGCATGCATTTCAAAAATAAAAGATCTTGAAAATCTGCATGAACAACTGAAAACAAAAGTCTTTGAAAACAATGGCATCATGCGCATGCATTGTACATGTTTAGTTGAGTGTAGATTAAAGGCAAGCGCAAACAAATACACAACAATGGTAGAGTACGTGGTAGTAGGGACGGGCCGGTATAAGATTCTGATGATATGATAACCTTGGATAATTTTTTTTTTTTTTTTTATCACGCTATCACAGTATCATGGCATTGTAATTACTTCTCTTAAATAAGTTCCTGCTCTAAAATATATTATTTTTAAATGTCTGGGTAAAAAAAAAAAAAATTCCCCTTTGAACACAATATATTTTATTATCAGAAACATTTAAAATATTTTGGAACAGTAGCTTTTGATGTGGAGGGTGCTTTTCTGCTGGAGATACTGTTGCCTTAAAGTAAATAAAATAGTCTTAAAAAACATGTAAATACTGGTCTACATAATACAGTGCCATAGATATATACACTAAATATCGCATACAAACCCTGAGCATGCGTCAATATCGCCGGCATATTTGTACAGTTCTCCTAGGGCAAATGTCATTCAACCGCAACTCCACAACCAAACTATTTCTATAGGTAAGATATCCTTTTTTTTTTTTTTTTTTTTTCTTTTTTTTTTTAAGATTTTGTATGTTACGAACTTTTGTTCAGCAATGTGGTCACCTCCAAATGGCATTAACAGAGTCAGCTTATAGTATTTATAAGGTAAAATTCACCAAAAAATGTCATTTCTGTCTTTATGTAATGACTTATTCGCGGCTGCGAAATCACACGTGAGCTAACACGTTTGTTTACTACAGAGAAGATGTGCATGACCGCCCATGATTGATGTCTACTTTAATGAACAGAATCTGCATAGGCTGTAAATAACAGATGATATACTTATCAATAACTTTCAGTTTGTTACACAGAGCGATCATTTGGGAGCCACGCGGGAAATATGATTTGCATTAATGTAGGGCTGGCCGATATTGCAAAAAAATTATCACGATATCATGTTTCATATCATTTGATATCGATAATTATTGAATGGTTTAAGCAATCCATTTAGGAATATTATGATTTTATTTAACCCCTTTTAAATAAAGATCTTGAGGTAATTAATAAGCTCTGTAAACAAAACAAATTATGATGATCAAATCTGAGCTTTCAAGTAAAGGAACCAACCAACATTATTCAAATATATACTGCAACATTACAAATTGTGAAGTTGAATGACTATATGCTAAAAAATCAGATGGAGAGCTAGTGGCTCGAATGCTCAAGAAACCAAAAAGCCACTCTGGCGACATGCTTGCATCCTTCTTTATTTACAATCTCCTCACTGCTGTTAGCCACAGCACTCGCTTTCGCATGTGTTGCCATTCTGAAATAATGTGACAAGCTCGCGCACACGTTGATTCCTTGACCATTTACCATGGGTTTTGTGCTCATGCTCCCCTGGCATCTCTCGTAACTAGGTGACAATCCACGGTTTACTCAGAGGATGATGAACAGACAAACCATTGCTGCAACTCAGATGCAAGTTTATGGAGAAAAGTAAAAAGTGCTGCAGTGTTTGGGTGCGCTGTGTTTGTCTAATTAGTCTACCATTACTGAAATGTGTACATTCCATACAAAGAGTGAAGCAGATTGGTTAGTTCTACTTGCATGAATCACGTTGTGCTCGCGTCATTCGGAAAAGTTCAAGGCATGCGCTCAGCAGCCACATTTTAGTAAAACTATAACGCTTCATACAAAAACATGGTTTCATTTTTTTTTTATTTATCGATATTGACAATGATGTTCGGTCAATAAATATCGATACCAATTTTAATCGCCCAGCCCTATATGAATGGTTTTGTTTTTTTTTTGACGGCAGCCACGACGAGCGCACTCCGCAGCACACATCATTTAAATAATCATATCGCATTTTAGAGTTACGATTATGACAAGCATTTGATATGTTTTTCTTTCGCAGTGTTGTGCATGAAAATAAATGCTTAACAGTGTCAGTAAGTACTCTGGCCTATATAATGTCGAATATAATGCATCCATACGGTTCGGAACGCACTTGACCCGCGGATTAATAACTTTTTTTGAACTTGTAGGTTAATGCAACATTTATAACAATCGCAGAGAGATCGCCTCCCGCATCATTCAAATCATGTGTATGAAAGCATTTTGGCTTCCCTGTAAAATATAATGATGACGGAAAGAGTTGTGGTGGGACCTACCTAAATGCTTTCGGCTATTAATTTAAGGTGTTTTCTGTCACTGTTTGTTTAGCCTGCATTATTGCATTCAGTGTAAAACTGCACAATTAGACATTAAAAGATTGTGATCTCAATTCAAACCTGTGCAACATGAAAGATAAATGATAATGATTTGAATATGTTTATTAATCCTTCAAATCATTCAAATCTGCATCGAGAGAGATTCTGTTTTTACACTTTTTCAGTGAGTTCCAAACAATTAAATAACACAGAAGTGCTGGGAGAACAGTTTATAGTTCAGATATAAACACTGATGTTTATGGTAAAGATTAAAATCACCGTTTAATGAAACAAGACGCTGGTGAAAGCAATTACATTGTGCAACCAACAGATGACGACAAACAAACATCAAAATTATGTCACTGAATATGTTTGCAAAAATAATACACCTAAAATGAAACATGAAGTTTTATGTGTGAATAGTTTTTTTTGCAATAATATTTTTGTATAAATGGAAAGCAAAGTGACATTTATCTCCTCCCTTTTTTGCTGATCCGAAAAATGGTCTGATCCGTGACTCGAAAACCGTAGAGTGATCCGAACTGCAGATTTGTGATCCGTTACACCACTAGTAACTTCCTTGTAGTTTATGCACATTTTTTCTTATCGAATAAAAAGTTTATCCTACTCAGTTATGTGCATACGTTTGCAGCTTATGAAAAATTTCTCACTTTACCAGTAGAAGAAAATGGTCTAATAATGTTGCAAATGACAGATTGCTAGTATATGTCTCAAACATAATAATTCAATTGGAGAATTACTAATAGTTGTATTCTGATGTCATCACTTTACTGTGAATTAACAACCAGGACAAATTTATAGTCTATTCAAGTCCACCGTTCCAAGTCTATACAAAACTTTGCATTTTAACCAAAAGTAAACCCACACATAGGCCTAATATTATTATTGTTTTTAATACCATATGTTTGAGAATAACAATAATAATAGCCTACTCATTTTAACCTTTATTTTACATCTACAGAATCGTGAGAATATTGTGATCCTTATTTTAAGCAAAAAAACATTGTGATTCTCATTTTAGCCAGAATCGTGCAGCCCTAATGTGCAGTAATGTGATTTCTGACAAACTCTCATTCAGCCATCTTGTTCAAGAAGCCCTGAAAGAAGAGATTGTTGTTTTATTCAAATGTGACCTTCCTGGTAAAAATAAAGGTTAAATAAGTAATAAAAGGTGACTGGAGTGAAATACTAAATGGTAGCTGAAGCGAGGGAGAAAAGTGTGATTTAAGGGTGTATGCGAGAATGCGTTTCAGGGTGGAGTGATAATTTGTGTTTGTGGGAGTACAGATAATGAGCTTTTTTGAAAGCGAGGCCAGGATTTGATCACACTTGAGTGCTCTTTTGGGTCCTCCACAAATCACTCGGGCTACGATTTGTATTTCTTCACATCTCATTTTCGAAGTTTCACCACCCCAATGTCACCAGGGTTCAATGAGGCAACACCAAATCATAAAACACTGAAAAATGACTGCTATTGCGCATCACATTCTGTCTGATTGGATAAGTTTATCCAATGAAAAAAAAAATCTCCCTGTGATATACTGCAGATTAGACTTGAAAGATTAGTCCAAGTCCACAATTACGCTCACGTTTAATGGATAGCGAAAGATTGCAGGACCTTTTAATGATAAGAGGGCTTTATAAAAAGAAAAATCAAGGATAATTCCAGGACTCGGAGGAAAAATAAATGCCTTTACCTCAACTCCCTTCGACATTAAAAGATTAGCAGTGGAAAAACAGCTGGTTGAGTTTCTGCTAAGTGTCCATTATTTTGATAATACTGGATTAGAAGAGCAATAGAGTTAATTGCTTGTGTAACATGCATCTGAAACAAATCAGAATTGGATTTAGAAAGTATCCCAGACGTTTCAATGGCATTTAGAGTGATTGCGCTACAGAACACCGGTGAGCTTCTTGGCTGCCGCCGCTATCGTGATTCTACACAATGATAATCATGTTCCAGAACAAGACCCCTGCCACAACAGTGTGGTAACTTAAATTATTATGGTGCACTTCATGATTTAAAACTGATGTATTAATACAGAAAACATTAAAACCGACAACACTACATTTCTGAAAAAAAAAAAATAATATTTCAACTTATAAACCATTATTTAGAGATCCACCAATTGCAATTTTCTTGGCTAATTCCATTTTCTGACTTTTTTTAAGTGTGACCAGCTAATACCATTAATTCATTCATTTTCTTTTCAGCTTAGTCCCTTTATTAATCAGGGGTCGACACCGCGTAATCAACCGCCAACTTCTGCTAATACCAATTTATGCCAATTTTGATTTTCTTCCTACTGTAAAAAGATCCTGGTTGCCTTAACTTTTTAAGCTGAATCAAATTAGCCTTATGAGTCCATTTAACTTTTACTATTTTAAACTGACTTAAAACAGCTTGCATAACTTATAAAATTATGTTAGAACATGATTAACTTAGTTTAATAAGTTACAATGAACTAAAAACATATGCTGTCAGGACTAAATGATCATATCATTTTTCCAGTGGAGGAACTATAATTACAGAATAGCATATAACATTTAATCAAATTTTTTGTTTAAATAAAGAAAATATTTACAGCATTATTTCTATTCGACCACAAAAGCAATAATTTTTATATTTTATTTATATTTAAAAATATATATTCAATATTAAAAAACATTCCCCTCTAGTTCCCCTCTAATGCACTGCAACAGCACTAAAAAAAATGTAAAATGTTCCACTGCTTATAATTTTTACTTTTTTATTATTTCACAAAAGTCCAAAGATTATATATGCTAATGAAATATGCTTCAAATCGTATGTATTATTTTAAAGGTACATTTTTTAAATATTTTTAACCTTGTTCTGCAAAACACTTGCGGACAACTTAAAGTGACTAATGTCTCTTTCTGAAACCAATATTGACTGATACGTCCAGGAGAATTTTCTACTCATGTGGCAAACATTTTGAAACTAGCTTGAAAGAAAAAAAAATCAACAATGACTTGAATTAGATTTTAACCTATTTAATTAATTGCCTAAAAACAGCACTGCTGATAACAATACAGACTTGCTGGAATTGGCTTGAAGACTGGCAGGTCACAGGTTGTGCAAAAAAAAAAAAACCTTATTCCAGTACTTGACTGGTTGCTCAATGCATCTGGTCGCAAAAGAACAAGAAATGTGTTGTTTTATTCCCAGAGGAAGTAAACCGTGACCGTGTTTCAGTTCATTTCGTGGCCTTAGAAGTGTTAGAAATAACTGCGGACTCCCAACGGCTTTATTTCAAACTGGGATTGATATTTTGACGCATGACGCTTAACCCACATAGATTATTTTGTTTGCTGTGCATTAAAAATGATTTATTTGACAGAAATGAATTGAACAATTGAAGTTTTCACCATTTCTAAACATAATAGTTTAAATAACTAATTTCTAATAACTAATTTCTTTTATCTTTGTCAAAGATAACAGAACATAACATTTTACTAGCTACATTTCAAGATACGAGTATTCAGCTTAAAGTGCAATTTAAAGGCTTAACTAGGTTAATTAGGCTAGGTATGGTAATTAGGCAAGTCATTGTATAACAGTGGTTTGTTCTATAAACAATTGAAAAATATATAAATATTTCTTGATAGGGCTAATAATATTGACCTTAAAATAGCTTTTATTATAGCCAAAATAAAACAATTAAGACTTTCTCTAGAAGAAAAAAATATAGGAAATACAGCAGGCAAAATAAGTATTTAACACATCACCATTTTTTTCAGAAAACATATTTCTAAAGGTGCCATTGACTTATTTTTTTTTCCTGGATGTTGGTAACATTCAAAGAAATCAATATATGCAAAGAAAATGTAGCAAATACGGTTTAGTATGTCGCACTAGTGTATTTTTTCAATGTGGGCCAATTGATCAGAAGAAAAGGAACGGCTACTGGAGAGAGAGAAGCAGCACAGCAGGTGAGTGAATAATCAAACACAGTCAGTTTCTTTCTTCAATATAGTTTATATAATTAGGAAAATGTTATGTTTAAAGATTTCTGTTCAATATGTATATGTATGTATATTTATATAGGTTCAATTCTAAATATAATAATGAAAAGTAAATGATTTTGTTTCTTTTTCTCTACACAGATGAACGTGAAGAAGTCAATATACAGTCTAAACAAAGTTATAATCAAGACAATCACTTGAAACACTTGCACAAAATGAAAATAAATAAATAAATATCTTTGAAAATTACATCAATGTGTTACACTTTGTATAGAACAAGTTAAAGAAATAAATAAATTGTGATAAAAATACTTTGTAGTCTCAAATGTAACTCATAAAGGAAAATAAAGAAATGAATCAAAAATAAATAAACCAACTATATAATTATAATTCAATATTCACACTTTAACTCAATAAATCATTACTCTGCTCAAATGAATCACCATACTATTCAAAGAATCGTTACACTTTTCAAATAAATCACCACACTGTTCAAAGAATCGTTGCACCGTTCAAATGAATCAACACACTGTTCAAAGAATCGTTAGATTGTTCATAAGAATCGTATCACTGCTCAAATGAATCGTTTCGCCGTTCAGATGATTTGTTTCACCGTTGGCGTTCACAGTTCAATGTTAAAGATTCGGTGCAAGAGAACAGTTGATTCTCTTAGTTCAGTTCCACAATACGCGTTTCCCGTTGAGGAATAACGAAAAGAAAGAAGAAAAACAGGAGGGTCGCGATGAATCCAAGTCTCGTTTCTCCAAACAAATCAAAAGAACTCTCCTACCAGTCCGATGGCTCAAACATACAGTCTAACAGGTGAGTCGGTTCCGTGGGTGGCTCGCCGTACATAAGTTTCCCCTCGAGTCCAGCGTGAACCAGGGACTCGTCACAGATGCTTCAAATCACTCAAAAAAACCCAGCCAAAGTGAAAAGGTGTATTTTTATCAATAAATTTCTCTTCAGATCCGCGTCAGTAACTGCTTACAGCTCCGCCACATCCGCTTCTCACTCGGATGTCTGCCGACAACAGTTACTCGTTTCAACTCTCACTTCGACGATGAATTCTCTATTCGATGATGTCCGACGACAGTTTTTGGTGCTGTAGCCTCCTTTCAACAACTTTTTCTCTGTTAAATCGGTTTCAAATGGCTTACTGAACGCGAAGGGCTCTGGATCTCTCTCTGTTTCTGTCTCGTCTTTCTCTTGATCATCTCTCTGCATCCTTTAATATTCTCAACTGTAACTTTTCAACTGTAACTTTCTCAACCGTAACTTTTCCAATCATAACTCCCTCTCTTGACCAAATATGGTGCGTCGGTGGAGTTCCGCTCGCTCTCCTGTTCATTCTTAAAGAGCCCATGACTTTAATACATAGAGTGATTAAATGGCTCATTTTCCTTGCTTTCTTTCTCTTTTTTTCACATCACTCTCACTTTTTATTAGTAACCTAGGTTATCTGGGTTACAAAAACAAATCTAATTAGTTTACAAATTAAGTTTTGCGTAATAAATTGAAATGATGCAGGTAAAAAGTATTGAACACATGAAGGAAGGTGTAGAAAAGCAGTGAAAGCCCAGACGGAAGCTGAAATCTCTCAGTAGTTATTCAGCAACCCTCTGCCCTTCCACATTGTAAATTAATATCAGCTGCTTCAGTCCAACATCTACATTAGCAGGATGATGAAGATGAAACCAGAGAGGACATTTCAGCAAGACAATGATCCAAAACACAGCAAAGGAAACTCTCAAATGCTTTTAGAGAAAGAAAATCAAGCTGTAGAATGGCCCAGCCAATCACCTGACTTGAATACAATAGAAAATACAAAATAAAGATCAGATTTGATAGACGATTTTGGTCGCATAAGCACCCCAAAATTTTATCTATGCGACCTCAAAATTTGGGAGCATTTGTGCGAGTGGATAAAATTGATGTTGTGCGACCAGTTTTCACAGCAAAATGTTCACCACATGCGCGGAATTAGGAGGCATTAATGCATTAGGCATATTTGCACCTAAAAACACCAAACGCAGCACTCAGGAATGGTTTAAAACAGTTGACATGTCAACTTGCTGCAGTAAACAAAGGCCACAATGCTTGCCCCGCCTTCCAGCTCTTCTTATTGGCCCGTTGTGCTAGAACACAAGGCGAATGGATTGGTTAATATCAGCTGTCAATCACTCAGTTCCGATGACAGGGAGCTACAGCCGCAAACTAAAGGTCTGGATCCGAGAGAATGAAAACAACACTGACAGATTTAGTTTTAGAAACCACCTAAAGTTACAAATAATGGCAGATCTGATTAGTGATCATGTGCTGAATGTCAATCCAGCATTTACACTTTTCGAGGAGTGGATAAAAGACTTCCAGTGGTTAAAATCCGCTATGAAAATAACTAAAGCCATTCACCATAAAGCCGGTGGGACGGAGTTTTCAGGTAACAGCGTTTGCCACTGAATCTACACATTTTAAGCACGAGATGTTCTAACGTTATTTAATCCTTCATTTAATCGTCACGATGCTGTGAGTCGTGCGACTGACACCGAATTCACCATCGCTAAAGAGCATGCATTCACTGAGATGAAACTAATATTGCAGCTCATGAAAAGACCGTTATTGCTAATAAGATGACGTATGCAAATAAGTTATATGTGAATATCCTCTGTGCAATATCAGACAGCACCTGTGAGAACAGCACAGTTATTATTGTTAATTCAGTTCATCTCATTCACGTCAAGCAGTGCCGATGAGCCGATGAGCGCATGCAGATTTTTGTTTATTTTTTACTTGTGATTAGAGTGTTAATATATAATAGAATCTGTTAATATAAAACGTGTAGTAACGGTGCTCATAAGTTCTGGTGGGTGCGACTAAACTTTGTCTGGTGCGCCTACATTTTTTAAGTTAGGAGCACTGGTGCTACCAAGAAAAAAGGTTAATTTCGAGCCCTGTTTTATATAAAGTATTAAACCAGTTTCAGTACTTTCTCCTTGTCGTTTCATTGTTATTACACAACTCATTTTTCAGACTTTTGTTTTACTTTTATGTTTGTATTTTTTACCAAACTCTGCTTCAATTCCATGTAATCAGCTCATTTGGAAATATTACTCCCAGGAAAAAAAATGTGCTAAACACTTTTAATTTTCCCCACTCTATATAAAATTCCTTGCTCTTTTAAATAACACTTGAGAAATATTTGACAAAAAAATAAATATTGCACAGAAGGGTTAAGACTATATATTTTATATATACAAAATGTAAGCCACAAAAAGAAAATATAAAATAAATAAATTTAATAAACAGAATTCGGTGTGAATAGTGTTTTATAGAGAAATTTCTTTATTTTCTAACTTTTCATAAAACTTAATCTGTACTTTCATGAATTTAATTAAGCTAACAATTACACTTTGATTTTAGATTACCAATTTAAAGGTGCAGTATGTAAGTTTGACACCCAGTGGTTGAACTAGGTATTGCACTCCTGGATCATAATAAAAGTACGCTGGGATGCCAGATTGTGTACAGGAGCGATTAATTTAAACTCTGTTCTAAATAAAAGCAACGACACGCGATAGAGGGAATATTTTCCATATTAAAAGGAGCTTTTGTCCTAACCAACACCTCGAATTGATATATTAGAAATGGCTTCTATTTCTCACAGCTGAACAACAGAAACCTATGACAGCTAGATCACCTCAGGTAAGCCTTGTGTGCTTTATTCTGTGCTAAATGCTAACAATGCGAGTTTGAATGCATTTTACATGGCATTTGTTGCCATATACTGAAAGCAGAAAGTTCACCTCAGATCTTGAAAATACAATAAACCGTCTGAAATTGAACTTTAGAACTAAACACATATGAGTGATTCAGCATCTACATTGATGTTAAAGTGGGTTAACATGTATTAAATAGATTCTAAACCTTACCGTTTCGTGAGCGAGTGCATATTCTGTGCTTCTGAAAGGCTGTATTTACATTTCTGCCGTGTCTCGTCTGGTGCAAACAGCCAAATAGCTGATCACTGCCTCTCGTCACAGCGTGTTGTTAGGACACGCGGTTACAATGTAACCTGCTCACCTAATGTTTACGTTCATAATATTTATGTAATTTGCTAATTAATAACCTCATGTGGAACTGCATCTGTCTCCCATACTGTTCTTTTTGGTCACGGACGCATGCTTTCAGAGTCTTTCTGAATGAATGAATGAAATACGCTGTTTTCCAACAAGGCAACCCAGGGTGCTAAAATATAATTGGCTAAACTGGCATCGTGCATATGAAATTTATCTAAACAAAGACAGAGTTCCGGCACGGAAAACCCATTTTCAAAGCAGAATATCTGACTTCAGCATTGTTTTTCAGTTAAACAAGTATGTTCACTTGGGATGTTTCTTAAATATCTGCACACATATTATGGTATTTTTATGCTTTAGAAGAGTCAAAAACTTACATACAGCACCTTTAAACGTAATCCAGAAAAAATATAAAATGTTTTGCAGTCAATGCGATTTCACAACCTTTCTGATAAGTTAAATGAACAGCATATCCCTAAAAAGGCTGATAACAAGCAGGCCTGTCATAAAGGATGAAACGAAACACGCAGTTCAAGGGCAGCTGCAGTGCATGTAGATTACCACAGCCATTAACGGATGCACTCCCAACAAACTCAACCAACTTTCGGTCAATGGCCCGAAGTGCACTTATACATCACAAGAAGGAAAACCACAGCCACCTCGGGTCACTTGCCAACAAAAATAATAAGAAGAGAAGTGATAAATGTACTCCAGAGGCTGTTCAATACATTATCTGTCAGCGGCTCGGCTTCAAGCTTCACTGGCTGAGCCTTGGCAAAGAGTGGCTCTTTATACGACGCTGCCTTTAATTACTGACGAGCAATTAGGCTAACTCATGTGTGCGTTTTATGTCAACTAATCAACCATGAGATGTAGGAGCATTAATCAAACATGAGACATAAGCACAGGCTCTGATGTTACGCAACAAACGAGATGCTTTATCAACGACTGAGACCAGGAATATCAAAACACTGTGAATCTGCGAACCGGCATATATATATATATATATATATATATATATATATATATATATATATATATATATATATATATATATATAACCTGATACTGAGAAATGTAAATATAAACGAGTAGGTATCAAATTTTCGTGCCCCGATTAATTGCTGAAGCAATATTTGATATTATCAAGATATTGACCTTAGCTGCAAAAGAAATTATTTCAACGGGTATAATAACAAAGAAAAAAATGTATGCTTATTGTATAAAAATGTTTAAAGTAAACAAATAAAATAAAAAGGATGGTAAAAGTGCAATGGGTATGGTTTATACTTCTGCGTCAAGCGATCGCCGTGACCCACAGCGCATGCCTTGCGTGTAGCCAAGCATTTATACTTCGACGTGCCATTTGTGTTGCTCTGCAATAACACTTCCAAAACGCTAGCTGGTAGTAGGTTATGTTATGGTCCTCTGTTTCTTCGCAGGTGTTTTGTTTTTCTGAACTAGGGCTGTTTATTTATCGAAATCAAATCGCAATCGCAATTTGAAGCATTGCGATTAGTTAATCGCAAGGGGCTGAAATATGAAATATATATGTATTATTTAATTTCCCCCGTCCAGAGCAAATGCGTGACTGCTGTCTGTGTGTGACAGTCTTACTAGCCAATTGAGTGAGCACACTTTCATTCTGCCCAATCAGAATTGTGCAACCGAACTATGCAGAATGCTCACAATAAAAAAAAAAAAAAAGAAAACAAACAGTAAAGCACAGACAAGTGAGATTATGGCGTCTGCTGCTTTAGAAGCATTAATAGACTTTATTATCAAATTATTATCAAGAATTAATATCAAAGAAAAACAGCATTTGTAATATGGGAATATTTTGGACTTTGGTTTCAAAGTTACAGACACCAAACAAAAACAGGTCATTTTTAAGAGCTGTCGCAGAATTGTTGCCACGGCTTACAGATTATTGAGCTTAAGCTTGACTTTAAAATTAAATTGCTAATCAAATCGCAATCTCAATATGTAAAAATAAAATAAAATAAATAAATAAAAATCGCAATGAGATATTTTCCCCAAATCGCACAGCCCTATTCTAAACGCTACAAGTAGCTAAAACTCGCTCATTCAACTTTAATCATAAGGTAAACACAAAACAACAGTTTATCACTTTTCATTTCAGGCTCACTCAGGCTCGCAGCCCTCAGCACCTCCCACACTCATTACAGCTACCAAGCAGACCAATCACAGTGCTTGCACTAGGCGTCATTGTGACGTGTAGTTAAATTTTTTGAGAGGTGAGCATCAGCGTCGGCGTCACTATGTGATCGCACGAAGGCTGCGCCTGACCATATCTGTACGCTTGACGCAGAAGTATAAATCAGCCTTTAGTAAGTGTTAGTTCGGTTTAATTAAAATCAACAGTGAGAAATAATTGTTAGAGCTGCACGATACTGGAAAAGTTTAAAATTGCGATATTTTGTTAATCAGCAATATATATCGTGATATAAATACAATTTTACCAGATGACTTAAGTATCTTTATTTGGAAAGTATTAATAATTTTTGATTGATTATGATAATTTTGTAGGGGAGTGCATCTGCCTAAGTTCAAATAAACAATCTACAAGCATATATAAATACAATATATGCAATATACAATATTATATACAATTGAAATGAACTTTTTATCATTTTCAGAGTCTAACAATATTCAGGTACAGTAATTGAATAATTAAAATTATTAAAATTAATTCAATAACATTCATTGTATTATAGTTATAAATAGTACAATTTCCTAAGCCTGAATGCTTTAAAATCATAGTTGCAAGCCTCGAAATCACATCCAAATGATAAATTATAATACATTGCATATCCTGCGATGTGACTATTGCGAATGATCACACTGTGATATCGATGCTGAAACAATATAGTTAAAGTTATAGTTAAAATTATATTAGTTGTTAACTCTATTTAATAAAACAATTACAAAGTTTTAAATGTGTTATTAGGCATTAACTAAGAAATTAACCTCAGCTAAAGTTAATAAATGCTTTTCTAGTTGTCATTACACTGATTTTAGTTGAATTACCTGATGTTAGCAAATGAAACCTTATATGAATAGTCATACAATTTTCAAATGTTGCATGCCAGATAAACATGAGAAAACATAATTTTGTTTTTAAATAAATTGCCTATTAGTAATGAATAACCACCAATACAACAACGCTAATTCTTCTTAAAAGTTTGAATAATACATAATTGTATCATCATCACAATACATTGAGTTATTGAAGATCGGTATATCTCTATGAGTGGGCAAAAAACCCATTCAGAATGGTTAATCAATGATAAGATTCAAGTGACAGCATGACAACTCTTCTGTAAGCCCCCAAAAATGAGAATCTGTTGTTAATTTACTCGCCCTCGAGCCATCCCAAGTTGTCAGTTTCTTCAGCGGAACATGATTTCTAGATGACGTTTTTTCATTAAAGTGTTCTGAACTTCTGACAAATTGTCTAGATATAATCATTATATCTGATTCATTCATCACACCAACCCAAAACCTCATCTCCACAACTATTTGACATGTACCAAGAATTGAAGGATCAGCAAATTAAAAGATTTTGTACCAAAACTACACCCATGAGAAGAGAAAAGCCAACGTGAGTCATATCAACTTAAAGAGTTTTCCAGGAAACCATTAAAGAAAAAGCTGTCTAGAGAAAAATAAGGCTGTATCCGAAATCGCCCCCTATACCCTTAAAAGGTGCACGATTTGAGGGAGTAGGGGTGTCCAAACCATAGTGGACATTTTGAAGAGCACTCAATCAATGCCACAATGCACAGCAATAACAAGTGCTCAATATATAACAATAACAAGTCCTGTCAAGGGCTAGAAAATGGCCATAATGCACTGTAATGCTGCATTCACACCAGACGTGAATGAAGTGTCAAGCGCAAGTGATTTACATTTTAAGTCAATTCAAAGACGCGAATAGACATCCTGCGACGTGATTCGTGCGGATGAAGCATTTTACCCGCGCATCACGCATATCACTTGAGTTGGAAAATCTGAATGTCAGCGGACATTCACACCACATTAACCAATCAGGAGCTTTCTCTTGTAGAGGCGTGATTATGACTTAGTGCGTGATGTTGCTGTCCCAAGGGGAAATCCTCTTACCGACACTAGAAATCTGGGCTTGGCTCATCAAACTGGGCTTGGCTCAGTCAGAAGCACCGCTAAAAGCTTCCACCATCCAGGTATAGTTTCTGGAGGAGTTGATGAATTCAAAGAGCTGGGTGCTCCTCTAAAAGGATCTAGTAGACTCAGACACGACGCCGAACAATTCTACGCTGTTTTTCAGGCTTCCTAAAGCACATAAACACAGCTATTCTCTCAATAAAATCCATGTTAGCCATTTAGCAATAAAACTATAGTCACCGGGCAGACAGAAGCCCTGCCCATGACGTGAATCTGCATCTATGGAGTAAACTCAAAAGGTTCACATGTCTATTTACGCACGAATAGCGTGATTTATTAGTCTGTCTGGTGTGAACACAGCATAAGAATTCAGTCGCCAAAGGAATTTCATTGTCTGACCACAAGATTACCTTTACGGCAGAGTCCTTTTAGTGCAAGTTTCTAAATAAATTATTGAATTTTAAATTTAGCATTTGTAGATTACAGAAATCAAAATGCTTTGTATCATTAGTAAGTGTAAAACACCCATCACAGAGTCTGAACAAAAAGTTGAAAATTTAGTGCTTGAATTCACTTACTCATTTTCATTCACTACTTTAATTGGACTTTATTAGAGGATTAATGTAGGGAAGAGTAAATGAGAATATAGAGAGTGTTTTCGGATGCAACCTAAAGGCCAATTTACACTTCAGCATAGGTAGGTGTGATGTAGTGCATGCGGTAGGTTTGGTGTAGCCTTCACCCTGATGCGACCCTTGATGCACACCTTTCATAAATTGTAACTACATGTCGTGGCGACACATAGCGCAAGAGCTGTGATTGGTCGGCTTGTTAACGGTGACAAGGATAGGCGGGGCTGAGAGCAGTGGCAGCTGTGAGGACAGTACTGTTTAACAAGTGTTGAAATCTGTGGAGGAGCTCCAGACGGATACTTTTGTTTTGTGTTAATCGAAAATAAATGAATGAATGAATGAATGAATGAATGAATGAATGAATGTTGCACATTTCCAGCCTCTTTCTTCATTGAACAAGTTTGAGCTACTTGTAAACTACGAATTTGAACTACGATGTAACTACGGTGTAAAATCAAACTCAAAACACTTCTGAAGCAACACAGAAACCCTACTGCCTGCTAGCGTTTTATAAGGGTCATTGTCAGAGATAATGCAGAAGTATAAATCCACGAACCGGAATGGGCGGGTATAAGATTCTGACGGCATGATAAGGTTTTACAGTATTGTGATTACTGCTCTAAAATATATTCTTTTTAAACGTCTGGGTAAAAAATAAAAACTTTTTTCCCCTTTGAACACAACATATTTTATTTTGAGAAACATTTAAAATATTTTGGAGCAGTAAACATGTCAGACCAAATAATTTAAATAAATCATTGACTTCTGCAGTCTTCATTAGTTTCAAAAACACTGATTTCTTCACAATTTAAAACGACATCTTATCGATAAAACAATATCTTTCCTGCTGGAGATACTGTTGTCCTAAAAAACGTAAATAAAAAAATCATACACATACCTTAGGAACGGTATTACAGAAAATTTTAGCGGTTTTAAAGCCTTGACTTTTCCAAACCACGATATACCTTGAAAATGGTTATTGCCCCATGCCTATGCACCGCTGCAAGATATGCACAATGGGCTATGCCAATCATTCGACCCAAAGGTATAAATCAGGCTTAAGAAAATCAGAATATGATAATTTGTTCACTAACATTTTTTACATGCTGACAAAATCATTTGTATGGTTCTATCAATGTAGAAATGTTGACATTGACTGACTACAAAAATAAGAATGTAGAAAACAAGTACAAAATAGTTGAACAAATGTAGGCACACAGTGACCTATGTAAATACCAATGTAAACTTTTATTATAATGTACTGGAAATTTTTGCAAATACAATATTATGGGGGAAAACCGTGTGCACTATAAAGGAAACACAATGATTTTATTTTGTTTGGGTTGGCATACTAATTAAATATATCATATATGATATCATTAATTACTTTAAATATATATTTGCTTATATTTTACTGACAACATAAAAAAAAAAAGTC
The DNA here is from genome assembly GCA_903798195.1 of Danio kyathit. Taxonomy (NCBI): domain Eukaryota; kingdom Metazoa; phylum Chordata; class Actinopteri; order Cypriniformes; family Danionidae; genus Danio; species Danio kyathit. Next base: position 39,053,466 of record LR812539.1, read on the forward strand.
ACATTTATTTAAAAAACTACAACTTGGCTGCACTATTTTTCCCAATTTATTTTAGAATTCCTGTTCAGACCTTGAAGGCTTCTATAGTATGGAAAAGCTAACATATGGAAGAATAAATTACGTTTTGGGGCAAACCATGTCTTTAAAATCCGACCATTAGCGAGCCACTGATCACAATGCTATTTTGATCAAATCAAATGCTCCCATGCAATCTGGGATATTGCTATTTTGCCCACAATAATTCTTTTGAAACCAAACAAACGAAAGCATTATGCAAAGACCCTGATCACAAGTAATGCCCTGAACCGAAAGCTTTGTTGTAATGTCAGTAAATAGCGACTATAGGGATTTAAAACAATTTCCTTCATCGGTTACATAAACCACTTGTCCTAATGTTTCATAAATCAAAAACATGACTACTCAGAGAAAGGGAGAAGAAAGCTAAGCTATTGATGTGCTGCAGGAGTAAAATCGGGCTCTAAGCACACAGCGCTTCCCACTGCCCTGTTTAATTTGCCTGATTGCTCCTGGCAGACCACCCTCCTGGCTCTATCCAGTCATGAGAGGTGAACCCATGGCCCGGCGCAGCGAGAGCTCAAGAGCATTAGATGCGCTACAGACCCGCTCCCATCCTCTACTGAAGGGGTTTAACCTGAGGGGAAAGGGTCAGAATATCTGCACTTGCAATGCGGCAGTCGTCACTTCTGTTTGCATAAATTTACCAACTTATGAGGACAACCTCAAATGACACGACATGACATGGCAATGATATTATGCTATAAAACTCGTTCTCAATAAACATCTAGCCCAGGGTCAGAAAATAATCAGCAATACAAAAACATCACTAAAAGGAATAATTTGGGGTAAAGTTTAACACAAAAATTACCATAAAATTAACCACCACTTGACTCTTCTTTTCTTTAGAATATAAAAGCACTAATTTAAAATTACAGCTGAAGAGAGGTTAGTAACAACAGGAAAATTCCCAAGTTTCAATATTACAGCCAAAATACATAAACAATAATCATATTAAGAATAAGCCAATATATATGTGTACTATTGTCTAATACTACAACTTCATAATCATGAATAGGCTGGGCCGGTATAAGATTCTGACAGTATGATAACCTTGGATATAATTATCATGGTTTCACAGTATTGTGATTTCTGCTCTAAAATAAATTATTTTTTAATGTCTGGGTAAAAAAAAGAAAAAAACTTGTTCCCCTTTGTACACAATATATTTTAATTTGGGAAACATTTATAATATTTTGGAACAGTAAACATGTCAGGCTAAATAATTCAAATGAATCATTGACTTCTGGAGTCTTCATTAGTTTCAAAAACACAGATTTTCTTAACAATTTAAAACAGCATCTTTGGATATTTTTTCTGCTACAGATACTGCTGTCCTAAAAAACAAACAAACAAAAAAAAGTAAATAAAAAATCTTAGGAATAGTATAGCAGAAAACTTTGAAGGTTTTAAAACCTTGACTTTTCCAAACCGCGGTATACCTTGAAAACGGTTATCATCCCATGCCTAGTACAACTGCACGATTAATTGAAAAAAGATCGCGATCTTGATTCGACCCCCTAGACGATCTCAATCCAGCATTTCTACGATTCCGCCAATTATATTTTCAAGTTTAGGAGAGAAGCAAAGGTGGCTGCACAAGTCTTCTCATTGTTTTACATATGTTGCTAAGGACACCTCCAAATGGTGTTGAAAGAGTTACATACTGCATTTACAAGGTATAATTCACCCAAAAATATCATTTTTGTCTTCATGTAATGATGTATTTGCGACCGCGAAATCACACGTGACGTGAGCTGCTGACCGTGAGCTGATACCACAGAGAGGGCGGCGCGCGCCCTACTTAAAGATAGACGCGCGCTCATCTACTTCAGTAGACAGAACCTACATATGAATAACAGGTAATAAAGTTGTAAATAACATTTAGTATGTGGCACAGAGTGATGGTTTGGGAGCCGCGAGGGAAGTACGAACCGTACTAAGCAGTGAAAATTAAACCGAAAGCGCGCACATCATTTAAATAATCATATCGCATTTTAGAGTTATGATTACAACAAGCATTTAATATGTTTTTCTTTCACAGCGAACACAGAGTGTTGTGCATGAGAATAAATGTTTAACAGTGTCAGTATAGCTACTTTAGCCTATATAATGTTGAATATAATGTAAGAGGGTATCTGATAATGACAAATGCTGCATTTTACCAGTGAATAAACAGTCTAATAATGTTGTCAATGACAGATTGCAAGCATATGTCTCAACTTCAGAATTATGAATAGCTGTATTCTGATGTAATCACTTACTGTGCATTAATGACCAGGACAAATTTAAAGTCTGTTTAAGTCCACCATTTAAAGTCTATTCAAAATTTAGCATTTTAACCAGTAGACCAACACATATTATTGTTGTTTTATCATATGTTTGAGAATAACAATAAATAACAAATAATAATAGCCAACTCATTGTAAACTTTATTTTACATCTACAGAATCATGAGAAAAATCTTTATTTTAAGCAAAAGAAATCGCGATTCTCATTTTAGCCAGAATCGTGCAGCTCTAATGTCTAGTCATGAATAAAATAACTTTAGACAATGAATCATTTATGATGGATTTGAATAAACATTTTTATAAAATCAACTAAATGTTATTTAATTGCTTTTATTTATATAATATTTAAACAGCTTTTTAATAACATAAAAAAACTTTAAAACGGTAACATTTATCAAAAAGCGTAATATTACATTTATATTAGGCTTTTAGAAATTTACTGTCATTGCAATAATCTCATGTAAACTTCATGCACAATCAAGCAGTAATTAATATACCACATACTTAAGGATGTAACACATTGGACCTGTTTCAGTAAGGAGGTTCAACCAACTCGGAGTTTAAACTTGAACTCTTAGTTGACTTAACGGGAGATTAAAAAAATAAATAAAAGAGTTTTTGGTTTCAGAACAGCTGATCTGAGTTAGGTCAATCAAGTCTGAGTAGACTAAATCAGTATTAAGAGTGCACAGTGACTATAAAAAGGCATTATCAATGAAATGCAGATATGGCAACATGGCAACATCTGAAAAAAGATCAGCATTTTTTTTTCTCCAGCTGAACTGTAGCTCAATGTGCTCATACAAAGTTATAGCAAATATGACCATACTGTATATAAAAAAGCAACACCACTGCATCAGCGAAACCGAGGCAGTTAGCATGGGAAAACTTAGCTGCTCAAGTTAATGCGCAAGTTTACATTTAAAATAAAGTATTTAAATATTTAAGTATAATAAAAAATACGTAATGTAATGTGACGTTTATAGACTTTTTACTTGAAAAAGTGGGGAACTGGCCGTAATTTTATTATTAGTTATTTCAAATGTAATTGCATTAAATCACATAAAATAGGCTACCTCATAGTTTCTACAACAAATTTGACAAAACAAGAATGCATATAACCTTAACTTAATGTTCAGTGGAAATGTTTCATTTAAGGTTCCCAGTTTTGCACACGTTGAAAATTTCTAAAATTTAGTTTTTAAAAGATTTAAAAGTGCACTTGTGTCTCTGGCTTTTTATTGATCAAGTGGTAGAGGATGTTATGATATTTAGAATGTAAGCAGTACTAAAAAATAGTTTTTAGAAGTAATAATCTCATTAATCTAGTTACAGTACATGTCCCTGGTGAAGGTCAGTGAATTTAAGCTAATTATTTATTTTTTGCAGTAATATAAAAGGTAAAACCTAAACTATGGTATTGAATCTAATTGTAATTTTCCCAAAAAAGGACAAGCCATTCTCGCAACTTTGTTCTTTGCGTGACTAAAAGCAATGAATGACTAAGGCTAAGGCGAGAAATACTGATTCGTCTTTAAAAAAGGGGAGGAGACCGATAGAAACTCTGAATTTAGAAAATAAAACCTGCTCCTGATCAGGTTAGGTTCAGAGAGTATGTTACCACAGTAACTGACTCCGTGTAAAAGTTACCTCTCTTTCAGAAACTGGCTTGACTTACCCTGACAAACCTGCCATTTTGAAACGGAAAACTCAGAATTTCTCTTATTTAAGGGTTAACATACTCTGAGTTTTCACTTAACCTCCTTCCTGAATGGGGCCATTATCAACAATGTTAATGAAAATTGGCAACAAACTCCCATCACAATATAAGTCGTCTCATATCCTGATAACGATATGCATCACAATGTGGTAACCATGTTTTAATTCACTATAGTTTATATATATTGAACTCATGTAAAGGACTCATTTTACACCTTTTGAATAGGGCGGCACAATATATTGTTTCAGCATCGATATCACAATCTAAACATTTGCAAAAATCACATTGCAGAATAGGGCGACGCGATGGTGCAGTGGGTAGAGCTGTCGCCTTACAGCAAGAAGGTCGCTGGTTTGAGCCTCGGCTGGGTCAGTTGGCATTTCTGTGTGGAATTTGCATGTTCTTCCCGTGTTCGCATGGGTTTCCTTCAGGTTCTCCGGTTTCCCCCACAAGTCCAAAGACATGTGGTATAGGTGAATTGGGTAAGCTAAAATTGTCCGTAGTGCATGTGTGTGAATGAGTGTGTGTCTCAGTGATGGGTTGCAGCTGGAGGGGCATCCGCTGCGTAAAACATATGCTGGATAAGTTGGCGGTTCATTCTGCTGTGGCGACCCCAGATTAATAAACGGACTAAGCCAAAAAGAAAATGAATAAATGAATGAACATTGCAGAATAGGGTTGGGCGATGTTGACCAATTTAGCATTGTACGATGTCTAATGTGAAACAGACGATGGCATCGTCTTCATAAGCGGAGGTGAATTAATTATTTATGAATAATTAATTCATAACGAATTAATAATTTGTAGCCTACCGTTTCATCCACCACTGCGGTGGATGGCGGAGAGGTGTCGCGGACAAAAGTGAGCGGCGCGGGGGTGTCGTGGAGTGTGAAAATGAACAGCGGACAGGGGAGGAGGGTGGTTGAGGAGACTGTACTCTGAGGTACACTGTACTCTGGAGCTTAGACGAGCGCATGACAGTGTGTGTGTCTGTCTGTGTGTGTGTGTGGGGGTGTGGTCACGTGATGTTCGTTTTCAGTGGACGGAGGGCTGTTCAGAAATGCTAGGTGAAACTCCAGTGTGGACGTGGCGTGGGTCAATTTCGTTCTAAAATGCCATTCTAAACCTAAGCTGTATTAGTGTAAACGGGGCCTGAGTGTGTATTTTTCACGAGCGGGTTTGCGACGGGGGCGGGGCAGAGGATCGGCGATGCCGGCTCAGCATCGTGATGTCTATCGGCCATCGCCGATGGACAATGGCATTATTGCAGAATATGCAATGCCGAGTCTGGATTATAATTGATCATTTGCATGTGTTTTTTAAGGCTTGTGATTGTATAAGGATTTTAAAACATTCAGGCATGAGAAATTATACCATTTGTAACATTAATAACGATTAATTTATTGAATTATTATTTGTTTTATTATTCAATTACTGTACCTGAATACTGTTAGACTCGGAAAATGCTAAAACACTGTTTATTTCAAATGGATCTTTTTCGTTATTGTATTTATTTATGCTTGGAGATTGTTTATTACATTTATGCAGATGGACTTCCTCACAGAATCATCACAATCAATCTAAAATTACAACTTGTTTCCAAATAGGGATAAAGTCATCTGGTAATAATATCGTAATATATAATCGCAGAATAACTAAATATGGCAATGTTAGATTTATCCAATATCGTGCAGCCCTACTTTTAAAGTATATACTCAGAAATCTACTCATTCATACACTGTAAAAAATTCTGGTTGCCTTAAACGTTTTATTTGAATCAAATTAACAAATTAACTAGTCATCTCAACTTACATCAATCAAACTGTCTAAAATTATTAAGTGAAACCTATCACTTAAAATGTAGTTGAAACCTGATTAACTTGTAAGAATAAGTTAAAGCAACAAACAAATTTGCTGTCTTGGCTTTTTGTCATTGTATTTTTTACAGTATGTGATCACATTTCTCACTTTATTTAGAACTTCAGGGCAAATGTTTGATTAGAAATGTCAAAATATAATATAAATAATAATAAAATAAACACTTTTAACCAAACACTAAATGATTACAGGTCCAGCATAAAAAAAAATGGTAAAATATTGCTAAATAAAAAGCAAAACGTAAACACTGACTGATCTTTCAAGATTGCAACTTTCTCAAAATGTCTTTAATCATGCTTTTGTCTGCATTCAATGCTGTTCAATATTGCGCTCATATTAATTATAAAAAAGTATTACCTTAAACAATTTTGTTGTTTACACCATGAAATAAACAGTAGAGCATGAAATGGTTGACTTTATTTTGTCCATAATTTGATGTATATTAACCAAAGCACACAACAAAAACACCCTAAACATGAGAATTCGTATCTTGAGCAATTCAAATAAACAAACACAAGCTAGAATTTAACAAAACTCCCAACACATTCAACATTTATTTTGTTTTCCTCCACCTCTCTTAAATCTACAGGCCTTTTTTTTCATAAGCCATGCAACATGATGCGAGTATTTTCATTTTGCATAAAGGCTTGCCCTGACAGTAAATAAGTCTCAATTAAATTTCACTAAATGATTACCAGCATGTGCATGCATGTCAGGAGAACAGGGGAGCAATAACTCTGCTTTTTGATAAATGTGCCATTGTAAATGGGGTGTAAAAGAAATATAATTACTATTTAAGTATATGTTCAGGGCTTCAGGCTTTTCTTTTCTTTTACTATAGTGTGGTAGGCATGCGTTATGATGTTTATACTGTAATCTTTTATTCATATAATTTTTATCATAATCTTCATGCATTTGTCTGTTTACACGATTTTAGAAAACAATGTTAAGCAGGATATAATAAAACAAAATAGCTGATATAACAGAATTTTATTAAATATTTTAATAAAGTAATAAACATTAGTTAATTTTACTAAACTCACAATAAAAACTACAAGCATTTATTTATATTTAGTGATGTGAATTTCTTAGATAATGCTTAAAGCCTGTGTGAAATGAAAATTTCAAATGTTTATTTTGCTAGCGCATATTGTTAGTCTTTAGTTGAACAATAAATCAGTGCTAGTTAATTAAATAAATAAAAAAAAGTTTGCTTTGTTAATCTTCGGTCCTCTCTGTTGACGTCAGTTCGACGACTTCAACCACAATATTCTTAACCAAGCCCCATTGACTCTTTGTTCGCAATAGGGGAATGACGCACAAAAAGAAAGCCATGCCCCCTATTCAACATTTTGTTTCAGTTGGAAGTACATCAACATACTAAAATAAAAGTCTCAGCAACTTCTGATTCGAACAGATTATAATAACACATTAAATTCAGAAATTGTAAATGTTTTATTCAATGGAGTTAATAACTAATAAAAGTACTGTATTGATGATGTGTTTTTACAAATAGGCCTGTCACAATAATTAAAATATCGACTTATCGCACAACTCATGGACATGACCTCAATCATTTTTTTGTGATGCAATATATATCGCCCATACTTACAAACCAATGTCAGCAACATTTAACTCATAGCACAGCCTCTGTCATCTCATCCAGTCTCTACTGAAGGTGTCATTGTCAGTATGGTTGAAAAAACTATAGTATTACCATATAAATTATTATAGTATATTTTCATGTGGGTGCCTAACATCTGAAAATAGATCTGGTAGAGGATGTGGCCTGTTCGGTGTCCTGTGCCTCTGTGTTTAAAAGTCTAAATTGACTTCGTTAAACATGTTACTTTTTTCAGGTTCTTGGTACCTTGCACTTTTTGTTAACATTTTTTATTTGTTTGTTTAAGATATATACGTTTTCACATTCTGATTCCATTGCCTAATTATTAAAGTTGCTATAATTATATTAAAGAATAAAATATTATCTGTTCTTCGAAAAAGTGTACTTCCATCATGATGCTATTATGTTTATACTTCCATTATACTGTATAATCAGTGGCATCAATTGATTTTAAATAGACAGTAATATTGTTTATCGCAATATATTGTGGTGCAATATATCGTACAACAAAAATTTGATATTGTGATGGGCCTATTTACAAACATGCATTCATTTGAATGAATTCGTCCCTTTATTGGTCACCACAGCAGAATGAACCGCCAACTTATCCAGCATATGTTTTGCGCAGTGGGTGCCCTTCCAGCTGCAACCCAACACTAGGAAACACCCATACACTCTTGCATTCACACACATACACTATGGCCAATTTAGCTTATTCGATTCACCTGTACCACATGTCTTTGGACTGTGAGGAAACCGAAGCACCCGGAGTAAACCCAAGTGAACACTGGGAAAACATGCAAACTCCACATAGAAATGCCAACTGACCCAGCCAAGGCTTGATCGTGCTCCTATTTACAAACATATTAACTATAATAAATTTGATTATTCCTCACTGTTGTTTATAAAGTATTATTTAACATTTACTAATGAGAACTTACTGTGAAATATTACCCAAATGTACAAATTTGAATCCTTTTGCACTTCTTTTAAAACATTTGTTTACTCTGAAAATTTATATACAATAAAGCAATACACACACACTAGGCCTGCATGATACTGGGAAAAAAATAATATTGTGATATTTTGTCTTTCTGCAATATATTTTGCGATAAATACAATTTCACCAGATGACTTGAGTAGCTTTTTTTATTTTGGAAAGAATTAATAATTTTAGGTTGATTAGGATTATTCTGCATAACACACACAATCAAATTACAAGCATAGATAAATACAATCAGTACTTTTCTGATTTTCAGAGAATTCATATAGTATTCAGACACAGGAATTAAATAAGTGAATGCAAAATATCCCTGTATAGTCTTTAGAATCGAAATAATTAAGTCTAAAAAATAACATTTGTAATCTAAAACTACAAACATTAGAATTTAATGTGATTTTAAGTTCTCTTGAAATGTTTAATAATTATCACAGGTCTAAAAACATGCAAATGATACATTTTCACTACATTATGGATAAACTTTGCAAAGACCCGATCAACTTATAATCATAACTGGACATTGGGCATGCCGTGATGTGACTACTGCCGATGTGCACACTGCGATATCAATGCTGAAATGATATATTGTGCAGCCCTAACACACATTTATTTTGTTATACGTGTAAAGTAACAATTTCTGCTTATATTTTTGCAATATTGTGATAATAAAGTTAAAGCTTCAATATAATTTTGTGATAACTCCAGTAATTATCACAACAACAAAAATGCTGATCCCATCAGAAGCCTAGTTGGAGCCCTACACAAATGCCATCAACTGATTTTAACTTGTATAGAACTTTTAAATATTCCTTTCAGACGTGCTTGTGGAAAATACACTGTATAACGAATGGAAGGCAAATGCTGGATCTGATGTTGAGAGAGACACACAACTAGCTGACTCAAAGTTCACCACTCTCAGCTCTTCGCCGCTAGCCAGAGGCGGCCTGAAATCTTCCTTTATTGACTCGAGGTCATACTCGGGTTCTCTCTGCATTGCCGGCAAGGTCTCAGTGCTTTCTTTAATGAAAAACTCAATTTGATATTTATCTTGCTGCACACAAATTGCGCGCCACCTATATTCATAACCCCCCATCTTCCATCTGACTCCTTCATTCACATTCAAACCAGAGATAAATACCTGCATGAGCAAAAGACATTTTACGTCTCCGGCTATTCAGAGAGGAGGTGAAGAAAAAGCCTGTCATTTCTCTTCATAGAATCATCTAACCTTTCCACCAAGACGCAATCTGGCAAAACAAGAGCCTCTCGGCCTAAATCTAAACTCTGTACGCCTCATGCTGCCCAAACTTGTTTTGCTGTGCAGATCTACCACAACCACTGCACTGGTTTCTCACAAAAGCTGTTTTTTTTTACAGCCTAAAGCTAATATTTCAGAAAGGCAGCACTTAGACTGGTAGTAGTGTGTACCACAGTTATACAAACACACGAGGCAAAATATTTGACCTCTGTTTACCAGTCTCACACATGCCGTTTGTTTACCCGGTGGGTTTGCAACTGTCTTTAACAGGGGTGGTTAAATTACACGGCACATGAAGGTTAATCTAAATCTCAACAAGAAACCTTAAGACTCCAATTTCCTTCATCAGCATTTCAACGAATGTATGAGCTCCCTAATACATTAAAGGCTTAAATGAAGCCACAAATCTAATTACAACTTAACAGGCGCATTCCATTTCTCAATCCTACCAACCAAACATTGAGATATTACAGTCTCCAAGTCGACATTACTTGTTGTTTCTTCTGCAAAGATCTCATTTGAGATGGTTATTGAATGATAAACATTTAGCATACACAGTAAACATAAAATAAAAGATTTTTTGTATTGTTTTACTAACTGGTTTACAAAAAAAAACATAACATTTGGTTTTGTCAATGCCACGGAAGCTTGATTATTGTGCATTCAGGAAACATATTTATATGTTAAAAGTAATAAAAAGTATTTTAAATGGCATTTGTAAACACATTTTAAACAATAAGTCAACATTAACTACAATACCCGAAAGAAAAAATATACTCACCTTTAACTGTAACCAAATAACTTTGAAAATAATCCTCTACAAACGCCGGGGAGAATGAACTTAACCAGCTCAAACTTCTTTCTGTTCTCTGGCTTGTTAGCTTGCTAACAGCTAGTCGAGCAGTTTAATTCAGCGCGACGGCTAATAGCGAGTTGTGTAGAGGCGGACGAATAAATCTACCACATAAATCCCATTTCCAGCGTTGTTGTCACGTTTATAGGCGCCTTAATAGAATATTGTGGCAGTGTAGATGTTTATATGACAGAAAACAGCTCCAGAGCAGTAGCAGGCTGGCTAAGCTAAGCTAAACAGTGAAGGTAAATGGGGTTCATGATCTAGAGACACTTTGAGCTGTGTTTTAAAAATCTAGGGAACTGCCTACCTAGACCGTGTCTAACACGCCCAAATATGCCGTCTGGGTAGGCAGCTCACTATGTTTTGAAACAGGCTTTGGAGCTGCTGTTATGCTAAAGACGGACACATTTAACCTAACGTTAGCCTGCTACCCAATCCAACTAACAACCATTAACGTTAACGTTATCTCTACGCTGATACAGTAACTCGGCTGCCTCCAGGGCGTGTGCCAACCCAGACAAAACCTTCAGAAAAAATGCGTCTAGTTTTCATGTTAGCATATCCAGAATTTAAAAAAAGAGCCACTCACCAAGTTAATAGCAGCCAGAGACAGCTGCAGCGAGACTGTCTTCAATCCAGAAACATAGGTTTGACATGGGAGGGTTTCTGTCTGATAATGTAAGCCTTCTGCTTTTGGGAGAATCGAGGGTCCCGGTCCGAGCGCAGGGTGAGGATCGTGTCTTTTTTTTTTTGCAGGGCTGAACCCAACAGAACAGGAGCCCGACTGTCCCTCTTGCGCACACTGGACTCCCTCTTCTCTTCTCCACAGGCTGGCGCTCAGTCAGTCTCTGCAGCGCCCACAACTGCCACTAGTGGGCAGCAACGTAGACCGACCGAGACCGACGTAATCGGAGTTTTTTTTTTAACTGTGATGGATTCCAACAGTGATTTAGTGATGGATTATTCATGTATCGAGTCTCTTTGCACGTTGTCTTGATAGATAGATAGATAGATAGATAGATAGATAGATAGATAGATAGATAGATAGATAGATAGATAGATAGATAGATAGATAGATAGATAGATAGATAGATAGATAGATAGATAGATAGATAGATAGATAGATAGATAGATAGATAGATAGATAGATAGATAGACATATTCTGTGGATATTAGTCGGTAAAATTAGCATAGATGGAGGGGATGTGTCCCCATCACCCATGCTACTTCCTGGGTGGGGGTTATGTGGCTGTATGGATGGATGGATGTTAGGTGGGTGGGTATCTGGCTGTATAGATGGCTGTATGGATGGATGGGTGGGTATGTGGCTGTATGGATGGATGCATGGATAACTGGATGGATGGATAACTGAATGAGTGAATGGGTGGCTATGGATGGATGGATGGATGGATGGATGGATGGATGGATGGATGGATGGATGGATGGATGGATGGATGGATGGATGGATGGATGGATGGATGGATGGATAGATGGATGGATGGATGGATGGACGGATGGATGGATAAATGGATGGGTGGTGGATGGGTATGTGGGTGTGTAGATGGATGCATGGTTAACTGGATGGATAAATGAATCTATGAATGGGTATATGGCTGTATGGAAGGATGGATAAATAACTGTGTGGGTGGATAAATGGATGGATGCATATCTGGATGAGTGAATGGGTGGGTATGTGGCTATATGGATGGATGGATGGATGGATGGATGGATAAATGGATGGGTAGGTGGGTGCTTGGGTATGTGGCTATATGGATGGATGGTTGGATAACTGAATGAACGAGTTTAGGGATTTGGCAGTATGGGTGGATGCATGGTTAACTGGATGGATGGATGGATGGATAACTGAATAAGTGAATGGGTGGGTATGTGGCTGTATGGATGAATGAATGTATGGATGGATAAATGGATGCTTGGGTGGGTGGGTGCTTGAGTATGTGGCTGTATGGATGGATGGTTGGATAACTTGATGGATGCATGGTTAACTGGATGGACTGGGTGGGTGTTTGGGTATATGGCTGAAAGGATGGATGGATGGATAAATAAATGAATGGTTGGGTGGGTTGGTGCTTGGGTATGTGGCTGTATGGATGGATGGTTGGATATGGTTGGGTAGGGATTTGGCTGTATAGGTGGATGCATGGTTAACTGGATGGATGGATGGATGGATGGATGGATAGATGAGTGAATGGGTGGGTATGTGGCTGTATGGATGAATGGATGGATGGGTGGATGGATGGTTGTGTGGGTGGGTGCTTGGGTATGTGGCTGTATGGATGGATGATTGGATAACTGGATGGACGGGGTGGGTGGGGATTTGGCTGTATGGGTGGATGCATGGTTAACTGGATGAATGGATAACTGAATGAGTGAATGGGTGGGTATGTGGCTGTATGGATAAATGGATGGATGGATGGGTGGATAGATGGATGGATAGAAATGGATGGATAAATAGATGGTTGGGTGGGTGGGTGCTTGGGTATGTGGCTGTATGAATGGATGCTTGGATAACTGGATGGGTGGGTGGGTGAGTATGTGGCTGTATAGAGGGATGGAATGTATGGATAAATGGATGGTTGGGTGGATGGTTGTATGTGGCTGTATGGATGGATAGTTGGATAATTGGATAGTGGATGGTGGATGGATAGATGGATGAATGGATGAATGAATAACTAAGTGGGTGGGTGGGTGTATATGTAGCTGTATGGATGGATAAATGGATGGATGGATGGATTTGTAAGTGGGTGGATGCATGGGTGGGTAGGTGGATGGATTAATGGATTTTTCCCAGCACTGGGGATTCAGGAAGGACGTCTGCCAGTAAAACGTGTCAGAAGAATTTGGGTTCATTTCATTGTGGCGGCCCCCTGATACTCGACTAGCTGAAGGAAAGTAAGTGAGTAAGATGTATGTGCAATTAGCAAGTAAAGTGTTTTTGTCTTTAATAAGTGATATATTAACCAAATGACATGCAATTAAATTTAATGTTAATTACATTTAAACACAAAAAAGAGGCTGCCTATTAAGTCATGTAGCCACAAAATTTCTGCAAGGAGACTTCTAGAAACTAAAGTGACAGAATCACACGTATCCCATACATATGTCTTGTTACATCAAACTGAAGGAGTGGGAATCACAGACAATGATTGCTCCAGAATGAATTGGCATATATTCTTTCTATGATATGATAATTGATGAAGTTAAATGCATGTTCAAGTGTCAAGATTATATGATGTCCTTAGTGTCATCCCTCTTTAGAGTAAAACTGGTATAATATGTGTGTCATTGCTCTTTTCTGTATGAAAAGTTCTTTGCGTTCTCAGGGATAGCTGCAATGCTGATATTACGTTAGAAACTATGTTAATTCTGTTGTAATGTGTATTTCATTGTACTTGGCACTGTTTTCATTGTGTGTGTAAGTGCTGTACCACTGATATCATGCTTGTTTAAATTAGTCATCCTTGAAGTAGATAAGTCTTTATGGTGATCCAGCAAAGCTATCAGTATTGTGAAAAACTCTACCCATCCCCTCCACAGTCACTTCCAGCTCTTGCTATCAGGAAGACGTTTTTGGTGTATTAGAACCTGTGTTTCTTTCCACAAGCTGTCAGAGCCCTCATCATCTTGCCCCCTTTTTGTGGAAATGTTGTCCACAATCCCAGCTTCCAAAACAAGATCACCACCACACAACATGAAAACCTCAAAACATTATGCAATTCTGAATGTGCTTAACACAGGCGAGTGGGTTTGACAAACCACCTGTAGAAACACACTTTGTCATCCCTCTGACACTTTAACCAGCACCAATTTGCACATTTGCACCAGACACTTTCTTACAATCACTCCATGTTTCTTGAAAAACACTGTGGATTTCTGAGTGTGCTTTACACAGGTGAGTGGGCTTGACAAATCACCTGTAGAAACAGCCTTCCCTCTATTTGCACCAGAGACTTTAATTAAACTCTATATTACAACCCACATAGCAACATTTCTCTGGCCCAGATCTGGCCCACACAATCAGCTTTTGCTTGGCCCACATGCTGCAGTGAATTACGGTACATGATTGGACTAAGTCTGGCTTCCATACAAGGGTCAAACATAGACCATGTCTGGGCCAAGTCTCAGCCAAGTTAATAATCCATAACTGGGCTAGATATGTTGGTGTGTCACGACTGTAATGAATTTGATAAACCCATGAAGGATTACGCTTTATGGCCATGCTTTTTCTCAAAAGCAAACCGATTGGTAGATTTTTTTCTTTACTCAAAAATAATTTAAATGTATTTTAAAAGTGGGTCAAAATAGGCCAAAGTTACGTGGCCCACATATAATTTTTTAACATTTGGGCCAAATACCACATTTGATATCTGGCCCAAGTCTTTTGTGCCGCCTTAAAGACGATGCCACCTCTGCCAAACCAAGACCATGTTTGGCCCTCATGCCATATGCCAGTGCTGGACGAATGCCTGCTGTTCCAGCTTTATGTCCAAATCTGGGCCAGAATTCTTTGTGGGAAGGACTCGATAAGGAAAACAATGTTTGCTTGCTGTAAATATACCACAAATCATGTTCCACTACTTGTATTATCAGTCTTAGGTCATGTATATAGTAAAGTACTTATGGTATACTGTAGTTGTTACCACGTCAGTATATTAGCTCTTACATCCAGTTATGTGTTCATATTTATGATTATGATTATTTATGTAGCACCATGACCCTGTGCGACACAACATTTTGTTCTGTTGTATGTCCACACAGGTAGTGAAATGACATTAAAGCTCAACTTGACTTGACTTGTACAGTATGTGTGTGTTCTTCATCAGAGGAGACAACACAGACTGGAACTGGATCTCACCTCTATGGTCATCCTGACCACAGAAATAGCTGTTTTATTTAACCTTGTTTGCTTTTCGCCTAAATAAACATTGGAGATTTTGCTCAGGATTTTACGTACAGCTGTGGAGATTGTCTAAGTTTATCTATGTTTCGACCAACCAAAATCTTTTTAGCCAAGATGTGTGATATAGCTAGTAACCTTGTGTTTTAGAGTATATGTTGTTAATTTGAGATTGTAAGCAGAACGGCCTGTGCGAGTATTGAAGCTGCTCCTGGTGAAACTATTTTCTTCATCTTTCTTTATTTCTTTCTTTATTTATTGTCTCTCTGACTTCTGCTCTTTGTCAATCTTATTGGGTCTCGGAATTTAACTTTTATTCCCCTTACATGACATACATTTGAAAGACCTTGTCTTTATGCATTTATCCATTATAGTGGAGCGTTGGCCTACACAATCTCTGTCACACTTTATTTATAAGCTGCAGTGTTTTCAATCACCTTCAGTGCTTTGACACTAATGGACATTAAGGGACTGCAATGACATTTGAGTGGTTATTATGCCATTGCTCATCCTACAATCCTCTGCACGTTGTAGGTCATGCCACATGTCGGCTCCCTCCAAATCACAGCCAAATCACAGGTTTGGTGATATACAGTATTTACAAAATAATAAGAGTGAATCTTTAAAGCATGAAGAAAGATGGTATCTGTTCTTTATCAGTACTCCATTTGTGAAAAGAGGTCAATTAAAGGCATAGTATGTACTTTTTGCCACTAGAGGGTTTATATTCACAACAAACAAAGGCTTAGTTTGATGACGCTGTGACTGAGTGTGGAATCATGGGAGTTGTGGTTTTCATCCTGTGGGACTCCTGCAGAAATCATGTTCATGGATGAGCTGAACAGGGCTGGATTAAGAGCTAGGTGGGAGCATGGAGGGAGGGAGTCCTTGATTGGCTGAAGAATTAATTTGCACCATGACGCGGAAAACGCCTTTTTGCGTTATGCTTTCGCATGTCGATAATATGAAGTATTACATTCGGCTCGCTGCTGTTTTAAAAATAGCGACGCTGCTAAACTATGGCTCGGTTTTGAATAGCCCTGTTTAGTCCTCCATAAGGGTGACCAGGGGTCTCATGTACAAAGACTTGCGTTGAATTAATACTAAAACATTGCGTACGGACAAAGCTGTAAATGTACGTACGCAGTAAAAATATCAGATGTATGAAACACTGCGTACGCGGAATCTCACGCATATTCTCTTTGTACATACGAATTAACGTGAAACTGAGTGCACGAGCGCAAAACCCCTCACTGCCTCCTCCCCCGTATAAATATGGTAATGACTCCACTTTGGCAAAACCAAATGAAAAAGCAATGGCAAAAGCAAGCAAGAAGAGAAACTTCACAGAATGTAAATTGGAGGTGCTCATTTCGGGGTAGACCGGAGAAAAACTGTGTGACTTGCAAGTTTGTCGTCCGGAATTAATAACAAAAGAAAAAAAATAGAGTGGGATAGATTAGCTGACGCGGTTAACGCAGTGGGGTCTGAACATCGCACTGTGAGTGAATTAGAAAAGAAATGGTCCGATGTAAAGGTGCAGGTTAGGAGGAGAACATAGGTGCACCGTCAAAGTGTGGACCGAACAGGCAGGGGAACAGGGGATGCTGAACTAACAACCTTTGTGGAGAGAGTTGCCTCAATTGTGGGCGACACTTACTGTCTGGAGTAGTATCCGTGTTTGTGGGGGAGACAGATGTATTAGAGGAACACTTTGTTAGGGCAGTATAGCAGCACCCCTACGCTCTTGTCAAGGCAGCGCCACCGGCATTTCAGCTGCCCAATCGCCCACTCTACAACTGACCGAGTGCGAGAATGGGCATCATTGTATTTGCGCTCTTGGTCAGTTTGTGGGTTGTTGAGAGGGGTTAACAGCCGCGTCTTTACTGGATAACCGCGGTCTCCTGATATGCAGTTAAATATTTACGCTCAATAAAATAAAATAAAATAAAATAAAAACTTAGCTGGAATAATATCTTTAAATACATCACTCACCAAGAAGCCACCCATCGCGCACCCTGCCACCTTGGTGCCTCCTCACTGTTTCTTTTTCCAAATTTGGACCCAACTCAGCACAGAGCTCCAAGAGGATAGCTCTTGGAAATCTGAAACAGCCAATAAGCCAGTCATCATCGTGGGCCAGAAAATCACTGTGATCCCTAAAAAATGCGTTCCCTTCGCATTCGACCATTGACAATGTTCTCTAATAAGGCCAACACTGCCATTGCCATTGCACAAGAGTTGTATACATTTGCAAATGCTTTTATGTTCTAAATCACATAATTGGTATATATATAGTGTCAATTAACCCATTTTATCAATTATAAATTAATAGCAATGTTATTCATATGTGTTGGTGCGACATAATTGCCTCTAGGAGTCGCCAATGGAAAAGTTTTTGCGCGTATGCAGCGTTGATACATGAGGCCCCTGATGTCTCGTGTTTTTCCCCACACTGTAAAAAAATCCTGGTTGCCCTAATTTTTTTTTAAAGCTGAATCAAATTAACCTTATGAGCCCATCGAACTTATATGTTAAACTGACTTAAAACAGCTTGCGAACTTATAAAATTAAGTTAGAACATGATTAACTTAGACTACTAAGTTACAATAACCTAAAAACATATGCTGTTAGGACTAATTGATTATATTATTTTTTACAGTGCAGGAGATCTCTTATTTTTCAGCAGTTTTTTTCCTGCTCTACCACGAGAACAGTCCAGTCAAAGGTAGGCAAAGCATATAGAACAAAAAAATTAATTGAAACAGTATATTCGGGTGGTTCGAAAGACCCACCCCCCTTCTAAAGTCCAGAATTTGGCCCCTATATGAGCTCATTTGTCCCATTTTTGACAGTATACCATTATAAATTGTGAAAATAACCAATAGAAGAAGGCTTTAAGAAGAATAACCAATAAAATAACCAATAAAAGAAGGCTTTTATTATTTAAATGGAGAAATTCTGACTGAGGAAATGGGTTTTAACAGATTCACAATTCTTTTGTTGTTTTTTATGATGGATGATAATAAATTAGCATTTAAAAATAAGTATTTTTTCCTATTTCTAAAATTCCAATATAAAATTGTAATAACTTAACTTAGTTTAAATGCACATTTTTAAATAAACATACATTTTTGTAAGCAAAAAAATATTATGATAAGCACTTTGAAAAAAAATGTAGGCTAGGAAGTATTTTAGTTTAATCAAAAAGTGTGGTAATGACAACCATCCGACTGTAATCATGGATAGACAATGACAACAGGTTGCGGATCCAAATGCAGGTTTTTATTAAAGGGATGGTCAGGCAAGCAAAGATCAATACAGGAGCAAACAGATGTATGAAGGCAATCCAGAATCGTAGTCAATATAGTAAGCAGATGGTCACAAGGCTGGCAGCAGACAGGGAGAAACAGACAATCAAGGCGAGGGTCTAAACACAGCAAAAACAAGACAAGGAAACACTTAGAATTGAAATCGATAACAGGTAACAAGACTCTGCAACTGGAGTGAGTGTGTGTGTTGTTTATGTACTGTGTGTAATCAGTTCTTGAGCGGCTTCAGCTGTGGGATGTAATCAGTTATGATATGGAACCGGTTGTGTGTGTGATGTGAGAGTAGTGCATGTTTGAAGATGTAGTCCATTAGATGGCGGATTGTAGTCCATTAGTGAATGTGCATGTTAACCAGCGATCTATGGGGAGAAGATCGCTGGTGATCGTGACACCGACAGGCTTATTTAAATTAGTGCTTAAAATTTCACTAAAATGCAGTATTTCAACCTCAAATAACTAAAGATAGGCCTACTTTCTGAGAAAAAAGGAACCAACCCTTATAATAGGCCGTCTACAGGCCTGAGTAATAAGCCAGTGCAATGAAAAGCGCTGGATTTCATCAGACAATCTATCAGACAAAAAACAAACAAAAAACATGCTAACCTTCTGTAATTAATTGATTCAAGACCAAATGGGAAATTAGAAGCATGTATTTTAAAGATATTTTAGGGATTACTGCTCAGCTAATCTTTCAAGTAAACTTTTAAAGATAATCCTGTATAAAGTAAGTATTGTAAAGCACTCATTTAGGAATTATTGCAAATATATTGATATAAAATATATTGCAAGTGTGTGTGTGTGTGTGTGTGTGTGTGTGTGTGTGTGTGTGTGTGTGTGTGTGTGTGTGCGCGCGTGTGTTTTTTGATGATTTTTAAAATTTGAAGTTCACGTTATGTGATTAATTTTTTATGCTTTTGCGCCTACTTTAGTAAAATAGAAAACATTAATAATAATCAAATATAAATCAAATAGTGGTAAATTAGATAATAATATTAATTAGCAAAATTAATAATAATAGCAAAAAAAAAAACAAAAAAAAAAAAAAACATTTGTGAGGCGATAAAATAAATGGGGTCCTTGGGTTTGCTAGAGCCCCAGGGCCCAATATGTTCTTACTCCGGCCCTGGAGCTGAAGTATTCAACACCCAATCCTAATTATATTTTTGTACCCCTTCCCCTTGGCCCTTGAAACAGAGTGTGAAGGGGGAGGGCTTCAAAATGTACCCCTAAGAAAGGGGACACCACTACAGCACGTGCACACATCATCATATGTCATCGCGATCTCTTACTTCATATGAGATCGATGATCGCGACTGCTGTAGTTCACTGTGGAAATCACTGAAGGCAATGATATCATGTTATCATTACGATATAATGTGGCAATAAGATCGTAACTGTACTGTGTATTTACACAGTGGCCATATTCATCTAAACACACGAAAACAACAGTATTCAAGTGTCATCGAGTGACAGAATGTTGTGGGACTGCTATACAGAGTTATTATTATGGATTATAGATAGCAAAATGTAGCAGTTTTTATTTTTTTAAAAGCGTGATGGTAAAACATGAACGCCGTTATGAATGTATTAAAACACATGCTTGTTTGTTGTAAAAATTCGTAATGATGACAAAAAATACTAATTTGTGCATTTCCTGACTTCCGTGTGCAGCCATGCTGCCGTTGTAAATGTTGTATTCTGGGAGATGTTCTTACCCCTTGGTTTTGAGTGTGGTCCTGAAAAATCTCTGTTTCAAGGACTATCTAGCCCAGGGGTGCTCAACCCTATTCCTGGGGATCGACCTTCCTGCAGTTTTCAGTTGCAGCCCTTATCAAACACACCTGCCTGTAATTATCAAGTGCTCCTCACGTTCTAATTGGTTCAGGTGTGTTTGATCTGGGTTGGAGCTGAAATTAGCTGGAAGGTCGATCGCCAGGAACAGGGTTGAGCACCCCTGATCTAGCCCTTCCCCTTAGCCCTATGCCTTCAAGATAAAGAGAATTGGGACAATTGGGTAAGGGGAAGGGCTAAGGGGTAGAATTGGGATTGGGCCTATTGTCATGGCAGTATGAAGTAGAGTAAAGCTGAAAGTCATCAACAAGAAACGAGAGTGCCGAAGCTATAGCTGATGAGAGATGAGCGTGAAATCAGAGGAGCTTTTGTTATGCCTATACAGTCAACCGCTACCGGTTCTTCTGATTGTGGAGAAGAAGCAGCTCTGATTTATTATAATAAAAAAACTTGTATGTTCTGTTATAAAGCTGCTATGTGTGGTCTGATAAAACTCACAACATATTAAAGTGTCTTTGGTGTTTCCCTGTTTTCTATAAAACTAAACCAGAAATCGAGGGTGTAGCATGACCACAGAGGACACAGATCATGTCACTAGTTACAATTTGCATATTTTTCTGGATTTGAACATTCTTCAAAATATTTGGGATAATGTAAGTAGGTCTACATAAGTCAGGAAAAAATATAACACTGTTGTCGTCACTGGCTTGCATGGTTCGAGACTTGTGGAGCTGCAGATCGACGGATTTACTCTTCAGTGTTTGGACTTTCAGCAGTGCAAATGAAACCACACTGAACTGAACTAAACTGAACTTCAACTCTGAAAACTGAACACACAGTTTCAATCTACTATAATCTTCTATGTGAAGCTGCCTTGACACAATCTACATAGTAAAAGCTCTAGAAATTGAATTGTAGTGGTTTTTGGATATTGTAATTGCATTTTTTGTTTTGTGTTTTTAAGATGTGGTAATGTGAAAAGTAATAGAATTTGTGTGATCATACAAATATAAATAAATATATAAATGAATATTTAAATAATATTAAAGTTTCTAAAACCCTCTTCATCTGTTCTAAATTCAATAAAACCATAGTTCTATAGGCACAATGCTTTTATAACCAGTTACGCCTATGTGCTTAGATAACCAAAAAACCATTCTACACAAATATGGGAAAGTCCACTTCCATTTCAAGGAGCTGAGAGAAATGTGTGCTGTGGTTAGCGGAAGATTGCTGCCATCTAACGAGAAACAAAACAAAACATGTTTCAAACAAAGCCACTAGATGTCAGTAAATCACTCATTTGACATTTTTTCAGAAACATTATTTCATCCTTATTTCATTTGATTCTGCCTCTTGTTTGGCTGTAGTGCATGTCATCAATTGATTATAATGTTACATGTAAGTTTAAAACTGAAGTAGCAACAGATCTGTTTTATTTAATGACCATTTTGTGTCACATTCCAGGCCCTTAGCCAACCTGGTGGGGGTTCTTTTTTCTCAAAAGTGGACCTTTTTGCAGTTATTTGCCTCATTTTCTATTTAATTATGAGGTTTAAATACTGCATTTAAAGCACTTGTTTTAGCTGGATTAGCTTGTCGGATGGTCATCATAACCACACTTTTTAATGTACCAAAGAAATTTCCTAAAGATTTAGAATAAAGAAATATGAATAAATACTTATTTTTAAAATACAAATACAGTATGTTACATCATATATCATTAAAAAAAAGTAGGAATGTAATTTTTTTTTAATTAAAAAATGCAGCCTATTGTCATTTATTAGGCAAATATAACAAATTTAACATTCCTCGGTAAGAATTGGGCCATTTGAATAAAAAAATTATTAAAACATAATAATAATAATAATAATAATAATAATAATAATAATAATAATAATAATATTAATAATAATAATAATAATAGAGCTTCATGATTCTTGTTAAAAAAAGTACATTTTAAAAATCATGAATAACAACAATAGCTAAATTAGTATTCAAATTAGTTGTAATTTGGGCCACTTTTGGTGCTTCACAACTTTTTTTGATCAGTTTTTGTTTCAAAAAAGGGCCAAGACTTAGAATAAAAGTCACTTGTAAAATGTTTTCTCTATTTAAAAACAAAACAGTAGCGAAAAATGACCTCACTTGGTCTTAATGCCTTTTTCAATGTTTTTTTCCCCCAAAATGTATGATGGCATAGCAGACAATGATGGCATAGCAGACAAATAGGATAAATGAGTTCATGTATGGGACACATTCTGGATCTTTGTGAGGGGTGGGTCTTTCGAACCACCCGAACCCATCCTGGCTACAGGCCTGCATTCAATAGTAAAATAAAGTAATATTTGAACTGATTTTACAGCATACATTTATTGTAAGTTGAAAAGGAACATTCTAAAAGGTTTGAGGAAACATGCAGTACACAAATGTTATCTGATAAGCCTCTTTTAAAAAATTATTTGTGAAATGTTATAAATAAAAACATTTTTAAAGGATATATTTTTTTTTGGTTAAATGAATTATAAATCATGCGATTTTACTATAGTCAATAAATTATAATAATATATTTACTTACATAATGATCTAAAAAAAGGACAGAGTATCCCTTAAACCCTTTAAGGTGCAATCCTTGAACATAATTTGTTTGGCCTACATCTTGTATTGAATAATATGCTGACACAACTCTAATAAATAGTAATAAGCAATTAAAATAATAATGATAACCTGTTAAAGGGTTAATGGGACATTTCACCCAAAAATGAAATTCTGTGATCATTTATTCACTCTTTAAATTCCAACCCTTACCTCTAGTTTATTTCTTCTGTTGAACACAAAAGAAGATATTTTGAAAAATGTTGTAAGCCTGTAACCATTGACTTCCATAATATTTGTTTTTCCCCTGTATATATTATGAAAGTCAATGGTTACACCATTTCAGCTTTCCTTAAAATATCCTTCATTTTGTGAGTGTGTATTCAACAGAAGAAAGAAACTCAGATCGTTTGAAAAGTGTGAGTGCTCTGAATTGGGCTCAGGCACGGTTTACCTGGCCGGCCCTGGCTCGATTGAAAGAGGTGGGCCAGAGCGCGGTTCACTTGGGCGCAGACGCGTTACACTTGTGTGAACAGCGCATCATCGATGACGTAAGCGTGCCCAGGCCCGAATCTAATGTAAGTGCGGCCCGTCGGGAGAGACGGGAGGGGGACAAGCGTGCTTTGGCCCGGTTCAAGGCAACTGTACATAGTGTGAGTACGCCCTCATATAGGGTTCAACTACTTGAAGTAAATAGTGAGTTTCCATTTTGGGTCAACTATATCCCTTTAAGGGTTATCTTTTTTTGTCTTTTTTAACTTTTTGAAACTTTTATAATTGCATGTATTTGATAGTTATTGACAGTAAAGTATAATCAACAAACAAACAAATAAATAAATAAGACTAAAATGTGTTTGGCTGATTTGCTTTGCTTTCATGAAATATTACAAATCTGTTTAACGGCTGGTAATAAATCATTACATTCATTTATTCATTTTCTTTTTGGCTTAGTCCAGGTATTAATCTGGGGTCGCCACAGCGGAATGAACCACCAACTTATCCAGTATATGTTTTACGCAGCAGATACCCTTCCAACTGCAACCCATCACTGGGAAACGTCCATACACTCTTACATTTACATACATACACTACGGACAATTTAGCTTGCCCAATTCACCTATAGCGCATGTCTTTGGACTTGTGGGGGAAACCGGAGCACCCGGAGGAAACCCACGCGAACAAGTGGAGAACATGCAAACACCACACAGAAATGCCACCTGACCCAGCCGAGGCTCGAACCAGCGACCTTCTTGCTGTGAGGAGCCACCGGCACCGCGCCACCCTTAAATCATATTACATTATCTTACAAACAGAAGTTTTACAAGACACCAAAGTCTTTTTACAGGCATTGGACAAATTCCAAAGTAAGTGAGGGATTGTTAGGGGAAGATTTGTCAAATGATTAAATAATTTAATAATACCCAATAACCAATTAATAACCCAGGCCTTTTCTGTACAGACCACACTGAGCTGGGTTATACTACACCGTTACAGTACGGGGCGCTGTGGCGTTTCCCCCGCTTCACAGACGCAAAGCATTGTAGGTACAGGTTCCATTCGCGCTAGCCGCCTGTAGCAATGGCGACGTCTTTGGGATCCAATACTTACAACAGGCAAAACTGGGAAGATTCGGTGAGTAGGATCATATTTAGTGTTTATGTGGTTTAAGCAGTGTTACCTATTGCGTCTGTTGTTTGACTGATCTTAGTAAACCGAAGCCATTCCTATTAGACTCCTATTCCTCAGTGTCTTAGCTCACGGCTAACAAAACCCATTCATCATTAAAATGAATCTAATCTATAATTAAACTTTGTATATATATCAGCTATATTGCCACAGAATCTAATAAGTGGATCTTAAATTAAGCGAACATCACTTTAGTTACTGTAATTTAACGGCGTTTTGTTGTAACGTTACAGACACAAACAATCGATCAGTTGAATGCTAAAATCTCATTAGGAAAAGAAAAATGTGTATTATATTAGAAACACATTTCTTTCATATCCTGTTAATTCTAAATGTAAAAAAGTGCATTTTAAAGTTATGGATCACATAATTCTGCAAAATAATTTCTAAGGTTAAAATTCAATATTGGTGAGTTTTGTAATTTTGATATTGAAGCAGTTGAACACTTGTTTTTTTCTAATGTAATTTGGTACCTACATTTTGGGACGGGGTATTAGTTTGGATACAACAGAAAATATCTGTAAGACTTATCTTCTCATTGGAAAATATTAAGTTTGGCGTCATACTTAAGAATAAAAAGATATGTTGTATAATTAACAATTTGTTGTTATTATTAAAATTAATATTCATAAATGTAATTTATTCAAAATTCCCCCAAGACTAGTGGTGTTTAAAGAAGAATTTGTGATATATTTGAAGACATTAAGTGAGATGAAAAGCCAAAAAGCAAGATATTTATATTAATCATTACAGAATTTTGGTTTCATATTTTAAGAAATTCAACTCCCCTGCTACTTATTTTTCTTTATCATTTATTTTATTTCTTATTTAATTAATTAGCAGTATTAACTCAACACATAAATTCACAGCGAAAGTATATGTTAACATTATAGTGAAACTTCTATTTATATTTTCCAAAACAACTAACCACAGAGTTATGGGAGCAGAAAAATATCAATCTGTAAACATTTTTTACACTTTAAATGAGGGAAATAAACATGCGTAACAGATGTGATCAAAAAAGT
The DNA here is from genome assembly GCA_903798195.1 of Danio kyathit. NCBI lineage: Eukaryota > Metazoa > Chordata > Actinopteri > Cypriniformes > Danionidae > Danio > Danio kyathit. The sequence goes on from LR812539.1 coordinate 39,079,512, forward strand.
CTGCAAGCTTACAGCATACTTTGTAGAAATTCAGTGAATTAAACTGCACAACCCAAAAGAAATGATGCTAATCAAAAGGATAAGAGTTGGCTCTCTATAGAACATAAATTATTTATTTTATTTTACATTTTTGTATTTATGAGGAAAAAAGCATTGTTGTGGATGTGACGCCTCTCTGTTATGGATGTGACAGATGTGAAATTGACACTTGTGTGACTTTGGTAAATCAAATATAATTGTTTGAGAACATTGACAGAGAGACTTTTGAGTATTTTTACAGTCCTGTAAAATACAAGCCTACACAAAAAAAACATAGAAAGGGTTTTGATATTTTGGTCCAAACGTAATTTTTTTTTCATGGCAAGGTTGACATTTACGTGGAATTGCTTATTATTGTTATTAATGAGGATGGAAAGATTGTGAATGTAAATTCATTGTTATGTCAGTCTTTTGTGTAATTTAAAAAAGTATTAATGCCTTTCTGTTATTGTTCAAGCATTGTTAATAAAAAAAGTTTAATGCTAAAACAGCGTTTTTTACAACATTTTATAACAAAAGTAATATTTCAGCAGAGTATGTGTATTCATCTTTAAGTTAAAATTAACATTTACATATGACGTGGTTTTAAGTCTTCTGTTAGATTCAGTTTGTTTTGAAATTTGGATTTGTGTGTGTGTGTTAATATATTCATGTTTATTAAACTACTAGGGCTGCACGATATTTGAAAAATATTTTGTTTTACTGCGATAGACATTGGGATATGAATAAAATTTCAACTGATGATTTAAATAGCTCTATTTTGAAAGATTTAATTATTTTAAATTGACTGGATTCTGCATAAATTATAATAAATTAATAGCAAAAATAAATAAACAAACAGTGCTTTATGGTTTTCCAGGGAGTCTAACAGAATTTATGTACAGATATTGAACAATCAAATGTAAAATATCATTGTCATCATTGTATAAATAATTTAAAAAAATCTGATTTAATGATGTCTTTATCTTTTAATCTTTACTTAATAATATAGTCTTACGATGTGACTTTTGCAGATACACTCATTGCGATATCGATGTTCAAACTATTAGGGATGCACCAATACCATTTTTTTGGATCCGATCCCGATACCAAAATTCTGAGTATTTACTGATACAGATCTGATCCCGATACTGTGCCTTTATTTAAGCATAATACAGTTTCTATAGTCCTTGTGATAAACTCAAATTATATATCTTCTTTAGTAAAAAAAATAACAGACCTATAGGCCTGCTGTATATGACAGACACACAATCTAACTAAAAACGCACACACAAGATCGGATTTGGATCTGTACCAGCTGGCTGATACCCGATCCAGCAAAAATATGCAGATATCAAATCGATATCCGATCCAAGTAGCGGAATCTGTGCATCCCTACAAACTATATATTGTTTATCCCTAAACTGTACTATTAAACCTGAAGGTAATTAATAATGACCTTTACTTTTTTGTGCAGGATTTTCCCATCCTCTGTCAAACATGCTTGGGAGAAAACCCTTACATCCGTATGGTAAGTACAGTTGATGCACATAAGTTTCACTTTAATTTTGTCATAAATTAAAGATGAAGTTACTCAAATTTGTGTTTTTTGTTTCTCAACAGACAAAAGAGAAATTCGGCAAGGAGTGCAAGGTATTGCTGCTTTCATTTTAAAAATAATAAAAAAGCAAAATGTTGTGCTGATAGGGTTCAAAATATTATTTTTATGTCTAAAGGCTCGTACACACCGGGACGCTTTTCGTTTGCGTTTATCGTCAGCGTTTTTCAAGACGTTTTTCCGGATTCAAACCCAAGCGATTTTCACAGGCGTCGAGCAGAAAAGAATGCAAAACGTCTCCTTGACGTTAGATGGCACTACACAACTTTAAGCTTCTGACACCCGCTTGTAACACAGAAGAAGACAAAGTTGACACGCTTGTTGTTGTGGATGGTTCAAGCAGCTCCACATTCATATCTCCTCTGGGCATCTTCTTCAATGTGCGCTCGCATTGACAGTTTTGCGATTGAGCGCCTCCAAGTGCTTTTTACTGTAACTTCAGCAGCTCCGTGCACGTGAACAAAGTGCCATTCTGATTGGTGGAGAAGGTTTTGACGCGCGCGTCAAAGCAAAAAAAAAAGAGCATGCCTGCCGTTTTGCGCGTTGCTGTGCAAGATCACATTGATGCCTTTTATTTAGTCATGAGGCGTTAAACGTCAATGGAAAACGCAAGCAAAAAACGTCTCGGTGTGGACGGGGCTTAATATTATTATTTCCAACTGTCGGAAGCTGATCCAAAGACATGTTGATTTTACGTACACGGAGAGCATATTTAATTCAAAAAGTGTGTACTTTAATGTTTTAGATAACTTTTGTATGCAATATAAAATAATATTCTATTACTATTCAGCATAACTTATATTTTTATTTCAAAACAAGTAGAAACCACATAGTTATTTTCAATGTTTATCATGTACAATTCAAATTAAGTGACTGGTATAATTTATTGTATTTTTAAAGGATAAAAAAAACGACAAAATATTTCAATAAAACATCATAATCTAAAGAATATAAATGGCAAGATATAAATATTTAAAATATTTTGGGGCTGCACTGTGAATTTTAAAGTTTTTAATATGTCATCAAATGATAAAGGTTGTAAATAGGCCTGACAAGATTATTATTATTATTTGCAATGTAAACTATAGCTTCACTTAAAAACAGATAAGTTACTGTAAATAATGTTAAAAATATATTGTATTTTTTTGCTCAGAAAATATTAAACAGTATACGTTTTAATATACAGAGAAGGAAAAAAGATTTTCATGCTGTACACCCTTTTTAATCGTTGATCTATATACAAATGACCATAATCTTATTATTATTTGCACAAATTCTTGTTCAGTAAATAACTGCAATATCATGAAAGTTAAAGTGTGAACTATTCTGAAAAGTGACACAGCATATCTGTTGCTTCACATTTTACAAATGCAGCATGTTATTTTATTCTCAGTACTTTTTTTCCTGCAGATCTGTGCACGTCCCTTCACAGTTTTCCGCTGGTGTCCTGGAGTCAGGATGCGCTTTAAGAAGACAGAAGTGTGTCAGACCTGCAGTAAAATGAAGAACGTTTGTCAGACCTGCCTCCTGGATCTGGAATATGGTAATGTATTCTGTTGTACAATTTTAGCTTTTAAAGGGATAGTTAATAATTAAAAAAGTTAAATGAAATGTCTGTCATTTACCCATCCTCCTCTTGTTTCAAAGCAATTTGAGTTTCTTTCTTCTGTTGAACACCAAGGAAGGAACCGTCATGGACTTTGAAAGTGACCTATATTTTTATGTTCCTGCTATGGATGTCAATTGCTGCTTTTGTCCCCCTAAAAAATGTCAGAATATTTTGTTTTGTGTTTAACAGAAGAAAGACATTCATAAAAGTTTAGAACCACTTGAATGCGAGTAAATGAGATATGTTCCTTTTTGGGTGAACTATTCCTTTGATAAACAATGTGTGGCCATTGCCTAAATATAAGTGACATATTAGTCTCGACATAATCTGAAGTTTTAAATTAAATGCTGCACCTTCAAATTGTCTGTTTCAATCATTTTGCAGAACATTAATAAAATTGACAAAACATTAAAGTCTTATTCACACCAATGGCAGTAACTATATAAAGTTTTAATTAACAACACTTTTAACAATACATGTGTCCAAACTACTGTAAGTTTTGTAGATTCTATAAATATATTTATTTTTTGCACAGGTTTGCCCATTCAGGTTCGTGACACTGGGCTCTCCGTTAAGGACGAAGTACCGCGATCAGATGTGAATAAGGAGTATTATACTCAGAATATGGAAAGAGAGGTAATGTGCTTGTATATTACATATTTGTTACTGTATATTGTCGAGGGGCTGGAGAAAAAAATATTCAATTGATGCATGGCAATTCTTTCTCTAGTGATTGTGAATTGATTCTCTAAAGTTCAAAATTGATTCTGTATTCAAATTAGATTGTGGTCGTGTTGTCATGAGCTGGAAACAGAAAAAATAATAATTGTTGACGGGTGCGAAAAAATGATAAACAATTCTAATATAATTTCCAAATATCATTTATATATAAAATTTTCTTTGTTAAAAGGGTATAAACAAGCTGAAAAAAGTAATGTTGACTTTTTGGAATAAAAGCTGTGTTTGTCTTCGTAATCTGGCATTTAAATGTTACATTCAGAGCTTGTTCATCCTGAATATCACTTTAATAAAATATTTTTTTAGATGGCAGCACTGTTATGCATGAATTACAGTCATAAACAAAAGCATAGAAACTCCAATTCTGGTTAAAATGAAAAGTTGGAAAAATATATTTGCACAGCTTGAGGAATAGGAAAAAAATGCGTTTCAGGAATCGTTTTGGAATCGAATCATGACTTTTGTAATTGGATCAGATTGTGAAGTCCCTAAAGATTCCCACCCTAATTGTAACATCCAAATACACAAATAAAAACTATCAAGGATTTCTACCAATACGAATTATCATCACCATTTCATTTCCATATCCCTAAAATTCCCAAATTCTATTGTATTTTCTGATAACAATCTGGTACAAATCTGTTTTTGTTTTCTTTATTGTTAATTTTTTGACCTCTGTGAAACTGATCACTCTTTTATTATTTAAACACAATCCTCTAAATTCACACTTTCAATATTGAGAAACATCAAGCTATTAAAAAATATTTAGTCATAATAAATGAAATAAAGAAAATCATGGGTTAGCAGTTTTTAAATGTGAAATAAAAACAATTGGACGGAAAATAATAAATGTACTGTGAGTGTAATTCTAATTTTGTTAAAATGATGTAAAGTCACGGAAAAGCTAAATTGATTATTAAAAAATGTAAAAGATGTTTATTAACTTTCTAATGTTTATTTAACTGTGCAAAACTACCAGAATCTGGAATGCTTCAGTACAGAGTAACTCATCCCAGTTGTAAGGGTTCAAAAAAAGTAATAATTTTCTCTATAAAATGTAAATATCTGTGCATCACATTGGGATTTTAAAAGGCTTTGAAAGACATCATTTCAAAAAGAAAATAATCCTCAATAAACCTTTAATAGGATGTTTTATAATCATTTCATACGATGCTTTATTTGATCTGCAATCTTTTTTTTCCCATCTTGATCTAACAAAAATACTAAATGCCAGATTGATTTCAGTTTGGTTGTGTAATTTAAATGCTCCACTGTATTAAATTTTTTTTCCTTCAAAGTGTCCCTGGTTGAAATGATGTAAATATTTTGTTTTAGATTGCCAACTCTGATGGCACGAGACCTGTGGGTTTGCTTGGAAAGGCTCCGAGCAGCAGTGATATGCTGCTGAAACTGGCGCGCACCACACCGTACTACAAGAGGAACAGACCACACATCTGCTCCTTCTGGGTTAAAGGAGAGTGCAAAAGAGGAGAAGAGTGTCCATACAGGTGAGAAACGCTTAAGAAACCTTTATTGTTTATTGGCAGATTCAGACCACAACGGTTTTGCCACACAACGGTTTAGATCTGTCCGTCCATCCGTCCATCCATCCATCCATCCATCCATCCATCCATCCATCCATCCATCCATCCATCCATCCATCTATCTATCTATCAAAAAGGTTATAATAGTCTGACAGTTATGTATGGTAGGTATAAAATAGGGTGTCATAGACTGATTTTACGCGGCCGCCATTTTAAACAGCGAAATCGAGGCTGCGGTGGGAAGAAACCCAGAAGTATCGCCTGAGTCACACAGGAATGTTGTGTACCTGGCTGCATGTTTTATCAGCGAAGAGAAAGTGACACAAATTTATAATTTCACAGCCTTCCGAGTGACCCGAAGGTCCGTTCTGAATAGTGAAAATAAAAAGGGATATTGGACCTCATTTTCAGCTAAGTTAAGGGAAATTGCACTACTTATCTAATATTTATCTTTCCCCAACACATTTTAGATGCCATTCATCAAACTCAAGTTAATGAACTGATTCTTTAATTATATTAGACTTGTCACGATACAAAATTTCGGTACTGAAATGTAAAAAAAACGTCCATTTCCCGTTAACATTTAAGGCATTGTTGATGGCGTTCTTAAACAGCGCTGATTTGCCATGGTGTTCACGTGCTCAACAGAAATGACTGTGATTGGCTGTGAAGGTCATCAGTTCACCACACTTCACCGATGTTTACCGAGTGCAAACACAGACGAGTGATCCGCTGATGAATCGACTGATCTTCACAGCTTTAAGGCGCTTCAATGTCCGTCTATGTGTGTTTTCAATATGTGAAGAGCGGTGAACTGATGATCACAGCCAATCACAGTCATTTCTGTTAAGCACTGGTAAATACAATGGCAAATCAGCTGTTTATGAGCGCGCTCAGCGGCGCTTAAATGTTAGCGGGACATGTTTTTAAAACTTTAGTACCGAGACAACACTATTACAGACAACACGAGGATGTGCTACAGAGGACTGCATTGTTTTATCACTCACTGGGTTACATAGGCTGAAGCAGGGAAGCGTCCTCACGGTGTTTACCTGCTGCCATGAACTGAAGCCTAGGAGGACACTTAAGCGTATTACTCTTAAAGAGATTGTGATGTTATTTGATGCCCAATATGCTTTTAATTGTTTAAATTAAATTGAACTGAATGATATTAAAGTGTCGTTAACAGCGTTTCTGCATTTTGAAATCGCAGCATACAATGCATACAATATTTAATTTAAGTATAAAATTTTTATAATAGAGCTAAAATGCTAAATTTAAAGAATTAAACAAATTCTATTGTCTGTGTTGACTTTATAGGGATTTTAAGAAGCATTGATTCAAGTTAATAAATTAATTTTCAGAAAAGGTCATTAGAAAACTAATTTAAATACAATGTTAATGATACAATTAGTAATTATTTACTTATTATTTATTGAAGCATCTAAACCCAACACTGATTTCTATGTCTAAACGATTTTGCTTGGCTGATGTGGATTTGGCAATAAATGATGACACAGCATTTCCATTTTTGCTGTGTCAGAAAACACTTAGTCTTGGTATGATTTTGATTATGCTTTCAGATGCATTAGATTGCTTGCTGGATAAACCTCATACATTTTTATGATATTTTATTTATTTTTTATGAAAGATGTGAATATATGCATGAGCATTTGTGAATTTTGATTATGTTTGGGTTGAAATGCTTTGCTTGAATGTGACAGGCATGAAAAGCCCACTGATCCGGATGACCCGTTGGCCGATCAGAACATTAAGGACCGATACTATGGAATTAATGATCCTGTGGCTAATAAACTGCTGATGCGAGCCTCCACCATGCCCAGACTGGACGTACCGGAGGACAAGTCCATCACCACACTTTATATTGGAGGGCTGGGAGAAAACGTCACAGACTCGGAGCTCCGGTAAGTTTGTTTTAGGGCTCGTAAAGCTGTATTTGAGACACAACTTTTTGTTTTAATCAGCTTAAATAAAGTTCTTTTACTTCTACCTGGGGATAATTTCATGCTTTTTAATGAAATGTGATTTTTTTTTACTTGTTCACTTTAAATGAATTGAGTCCAAACCATTCAAATAGACTCTCAGTTGATATCAAATGACTATACTTTCATAATAAACCCTTTTCACAAGACGGATGACACATGTTTAACAGTCATCAGCATCTTAAGTCCTCGAAAGTTTTTAATATTTACATTTTAAAAAAAATATGCGGTTGCCTTGAACCTTGCCAAGTCGCAGTTTACCCCCTCTCCTTTCCCCCCTGATGGCCTGCTCTCACATTGCATCCGAGCTGAAGCACGCTTACGTCATGATGTGCTATTCAGTTTAGCAGAGAATCACTCTCGCTCAGCACAGTGGACATTGCTTTAGTTCTATCATTTTGGATTATTTTTAGTCGTTTGAGATGCAGTGACATGTAGTCAAATATTTTGCTGAACAAATCCACAACTTTTGATGCTCATAAATGATCATAAAAGCCCTCGTGCTGCAGGTATTAGGAGGTTTGCTGAAGGTGCAGCTGCGAGTGCACGCGCACGCACACATCGCGAAATGCAGAAGTTTTTTTTTTTTTTTTCCATTTGGCGTGTTTATTAAATTCCATAACACTCTCACCAGTCCTTACTCCTTATTTGCGTCTAATACCCCAGTTTGTCATGGGTGCATGAATGAAATGTTCTGTGAAACTGCTGAGCTGCAGTTAAAGTCACCCAAAATTACAGGAAACTCTTACACTAAAGCACTTCACGTAAACACCTTCATTATATTATTGTCTATTAAGGCAAATAACTAGATTACAGATGTCCATGTAAGCGTAGGCTAGTCAGTAGTGTCTTCGAAGTAAGTGAAAGATCCAGAAGGGCATCCTGCTCAGTTGATTCAGAAGGGCACTTTTTTGTCAGACGGCTCACCGGACAGGTATACATCCATGCTAAAATATCAAGGTAAAAGTCATCATAGCTTGCGTAGAATAGAGCCAGCTCCCAATCCAACTTTGAGAATAGATTAACGGCAATATTTTTTTTTATCGTGCAATAAGAGTCTCGCTTTAACAAAGCACGTAAACGCCGATAACTGCCCACCACTAATATATATATATATATATATATATATATATATATATATATATATATATATATATATATATATATATATATAAACATAAACAATATTCATTGTTGGGGTGGGTTGTTTGATTCACCTGTCCCCACCAATGTCAAGTGCAAGATTGTTCCTAACCATGTCGGCCTTGAAAAAGCAACTCTTTAATTTCCCTCAGACTTAATACATGATACTATAAAAGAGACAAGCTTTAAATAGGAAAATTACAGAAATATTTTGATCATTTAAGTGCGATGCCAAAGGTCTAATCGGATTTAATGAGTTATGCTAAGCTAAAAGTGCTCCCGCCAGATCTGTAGATTGAATGGATTAAAATATGGTCAACTGTTTAACTCTTGGGTAGTTGTAACACGAGCTTATTTCCAAAAGTGGAATGTTCTTTTAACTTTTAAGCAAATTAAATCAACCTGTAAATGAATATTAGTCAGAATCTGGAGCTCTCACAAAATATTTTACAAAATAATATTTATGTTATCATTTCTTGATTTAAGATTCCTGTTTTTTTTCCCCCACAAAGGAATCACTTCTACCAGTTTGGGGAGATTCGGACCATCACCATCGTCCAGAGGCAGCAGTGTGCTTTTATTCAGTTCGCCACTAGACAGGCTGCAGAAACGGCTGCGGAGAAGTCCTTCAATAAACTCATCATCAATGGACGCCGGCTTAATGTTAAATGGGGCAGGTCAGTGAATGATCATACTGTAAACCCTGATGTTCAGGCAGTCCTATGTTTGTGATGTTGTGATGAGCTGTAATGTTGCTCTGTGTTGTTCAGGTCCCAGGCAGCACGAGGGAAAGGAGAGAAGGATGGGGTGACGGAGAGTGGCATCAGACTGGAGCCTGTGCCAGGGCTTCCTGGTGGTATGTGCTGTCTCCCAATAATAGCCATGTTATTGTGCACTAATATTAATGTAGGTCAACAGTTTAGAGTGAAATATGTAAATGTGCTTTTTTTCTATTGGTTTTTGGAGCTTGGTCTGTTATGTTAGTAAATTAAAATTTAGTTTATTTGTTTACAGGTTTAATGCAAATTAATAAACATTACTGTAAAATGTGCCAGAATTAGCCAAGAATGGCTATTTTTCATCTGTAGATGCCTTACAGAATGTTAAAGTCCCACCTAAAATAAAAAGTCCCACCTAAAGTCCAACGTAAAATAAATTATCAATGTAATTTATTTAATAAAAATTAAGATGGAAATGTACTAACAAATATTAAATGTACTGCTAATAAATTGTGAATTGTATGAATTGCTTTTTGACTTTTTTTATTTTAATTTAAATTTATTTATTTTTTAAAACTTTGTTTAACTAGTAAATTAATTTCACAGTGATAATTTAATTAAATTGATTAAATATACTGCATATAAATGCATTTTCTATCCATTATTATTAATATCTTTATTTACTGTGCATTTCATACTATATTTGTACATATTATTTAACTTTTTTATTTATTTATATAGTTTAAAAATAATGATTAGTTTATTATCATCTAAAGTTGATCTAATTAAAATGCGTTTTAATATAAAAAAATGTTTTCGAATAAAATGTATTTATTCATATTGTTTTTATTTAGGGTAAAATATAATGATTGATTTATTATCATCTAAAGTTGATCTAATTAAAATTCATTTTAATATAATAAATTCAAATAAAATGTATTAATAATAATAATAAATTCAAATTAAATGTTTTATTTTAATCTATTTATTTAAAAAGATGTTAGAAATATTTATTTGAAACTGATTTGTCACACTAGTAAATACAAATTTACATTTTTGTGTTACATTTTTATTTATTTGTTTAATTATGTATTGGATTTTTATTTTCTGGAGCTTGAAAATTGAAGACATTTTTTAAGTTGTCACAATTGCTTCAAACTAAAATTCCAAAATGTGTCAGGGCTAAAATAATAATTCTTTTTTCCCCCCATGTTTTCAACAGCTCTGCCTCCACCACCTGTCTCTGATGAAGATGCGTCCACTAATTACTTCAATCTGGCTCCCACACCCTCCCCTCCTGTCATGAACCTGGGCCTTCCTCCTCCACCCGGGGTGACCATGCCTCCTCCACCTGGTACGTTTCACATCACTCACTTCCTCATTTCTCTTTCTTTGACTTGTATTAAACAAGTGGTGAACCAATTCATTTACCACAATAACCTCATCTGTTCCTTGCAGGATTTGGTCCTCCTATGTTCCACACCATGGACCCCATGGCCCCGCCAGTGCCACCTCCAATGGCCCTGAGACCCCCTGGACAGGTCCACTACCCATCGCAGGATCCTCAGAGGATGGGTGCCCACGCCAGTCGCCATGGAGGCCCCTAGATAGTCATCCAGCTACCTCACTGTTTAGTGCCCTTACTGCTGGACAACTGACCCAGAGTGATATCACTGCTGCCCTCATTTCTCAAAACGTTTATCGTAGTCATTAAAGATCAGAGCAAGTTTTTATGATGGAAATGCATAACAAAAAAGAAAACACATGAAAAATACCAGCGCCTGTCTTAGTATTCAAACCATGAGGAAAAAACTTTAACGTTTTTGATTTCTACCCCTTGATGTTTTCTGTCATCTTTTTGTCCGTTTTTATTTTTTTGTGTGCATAAATATGAAATGCATAACATGCAGTGGTTGCAGTGACCAACAGTCACCAAATGGGGGCACTATTGACTATTTCAATCACCTGAAGTCTTTATTTGGGTTTTTGAAACTTTTATTGTCCTACACCTCTAGAATATTCAGAATTCAAGCCACAGTTCACACAAGTGTCGCTCTCTTCCCCTGATAATATAAAGTACAAAGTGTATCGTCCTGGATTATTTTACACATTTTCGTTTTTTTAGGTACAGCTGTCCTGCTTGTGGTTACATTAAAGAAGCTTCACATTTTCAAATGTTGTGTAAATGTTTATGTAAACCTTGTTATAGCACGACAATATATGTAAACTTTAATTTGGTATTTGTTTGCTTAAAATGGCTCAGCTAACAGTCTTCACTTCAGAGTTCAGTATCTTTAGTTCAGTGAAAAGATTTAGTAATTCGACTTCACAGATCGGGAGACTCTACAGTGTACTGGGTCCCCCAGCACTGCGGTGTACGGTTGAAATTGGGCCGATGGCACATCCTGTCCCAGGTCAGACATGGCTCTGTGTGAGTCTGCAGCATCTCAAAGCCGGGTAGAGGCAGAGTCCTCGCGGTGCCTGCTGTCCCACCAAATGGTATGGGAGCTCTGTGGAGAATGACAATTACTCTTTCAATTGCTAAAAAGCTAAATCTGATTTTCCATATGGAGTTCTGTCATTTTATCCATGCTAATGTGTTAGCCAGGACCTGCGCTGGGTTTTGTAATCCAAGTCGCAGGTTCTGTTTTAAGGCTTGACCTTAACACCAACAATTTATAGCAGGCAGCCTGTTCACGCCAGACATGCTAAGATGTATTTGGGTTTAATTGGTCTAATGTTACAAATAATGTCTCATGTCGTTTCTTATTTTACACCTTATTGAAGGACAATTGCTATGTGTGAAGATTGTTTAGTTTGTTTAATTGAACACTTTAATGTAGGCCTATGACACAAATATTTGACAAGTGTGGAAAATTGAGAATTGTCTTCTGCATTTAACCCACAGGTTAGTGCACTAGTTGTGACATCGTGCCTTGCTTTAGGGCTCCTCAGTCATGGGTATAAATGATGGAGAGGAGCTATATTTCTTCACTCCTTTTTAAAATAAAAAATATGACTGTTTATACTGGGAATCAGACCCACAACCTTAACTTAAATACAGAATCTGTAGTGCTTAATGGATAGTCCATCAAAAATATTATTTGTCATAATTTAGTCACCCCTTACTTATTCCAAACCAGGGAGTTTTATTGGTTCTGTTGACAATTTTCTGTTGAAGAATTTTGGAAGCCTATAATCAATGATATCCATAGTTGGAGAAACAAATACTGTCGAAGTCAAAGGTTACAGGTCACTAACATTCTTCAAAATATATTTTGTGTTCAACGGAACAAAAAAAAAAAAACTAAACGTATACATGTTTGGAACAAGTCATGGGTAAATGATAAAGGTTTTCATTTTTGTGTGAACTATCTCTTTATTGGGTACCTGTTGAAGCATTTGTAGTCGGCTGGGGTGAGTTTGTAAGGTGGCTCAGGTAGGTGAGCATTGAGAGTAGCCAGAAGTGTTTCACGGTCAATGGGCTTTTTCTCCCATGGTGATTGGTAAGACTTGGGAATCACAGTGAAGTTGAACTTTTCTGGAGGAACCTCTTTCAGAGGCCCCCCATAACCTGCGAGAGAAAACTGAGTGACCATCGAGGTTTTTCATGTGACGTTTAGTACAAAAGCACTCAGATACACATTGTGCTGTATTTACCAGGTGCAAGCATGCTTGGGTTTCCTTTCTTAGCCACAGTTTGCTTGAGTGTGGTGACCAAGCTGTTCTTTCCAGGCTGGGTGATGTAGATTTCAGGGGTGAATTGCTCACTTCCTTGCTCCTCTTGTGTGGCATTTTGGCTTAGAAGGTTTTCCTCTAAGGGCTAAGCATTGTTAAAACATTAATAATCACTGAACCAACACAAAAATAAACATTCTAAAAAGTAGTTGGCAGGGGCATCGCTAGACCCAATTTACTGGGGCACGTGCCCCAGTAAATGCTTTGAGATATGATTTACTTCATATGCAAGTGTATGTATTAAGAGGGGTAATCAAGAAATAAAGATGTTATTCTCTACGTATGAGCAACCGAACCAACGCTGGTGAAAGCAGTGTAGTTTAATCAAAAAGCAAACTGACGCATCTCTGCATGTGCGCAGAAAACCACACCCGCGTGCCTCTGCCTCAGTAGAGCTTTATGTCTAGCAACGCCCCTGGTAGTTGGTCAAAGAATTTCAATAGACAAACTATTTTAGGCACCCAAAAGAACATTTCTATGAATAGTTTCTAAAGAAACACCATTTCAAGTTCTTTAAGAAGTTGTGAATGGAACCTAAATAGTACCCAATGGCCTGTTTCCACTGAGTGGTTCGGTACAGTACTGTCAATTTCCACTGTCAAAGATAGCAAAAATCGAACTGTATCACCACTTTTTTGGCACCATTTCACAAGGATACCTAGCACAGCAGAATGGTACCAAAATGGAGCTAGACTCCTGGAACTGAATACGATCCAAGACCTGTGAAGAGATGATCCATAATCCTGGACCAGGCTGTATCCTGAGCTGATGCTGTGGTCGTCATGGAGGAATGGAGTGCATGAGACTAATTACTGAAAGACCACCGTGACAATTGAGTCCCCGCATTGATCCTGTGGGCCAGCCTGACCTTTCGCCAGTGTCCTACTCACATCTGCAGCTTCTCAAGCCTCTGGCGCTTAGACTGCTGCTCCACACAGGAATTTTGGCCAGAAAATAATAATCGTGCCCAACAGAGCCTAGTCTCTCTTGTCTTCACGAGTTTTTTTTTTTTCTTCATTTCGTCAATTGGGAAAGTTTTTTTTTCTCGCCACTGTCACCACTGGCTTACTCGGATCGGAACTTGGGGAGCTGCGCTTTGGTGGATTCACTCTATAGGGTTTGAACTTGAACTTTATCTCTGAAATCTTGAGTTTACAAGAACTATGTTGAGCTGCTTTGACTTAATCTACATTGTGAAAAGTGCTATATAAAAAAAACATGAATTGAATTGAATTGAATGCTATTGGTTTAGAGAGAATTGTCACCAGTGCGTGCTACAAGCCAGGGGAATGACAACACAGGAAGTGCCATTTTGAAATACACAGCTGAGACATGACACCTGAAGGCACACAGCAATGAGCCATGGTCGACCCGGGCTCAAACAAAGCTTATTGTCTTGTGACAAACAGCCAAGAAGCAAAAAAAGAATCTGCTGTGTGTCCTCCATTGTTGTTTATGAGGAAGTCTGGTGCCACTTTCTCTATTTGTGAAAAAGAATTTGGGTTGATCAGGGTTATACGTACTAAACTGAACTGTACCTCTCAGTAGAAACAAGGCACAAGTAACCATTCTGTTCCCTTTTGGTACCTTCCTTTGGAGTCTCTACAGTAGCACAGTAATCTGCTACCCAAAATGAGATGATGGACTCACTGCAGGACATTATTTGGTTGACAGAGAATTGTGACTTGTGCATGCTGAAAAGGCCACCATCTTTCTGCTTAAATGACATCAGTTTTTATTTTCTCATATACACACTTAACTATATTGTCATTATCTGAGAACTGAACTGAACTCTTGAATAACATGCTCTCTCGCATGCTGGATTCCTCTCTTGCACATATTTAGACTTACAGAGCAATATAGTGCAATGTCATTGCATTGCACAACATGACTGCAATAGACGACATCAGCATTTCTTCATTGCCTGGCTCTTAAATCATCAAGTTGTTAGGGCTGAAGTTGAACCAATCTTTTTGGCCCAGAACCCCCTTTTGTGCATGGACCAATCCAACAATAGAGATGGCTGGGAATGTCTGCTGGAATAGTGCTGATGGAAAAGTGCTAGTAGATTTACCTCACTGAAAATCTCCAGTTTAGCTTAGGGCTGTTCAATCCCACTAAAGAAGTCATACTGATGTAGCCTTATCAATTATTGAACACACTTAAAATAAATAATCAAAAGTCCTCTGGGTGACTAGAAACTTCACGGCAGCAGGTTGTATTTGAAAACAGGTTTCAGGAGAACGATTGAACACCACTGCCTTCACTTTCAGACTTTCACAACCCATTTTAAAAAATGGAATACAGTGGTCCCTTGCTGTAACGCGGTTCACCTTTCGCGGGCTCGCAGTTTCACAGATTTATTAGTGCAATTTAACATGCTTTTTTGTACAGTGCATTGTGTTCTGCGTCCTGATTAGTGCATTTTGTGCAGTACAGAATGCTTTCAGCTTGCCAAGTTTACATAAATCTTTCGCTAGCAGTGTGACTCTGAAGTGCTGTACTTTACTGCAAGTTTTCTCCCCAACAAACCCCATAATGTCTACGAAACGTTCTGCACCCAAAAAAAGAGGAAAATGCTAACCGTCGCACGAAAAGTTGGATTTCTGGACATGCTAAATAAAGGTAGAAGTTACACGGCTCTGGGCGCCATTATGGAAAAAAATGAATCTTCGTTCAAAATTAAAGCTGACTACTTCACGGATTTCGCCTATTGGGGGTTATTTTTTAGAACAGTGGTAACTCCTGTGATTAACGAGGAACCATTACTTAACGGTGCAGTATGTAAGTTTGACACCCAGTGGTTGATTTAAGTATTGCATTCTTGGATCAAAACAAATGCAAGCGCAGGTTGCCAGATTGAGGACCAAAAAGGCTTTAAATTATGTCCTAAATAAAAGCAACGCCACGTGATAGAAGAAATATTTTTCATGTTAAAGTTTTTGTTCTAACCGACACCTCAAATTGATATATTAGAAACTGCTTCTATTTCTTGCAGTTGAACAACAGAAAACTATAACAATGTTCACCTCAGGTACCGCTCACGGGCTTTATTCAGTGTTGAATGCTAATAATGTGAGTTTGAATGCCATTTTACATGACATTTATTGCCATACTACTGAAAGCAGCAGCAGATAGTGCACCTCAGATCTTGAAAATAAAATAGAACGCTTGAAATTGAACTTAGACTCAAAACCAACACGTGATTCAGCGTGTACATTTAATAATGTTAAAGAGGTTTAATATGTATTAATTAGAGTATAAACCTTACCATTTGCAGGAAGTGCACTATTCTGTGCTTCAGAATGGCTGTATTTCAATTTCTGTCGAGTTTCGTCTGGTGTAAACAGCCAAATTGCTTATCACTGCAATCTCGTCACGTAGCATGTTGTTAAGACACAGGGTTACAATGTAACCTGCTCACCTAATGTTTACGTTCACAATATTTATATTTGCTCATTAATAACCTCATGTGGAACTGTGATATTTCGGAGTCTGTTACTGTCCACCGGAGGTCGCATTTCGGTCATGGACGCTTACTTGCAGAGCTTTTTTGAATGAATGAATGAAATATGTGATTTTCCACGAAGGCAACCTTGGGTGCTGAAATATAATTGGCTAAACTGGCAATGGACGGGTTAAAAGAACCAAAACAAGGACAGCGTACCGGCACGTAACACCCATTTTCAAAGCAGAATATCTGACTTCAGCATTGTTTTTCTGATAAACAAGAATGTTCACTTAGCATGTTTCTTAAATATCTGCAAACATATTATGGTATTTTTATTATAACGTTACGCTCGCTGCCTGTAACGTTAACTTACATTATGCTCACTATCCTCGGCCCGTTCTTAATTTTGATTCTGTAAAATGTCCAAGAAACACAGCGAAAATGGACCTCATTAAGTCTCAACCTTTATTACAGCTCATGATGGACATTTCTCAAAGAGGGAATAACAAAAATCTTACCTGAGACGGTGTGTGGGAGCTCGAGTGCCCAGCAGGCGCACCATTGTGATCGATGACTCTCGCTTGTTTATTAATGCCTGTGACAGCGTTGACGAAATTTTGATAGTGGAGCGTCGCTTTTTGATTCGTACTCGTAAACAGGTTGTGGTGTCCGTGATAAAACTGTATTTCATGTATGTAAAGTACACCCATCATAAATTTATCAGTCATGTACAAACAGACAAAGAAAAATGTCATATCTGTGTCTGTTCTAATTGCAGATTTTGGAATTGTACCTTCGTAAAATTACGAGTACGTTCCGTTTTCCTTTACGATTTTATAATTACAGATGCATGAATTTTATTTACACACGAGATATTTATGACAGTGATTTTATTCACTTCTTTTATGCTTTAGAAGAGCTTTTATGCTTCAAAAACGTACATACAGCACCTTTAATGAAGAGAAAATAGGACATCACTTGATTTGTATCTATCTGAGATACATTGGAGGATGAAAATATAGTACATTTTATATTTAAATAGAGCCAGATCAGCATGTGAATTTGCTAATTTGTCCTTTAAACCTTCGAGGAGGCTGATAGACTACTTATCCTCGACTGGGGTCGAGAAACACTAGACTAAAACGTCAGATCTCATGAGGAAATGTAACAATTTTACCTATTGTCAGAAAAGTGGAAAATTCATACAAATTCATATGATTTTAATCAAATGAAAACATGATTTTTAAATGTGCTGTATGTAGTTTTTTGACTCTTCAAAACCATACCATATACCAGGGATGGGCAAACTTGATCCTGTAGGGGCGGTGTCCCTGCAGACTTTTGCTCCAACACTAGTCAAACACACCTGAACACACTAATCAGTGTCTTTAGAATCACTAGAAAACTACAAGCAGGTGTGTTTGATTAGGGTTGGAGCAAAAGTCTGCAGGAACACCGGCCCTCCAGGATCAAGTTTGCCCATCCCTGCCATATACCATAATATGTTTGCAGATATTTAAGAAACATGCAAGTGAAGATTCTTGTTTATCAGATATTCTGCTTTGAAAATGTGTGTTACGGCTGTCGTTATTTTGGTCATAACCTGGCCAATGCCAGTTCATTCATTCATTCATTTATTTTCTTTTCGGCTTAGTCCCTTTATTAATCTGGGGTTGCCACAGCGGAATGAACCGCCAACTTATCCAGCATATGTTTTGCGCAGCGGATGCCCTTCCAGCTGCAACCCATTACTGGGTACAATGCCAGTTTAGTCAATTATATTTCAGCACCACGGGTTGCATTGATGGAAAACAGTGTATTTAATCAATCAATCAATCAATCAATCAATCAATCAATCAATTATTTAATTAATTAATTAATTCAGAAAGGCTCTTAAAGTGTGCTTTCACAACCAAATTGCAACCTTTGGTGGACAGTAAAACTCCAAAATGAGACGCAGATTTAGAATTCCACATAAGGTGGTTATTAATTACCAAAATAACATAAATATTACGAATGTAAACATTAGGTGAGCAGGTTACATTGTAATCTCATGTCCTAACAACATGCTACATGATGAGATTTGCGGTAATAAGCAATTTGGCTGTTTGTACCAGCTGAAGCATGACAGAAATTTAAATACAGACATTCAGAATAGTACTTCACTCCAACAAAATGGTAAGGTTTATAATCTAATTAATACATATTAAACTTCTTTAACATTATTAAATGTATGCTGAATCACTGATATGTGTTGGTTTGCACTGAGTCACAGTTCTAAAGTTCAATTTCAAATGATTTGTTTTATTTTCAAGATCTGAGGTGAACTATCTGCTGCTGCTTTCAATAGTATGGCAGTAAATGTAATGTGAAATGGCATTCAAACTCACATTATTAGCATTCAACACTGAATAAACACATGAGGTGATCATTGTCATAATTTTCGGTTGTTCAGCTGCAAGAAATAGAAGCTGTTTCTAAAATCTAAGTTTCAGGTGTACTTAACAGTCAGTCACACTGTTGTTGGTGTCGTCAATCTAGCAACCTGCGTTTGCGTTCGTTTTGAATCAGGTGTGCAATACCTAGTTCAACCACTGGGTGTCAAACTCACATACTGCACCTTTAAAGGGTGGGGTGCCACCTAGCCCAAACCTAAACCTACTGTACCTCATTGGGGTACATACTAAAATGTACAAACATACTAAAATGTACAAAGGAGATATTACAAGTTGCTAAAATGTTGCCACTAAATAAAAACATTACGAATTCCTTTAGACTAAACTACGTTTTGTTTAACATGTGGAACAATTTTGTTTAAATTAAAGCAAAAATGTTACTGTATGAAGCTAAAATAGGGTCCATTTTGATTTAATCTTTAACAATCATAAGTTCATAAGTCTTACATTGAGGTGTCCATGTGCAATGTTCTCCAAGGTGAACCTCTCAACTCTTTTAAGTCGCTCGTGAAACATTATAGATCCTCGGTTGGATCTCAGTTTAAGCTCCTCCATCATCAGATCCCGAGGAACACTGATCTTCTTTCCCAGGTTCAGACATGCTGATTTATGTGCACAGATAATAAAAATAAAATTTTACATTAATCACAGAACTACTATTCATTAATTCATTGTTAAAATGTTAGAAACTAGTACTTACAGCACTATAAACTAGTAATAATCTCACATTTCATGTTAAAAACACTGGATTTAACCCCTGTTAAATTTACAACCCTTGTGTTATGTTTGTGGTTGTTTTTGCCTCATTGACTTCCATTATAACGACATTTTTTGTAAAAATGAAAGCTTTTACCTCTTCCTGACAGGGAAAACCAGCAAAAATTAAGAATGCATGATTATGTGTTGTCATGGCTTTGCATTCAAAAAAGTTTGTTATAATGGAAGTCAATGGGGCAAAATGCAGCCACCATCATAAGTGGTGGTGAATTTTAGTGGTGGTAAAATAAGGATGGTAAATTTTATTTATGGTTAGATTATTGTTAAATTTTTAAAAAAAAATTCAAAGCATTTTCCCAAAACATGTGTCAAATAGGATTTGTCTCCAAAAATCATTCCATTTGCTGAAACAGAGAAGTTGTGGCCAAATTAAGACTCAAAATCACCTCAGACTGGAGGAAAACATCCCCAACAGCACACACAAGGGGTAAAAAAAACATTCACGTTTAATTTAATTAGATATCATCATTCATAATTAATGTCAAAGACGTTTTCTGTCCCAATGTTCTGTAACGTTTACCAGGATTCAAATCTTTCCCAATCAGGCATAGATGAGTCATGGTCTCCTGGAGTAAAGCATTTAGTCTCCTGCTGTCATATTACATTACAAATACCCTCACTGTTTTGGGAACCCAGTCAAAACAGTTGAGAAGTGCCAGAACAGAAAGTGAAAATTTGGCTGTCTGCTTTCACTTAGACTGTTCAGCTTTCCCCCGCACTTCATAGTGCTTTGCTTTCAAGCTGATTTCATTGAGTCAGTTATATTCATTGACATGGCATGGTTTATAGAAACTGACTTTTTTCTTCTTCTTCTGATGTGTCTTACCTCTTTCTGTGTCCGAGCCGGGCTGCTGTTCTTTTTCCCTGGATACTTCAGTATGTGGAACAGGCATGATGATGATCTAGATTAACTACATAAAACAAGTGCATCAAAACAAACTTTGAATTGTCGGATTGAGAAAATAAAAGGGCCTAGCCCAATAGTTTCAAGTAGTTGTAAAACAGAATTGTATCAAAAATTATGAACCATGGTTTTATAACATGGTCAAATCCCACCCTGCTGAAAAAAACAGCTTAAACCAGCCTAAGATGGTTGGCTGGTTTTAGCTGGTCGACCAGCCTGGCTTTAGAGGGGTTTCCAGCCATTTCCAGCCTGGTCTTAGGTCAGGCTGGAAAATCACCAGCTTAAACCAGCTGAAACCAGCTTGACCAGCCTTGTTTAAGCTGGACATAGTTGGTTTTGGCTGGTCAAGCTCGTTTTAGCTGGTCAACTCCCAACCTGACCAGCTACGACCAGGCTGGAAATGGCTGGAACCCATATAGCTATCATGTTTCTATCATATTTTAGAAAGTTGCTAGCATGTTTTAACATAGCAATTTAACACAGTGCTAGCACACTAGCATGTTTTAACTTGTTGGTTTGAATTAACAGACAACTAAAAAAATGATTCTTGCCTGTAATTACAATTAAGTAAATAATTTAAATAAAGTTTATTTTAAAAAAGTATAAAATAACTATTATTGTTACGAATCATGCTGTCTTAACATGAATTGAATGGACTTGAAACAAACCTAATCAAATTACATAAACTATATCTAATTCGTTGCAGTAATGCAACAAATGCGGATGCTGCGCATGCGCATAGATTAAAAACACTGACATGCGCGCGCCGTCAGTGTTTGAAATTGATGCGCATGCCCGCCTTGGCGCCTTCAGGGTAAAGTCGGTTAACTAAAGCGCGAGGATGACAACGGTAGCAAGAAAGAAACACTGAAGAACTGATCAGGAAATTATTAAGGTAAGATATTTTCTTTATTTGTGATCTGATGTAGAAAATTTTTATGACGTGGTTCATTGATATGATCGATATTGACTCGCATTTCGGCGAATTAACGATATATTCTGCCGTCTCTTGGTATGTTAAAATGATATCGCTTGAGTATGTGCATACTTTTTGCAAATAACGTTACGTTAAGCAGATTGCTTGCATGATTTTTATTAAAACAGTGCCATCTCGACGTAACTTACGTTAATTCACTTTGCAAGCATGTAAGAACAAATTAAACACTATGATATCATTATGATTTGTTTTCACTTATCTGCAATTTGGTTCATTTTAAATGATATATGATCTACTACGCTATATTCATCGTTTAGGAAGACTGCACGACCCGTGTATTACTTAATAATAGCATTTCTATGCTTAACAAATATAATGAAGCTCTGTACAAACTTGAGAATATTTGAAATGTAGACGTAAAGGTTTGTAGAATGAATCATGTCATGTTAAAATCGTGTCCAATCGTGTCTAATTTTATGTAATTTTCATGTTGTTTTTAATATTACAGAAACATCATTGTGACATAATTCAACAGATTAATGTCAGTCACTCACTTATGGTATGTCATTTCACTCTCTGATCTTTTCACAATTTTTTGACATTTAGTTATAGCAATATATGCAATAAAAGCTACTTGTAAATGTTCATTTAAAACAAATTGTGTACATAAATTAGTTGATCATGCATTTTTTTTCCATGCAGATCAGTTTGGATGTTACTTTGGACTCATGGAGAAATTACACAATAAATATTTGAAAATGTAACCTGTTTTGAGTAATTATTTAATATATATCTAAGAACATAAAAGGTGATTATATTAAGCAAATAACAATAACTTATTAGAAATGAGTAAAGTTTATGTATTATACAAGCATAAAACAGAGTACAGCAGTTGTCATAAAGTTTATTTAATTAATTCATGTAAACTGAACATGAAGAGGTTAAGCTTAAACTAATGTTAACTTTTACGTTGGATTTATGTGATTAAATTGGATGGAAAATTGACATCCAATTCAATTACATAAAGTTTAACTTTTGGGGTTAAATATTTTTTTGAGTGTCTTATATGATTTAACACTCCCAGAATGTTGTTTCATGTGGGTAGCATGTTTGACTAACACTGTTAGCATGGTATTAGTATATATACTGCTACATTAAGCATGCTTTTTATGGTAAAACAATAGTTACTATAGTATACACTTTATAATAACAAAACCGTGGTTAATTGTCCGAATGATTAACATGTTAGTATATTTATCATTCAGTTTTATACTTTTCCTACTGACCCTTTTTTTTTTTTTTACAATAAAATCCTTTCATTTCAAATCAAGCCTGAAAAAATTTTAGATCAGAGAAGAAATGAATCCTTTTATTACAGCAAAACTCACCAATTTAAAATCCCGTCTCTGCCCTGCTGTCAGTCTTGCTGATGTGCCCCGTCCTGAGGTAGAAATGCTTAGCCCACATCAGACAAACCGTGGACCTTCTTTTCTGCCCTGTTAGATCACTCTCTTATTATAGCAAGTGAGGTGTATCTAATGGGCATGGATTAGCCGCATGGAGCTTCAGCATCCACACTAATGAAAATTTGATCCAGTGGCTATAACACTAAGCGTGCAGACGGTTGACCGCAGAGGAAGGCAAGACTCATATCCAAGTATGTCAGCCTCTGAGATTTAACCCATTTTGCTGAAGGAATTGGAGAGGGCTGCGGGGGTGATACATATTTGCATGAAAATGTGAGATGGAACCCAGCTAGCAAAATTCCTGTGGCTCAAATCCGGCCCACACCAGACACTTACGTCCAGCCCACATACCGCATGGAATGATGACACTTGGGCGGTCCGCTCCTGTTTGCCAGATCTGGGCCACAATTAAGCCAAAGCAATACCACATTTTAGCCAGAGTTCAACCAAATGAACCAGAACTGACCCTATTCTGGGCCACAATTTGCTTTATTCTTTATTCTTATTTTTAGCATATAAACCATAATTCTGTGGCATGTGCAAGGATGTTATTACGTTATTTCTAATAATGAATTAAACATTGGTTAACATCAGTGAATTGTATTATTTCATCACAGGTTGTGCCTCACTTCATTTTATTTTTTTTTACTTGACTTGTTTGCCGTAATGAATAAACTTTTCAAGCAAAGTTCTTAAAAGTTACAGCAGCCCAAAAGAAAATTTATATTAAGAGGTTCAGGGTTATGAGCCCAACTAAAGCAAACACTTTTCTCCAGGATGGTGACTTTAGTCTATGTGGTCCACAATTGTTTTAAGTTAACTGGGCCACATTTGCCATATCTTCTCTGGGCCACTTTAGGCTCACAGCTACATTAGCCAGAGCTAACTGTGCCAAAAATTTGCCAAAAGTGGCCCACATTTATTTTAGGATAACTGGGACATATTTGCCATATCTTCTCTGGGCCACTATAGGCTCAAATTCACATTAGCCATAGCTTACTGTGCCGAATATTCGCCCAAAGTGGCCCACATATGTTTTAAAATAACTGGACCACATTTGCCATATTTTCTTTGGGCCACATTAGGTTCACACCCGCAACAGCCAGAGCTTACTGTGCCAAATATTTGCCAAAAGTCGCCCACATATGTCTTAAGATAACTGGGCCACATTTGCACCTACACGTGTGAGCCACTTTAGGTTTACACCCAGATTACCCTTAAATGACTATGCCACATTTTTGCCAATTGTGGACCACATTTGTCCTCCATCATTTGGGCCAAATTGATCATTTTCCACATGGGCCACATTAGGCTCACATTCAGATTAAATTTTGCCTTAAGTGTCAAATCTTTGCCTTAAATGGTCCATATATGAATTTGAATCTTTGGCCTCCCTTTGCCATTGTACAGGTGGGCCACTTCAGGCTCACATTCATTTTGTCTGGGCCGAAGGAATACCACCAGTGCCGCATAACTGCCTAAAGTGGCCCACATTCGTATGCTATCTGGGAAGTTAGCACTTTTTTACCTCTCCTATTTAAAATCTGTATTCTATTTTTGCATTCAGTTTGGATGGTTAATTTTATAAACAGCTTATTATTTTTAGACTAAACTATATTGTATCTGGTTAACGACTTTCATTAATGACTGAAAATGTAAAAATATATTATATTATATTATATTATATTATATTATATTTTTAAAAGGCAACGCAGTGGCGCAGTAGGTAGTGCTGTTGCCTCACAGCAAGAATGTCGCTGGGTCGTAGGTTCGAACTTCGGCTTGGCTGGGTCAGTTGGCATTTCTGTGTGGAGTTTGCATGTTCTCCCTGCGTTCACGTGGGTTTCCTCCGGGTGCTCCGGTTTCCCCCACAGTCCAAAGACATGGGGTACAGGTGAATTGGGTAAGCTAAATTGTCCGTAGTGTATGAGTTTGAATGTGTGTGTGGAAGTTCCCAGAGATGGGTTGCGGCTGGAAGGGCATCCGCTGCGTAAAATCGTGCTGGATAAGTTGGCGGTTCATTCCGCTGTGGCGACCCCGCAAGGGACAAAGCCGACAAGAAAATGAATGAATGAATGAATTTTTTAAAAAAAATTGTGACTTTTTATCATGTTATTACTGCAGACATTTTTGTAAAAATACATTTAATACCTATATTAGTAGGTCTATTAGATATTAGTTCCAATGATACATCCCAGCAGGCACCTTTTGGAAAGGAAAATTTGGTTGATACCCAACAACAGGCCGACATCAATGTCCAACATCCAACCTAAAATCAACCAAATATCAACATCTAATGATGTTACAACTTAGCGTTGTTACCAATATGACGTCTAATAGACTTTGGATTTTGGTTGCCATACCTGACAAATAAATGTCAGTATTTGACGGCAATATGACATTGGTTTAAGATAATGGCTTGACGTTGGATTTTTTTTGGTCATTTTTTAACACAACTTAAAATCAACCAAATATTAACATCGTTTAACGTCGTTATTGGATGTCAAAATAATGTTGTCCTTAGACGCTGACTAGACATTGAATTTTGGTCACCTGACGTCACTACCTACAGTGCATCCGGAAAGTATTCATAGCGCTTCACTTTTTCCACATTTTTTTGTTACAGCCTTATTCCAAAATTAATTAAATTATTTCCTCAAAATTTTACACACAATACCTCATAATGACAATTTGAAAAAACATTTTTTGAAATTGTTGCAAATTTATTAAAAATAAAAAAGCTGAAAAATCACATGTACAGAAGTATTCACAGCCTTTGCCGTGAAGCTCTAAATTGTTTCCACTGATCATTCTTGAGATGTTTCAGCAGCTTAATTGGAGTTCACCTGTGGTAAATTCAGTTGATTGGACATGATTTGAAAAGGCATACACCTGTCTATATAAGGTCCCAGGGTTGACAGTGCATGTCAAAGCACAAACCAAGCATGAAGACAAGGGAATTGTCTGTAGACCTCAGAGACAGGATTGTCTCCAGGAACAAGGCTGGGGAAGGTTACAGAAAAAATTCTGCTGCTCTGAAAGTTCCAATGAGCACAGTGGCCTCCATCATCCGTAAGTGGAAGATGTTTAAACCTACCAGGACTCTTCCTAGAGCTGGCCGGCCAACTAAGCGGAGTGATCGGGGGAGAAGGGCCTTACTCATGGAGGTGATCAATAACCCGATGGTCACTCTGTATGAGCTCCAGCGTTCTTCTGTGGAGAGAGGAGAAGCTTACAACTATCTGTGCAGTAATCCACCAATCAGGCCTGTATGGTAGAGTGGCCAGACAGAAGCCACTCCCCGCCTGGAATTTGACAAAAGGCATCTGAAGGACTCTCAGATCATAAGAAACAAAATTTTCTGGTCTGATGAGACTAAAATCAAACTCTTTGGAGTGAATGCCAGGCGATTTGGAGAAAACCAGGCACCGCTCATCACCAGGCTAATACCATCCCTATAGTGAAGAATGGAGGTGGCAGCATCATGCTGTGGGGATGTTTTTCAGTAGCAGGATCTGGAAGACTAGTAAGAATAGATGGAAAGATGAATGCAGCAATGTACAGAGACATCCTGAATGAAAACCTGCTTCAGAGTGCTCTTGACCTCAGACTGGGGCGACGGTTCATCTTCTAGCAGGACAATGACCCAAAGCACACGACTAAAATATCAATGGACTGGCTTCACAACAACTCGGCGAATGTCCTTGAGAGGCCCAGCCAGAGCCCAGACTTAAATCCTATTGAACATCTCTGGAGAGATCTGAAAATGGCTGCACACCGTCGTTTCCCATCCAACCTGATAGAGCTTGAGAGGTACTGCAAAGAGGAATGGGCAAAAATTCCTAAAGACAGGTGTGCCAAGCTTGTGGCATCATATTCAAAAAGACTTGAGGCTGTAATTGCTGCCAAAGGTGCATCAACAAAGTATTGAACAAAGGCTGTGAATACTTATGAACGTGATTTTTCAGGTTTTTTATTTTTAATAAATTTGCAACAATTTCAAAAAATCTTTTTTCACATTGTCATTATGGAGTATTGTGTGTAGAATTTCGATGAAATAAATTAATTTAATCCATTTTGGAATAAGGCTGTAACATAAAAAATGTGGAAATAGTGAAGTGCTATGAATACTTTCTAGATGCACTGTAAGTGATTTGTGTCTGCTGGGATGGAATTGACTTTTGAGATAAATTGAGTTTATCTCTCCATTTTTCCAGACAACTTGTTGATTAAGAGAAATAACACAGAACAACATAACTAGTCCAAGAGCTTGTTTGAATCACAATAATAGTCATAATCTTAAATAACTAGGGAAAATGTGGTCACAGACTCATTTCACGTAATCATATGCGCATAATGCCCACACAGGAGAATCACAGAAACTACCAAATCCAGTCATACTGTCAAAAAAAAACATAAAACATGGGTTTCAAAAATCATCTTTCACAAAGTACAAGAGTCTTTCTCATGCTGGTTTGACAACTATGAAAACGCCTGAAGAACACTACGTATTTCTGATATATACACAAATGCCTCATCCTTATTTTAGGCAGTAAATCTTGCTTGTGCACATTATTTATGCCCTGGTGTGTCATATCTCTCAGAAATGTGACAGCGACAGAGTGATTTACAGATTGTAAGAAAGCTTGTCTTGTCAGAGAGCAACAAAAGCACTCATAGGAGATACTGAAAGGGGGAAATGATTTGTTTTGTTGTGTTCCTGCCAGTCACTGTTGGCAGCCAATTTACAAACAGAAGGAAGATCATTAATATCATTACAAAAAGAGTTTTCCCAAGTAAATACGTTATGTGTGGTTTTCATTAACGGAAATATCAGAGCGATTGTACAAAATAACACTTGGAAGAGAGAAGATTCATTTCTTCTTATTTACAATATTGTTGCTGATCCAGTTCATGCCGTCCTGAAAGGAAAAAAAAGTCTTCATGTAATCCTCATTTATACAATTAAATAAATTAACATATAAATTGTTAATGCATCTAATATAATAATATACATGCTATACAATATTACACAATATTTCACAATAGTAACAAAATTTACTTTTCATTTTCTCATCCTGAAGTGCTTCCAAACCTTCATGTGTTTCTTTTTTTTTTTTACCGTTGAACACAAAAAAAGATATGTTTAAGGATGTTGGAAACCGGTAGCCATGGATTCCATAGTAAGACAACAACAACAATAATAATAACAATTCCTTATATTTATACACATTTTTTGGGGGGAATCTCCTTATCCACCATAAGTGTGCAGCATCCACCTGGATGACGCGATGGCAGCCATATTGCGCCAGACCGCACACCAGCTGATTGGTTAGTTAGTTAGTTAGTTTAGTTGTATAGCACATTTTTTACAACACAACGTTGCTCAAAGTGCTTAACCAAATCAATACTAATTAAAGTCCTACATCACATACACACAGTTGAAGTCAGAATTATTAGCAGAATTTTTTCTTCTTCTTTAAATGTAAATGATGTTTAACAGAGCAAGGAAATTTTCACAGTATGTCTGATAATGTTTTTTCTTCTGGAGAAAGTCTTATTTGTTTTATTTCGGCTAGAATAAAAGCAGTTTTTAATTTTTTAAAAACCATTTTAAGGTCAAAATTATTAGCCCCTTTAAGCTAATTTTTTTTCCGATAGTCTACAGAACAAACCATCATTATACAATAACTTGCCTAATTACCCTAACCTGCCTAGTAAACCTAATTAACCTAGTTAAGCCTTTAAATGTCACTTTAAGCTGTATAGAAGCGTCTTGAAAAATATTATTTACTGTCATCCTGGCAAAGATAAAATAAATCAGTTATTAGAAATAAGTTATTAAAACTATTATGTTTAGAAATGTGTTGAAAAAAACTTCTCTCCCTTAAACAGAAATTGGGGAAAAAAAATAAACAGGGGGCTAATAATTCAGGGGGGCTAATAATTCTGACTTCAACTGTAACAATTAAACATAAAGCAAACCCCTCAACATTAAAAAGGCTCAAATGCTAAAGAACACAGTTTCAGAAGCTTTTTAAAAACAGATACATTTGAAGCGTGTCTAATGTGGGGTGGAAGCTTGTTCCAGAGTTTTTGGCCGATCTCCACTTCGCTTACACCGGGACCTTGGTACAGAAAGAATAAACTGATCAGAAGACCTTAGTGACCTACCAGGATTAAAGACATGTAGGAGATTTGATAATTAAGGGGTTGCCAGATCATTTAAGGATTTTGAAACAAAAATTAATAATTTAAAATCAACCCGTGACCTAACAGGCAGCCAGCCCAGAGAGGAAAAAAACGGGAATATATGCTCCTACTTGCGAGTCCCTGTCAGCAGTCTCGCAACCGCATTTTGGGCTTATAGCAATCTATTCAGGGCGTTTTGACTAATTCCCACATACAAAGAGTTGCAATAGTCAAGTCTCTCCAAAATAAATACATGATCCCCAAAATAAAAGCATGATTGGTGGAGAGGAGACACAGTGATGAAGCCAATTGCCCCTTGCTAAGCCACACCCAAAAACCGCCACGCACCATTCATTACTTAGCAACCGTAGCTACGCGCAGGGGCACTGTCAAGCTTTCGAGCGAGGGAAACAAGCTAAAGCGTTGTGCATATGGATTGTGCAAATCTGACACCCGGTATCCTAAAAGTTTAGACAGGGTGGTGGAATTTTTTCCCTTTTCAAAACTTAAAACCCAAGGTGAGAAATGACAGTGTGGATCAAGCTCTGTGAGGGGCGCTAAAGGAGTGGAGTTAAGTTGGCTTTGTTTTGATATACCTGACACATTCAGTGATTAAAGACATTCAGTGATAACACACACCTCTTACATTACCCTAAAACGATCTAAACTGTTTTTCCTACAAAAATACAAAGCAGGTTATGTTTCCCAGCTGTCTTTTTATTTTTTTTTTCGCTCAATATTATGAGCACTGCTCCAGTTAAGCCTTCGCCATAGTAGTCATACTAATAGCAGTCATATTTCCATCTGTTTCAAGCTACGAATATTTGAAATTACAAATCACAGAACAAAACAGAGATGTGATCACAAACTGAGCACTTGCGATCAATATACTTTAACGTTACCCGCAGCTGTTTTTCAGTAATTTATAAAGAGCACACAAACATACTGACAGTTCAACGCAATCTCACGGCAATTCGTAACTTTTTGATTTAGTGGCTAATTCGTATGAATTCGTACGATCTAATTTGTACAAATTAGTACGATTTGCTCATCACCCAATGACGGTTGGGGTTAGGGGTGGGGTTAGGTGCCACGCCTCCTTTTTAAAATCGTACATTTTCGTACGACTGAACTCGTACGAATTCCTACAAATTAGCTACTAAACTGACAAAACGTAAAATACTTATGTTTCCTCGTG
Source organism: Danio kyathit (assembly GCA_903798195.1). Lineage (NCBI taxonomy): Eukaryota > Metazoa > Chordata > Actinopteri > Cypriniformes > Danionidae > Danio > Danio kyathit. Next base: position 39,110,023 of record LR812539.1, read on the forward strand.
AGATCAGGCTGGACAGTTATAGGTAACTTACTGTACATTGTTACGGGTCAATGATGCTAATATTTGGTACAAATTCATCAATTTCCCCTTTCTGGCTGCTCTTTCTGTGAATGAATTATCTAGAAGCACTGTCCATGCGTGTTTCCTCGTGGGTTAGTAATGCTATATTTTATTGCACAACAATTAATCTATCAGGCTTTTTGGCTAAAATAGAGAAATCACGGTTTAATTTGTTATTATTAGATTGTTTTTAAATTTCATGAACTAAGCCATTGGATGGTCAGCGTACGAGGCGGCTAGGCTAACCTAGCTTTAATTTTGATTGAATTATTTTCTAATCGGTTGCCTATTATGTCGTGAATATACCCCTGTAATGCATATTGCAGTCCTTTTTTGTCTGGCTTTCTCGCATATTTCACCTGTTCGCCAAAAATTACTAATTATATCCCTGAGAATCAGTGATGCGGTGGTGCAGTGGGTAGTGCTGTTGCATCACAGCAAGAAGGTCGCTGGTTCGAGCCTCGGCTGGGTCAATTGGCGTTTCTGTGTGGAGTTTGCATGTTGCACAGTCCAAAGACATGCGGTACAGGTGAATTGGGTAGGCTAAAATTGTCTGTAGTGTATGAGTGTGTATGGATGTTTCCCAGAGATGGGTTGCAGCTGGAAGGGCATCCGCTGCGTAAAACATTTGCTGGATAAGTTGGCGGTTCATTCCACTGTGGTGACCCCAGATTAATAAAGGGACTAAGCCGAAAAGAAAATGAATGAATGATCTCTGGGAATGTCTGACACCAGCACATACACATTGTAATAGACGTGCCAGGCACGAAAGCTTGACAGGCGTAGCAACAGTAACTAAAGAGGGCGGGGCTTAGCGAAGGGTCAATTATGATATGGGGATGGTTAGGAGGCCATAATGGACAGAGGCCAGTGGGCAGATTTGGCCCCTCTCTTTTTTTTGAAAGACATGCTGGGATTTTTAAGAGAGTCAGGACCTCGGTTTAATGTCTCATCCGAAAGATGTCGCTCACTGACAGTATAGTGTCCCCTTCACTATACTGGGGCATTAGGACCCACACAGACCACAGGTCGAGCACCCCCTAACACCACTTTCAGCAGCAACCTAGCTTTCCTATGTGGTCTCCCATCCAGGTTCTGACCGGGCGCAGCTTCAGTGGGCGACCATGTGAGAGTTGCAGAGAGCTAGGTGCCGGCTTAACAGGATTTGACAAAACAAAATACTATGGAAGTCAATGGCTACCAGCTAGCAACATTCTTCAGTATATCTTATTCTGTGTTTAACAGTGAGAAAAAAACACTCAGATATGCTTGTAACAAGTGAGGGGTATACATATGATGACAGATTTTTCATTTTTGGGGGAACTGTCTAGAATGTTTACAGGTTTGGTTGAAATTTGAATGTTAAGCTGATACAAATTAAACTCACTATACAGTACATTTACCAACCTGTACACCCTCTCCAGATACAGCAGAACAGGCCTGGATCTGCCACTCTCTGTCCCGGTATGTGTGCAGGTTGAGGCCTTCAGCGATTTCACTGGCCGGCGAGGCTGTGGCCAAATCCTGTTTATTGGCAAAGATGAGCAATGGCACACCTTTCAGGTTCTCCTCATCGATGAGCTCCGACAGCTCCTGTGGAAGAAGGTCGACATAGAGTAGTCAGTATGGCATAGCACCATAAGGACTGAACTATATGTTTTTATGCAGAGTGAACAAGGGTGCACACGTTCTGGAAAGTGAAGCTAAAACATTTGACCACCCCCTGCTGACTGGCTGCAGTATAGCTCACAAAATGCATTTTGTTGACTACAAACAATAAAAACATGTTCATTACGGTTCGTTACAGTGTTTGCTTAATATCTGCAGACACTTTATTTTGACGATTTCGACTGTCTCCATATCTGTGAACGCTTTATTTCTATACACTCTTTTAGGCATTCTGTTGACTACAGGCAACTTTGCAACTACAATTCAACTACAATTATTATAATAATGGAAGTCTGACAGCTTAAAATGTTACTTTACTCTAAAAAAATGTATTCTGTTAATAAATACCCTCATGTTGTTACGATCCCCTGAGATCTTTGTTCATATTTGGAACACAACATTTTTGGTGAAATCTGAGAGCTCTCTGATCCTCCATAGACAGCAACGTTCCCGAGACATTTTCAACCTTTTTATTTTAGCTTTATTATATTTATTTACTATTTAAATCCAATATCGCGTCAAGTGAGTGGAAAGACGTTTTGGGAAGTAAGGTTTTTTTTTTTATTTAAAATACAACTCACATTTCATATTTCTATTTTTATTTCATTTATTATATATTTTTTGGTACACAAAAGGGTTATTGACACTTGTAGGATTACAGTTGAACCACTGAAATCACATGGAATGTTTTGACAAAGTTTTTGGTTCCTTTTGTGGAGTTTGACAGTCTCAGGAGGTTTGCTGTGTATGGAGGATCAGCAAGCTCTCAGATTTCACCTAAAATATCTTAATTTATGTGGTGAAATTGAACAAAGGTTTCTAGCAATCGGAATGATTTGAGAGTGAGTATTTATTAACAGAAGTTTGTGTGAACTAACCCTTAAACACATGGCGATGGAAACCCAGCTAGTATGGTGTATAAAAAGAAACAAAAGGCTGAAAAATGATACAAGGTACCATTTTGCACTTGGTCTGGACTACATATGTGAAAGCAACATTAGACTGGCTGTTGACTCCATAATTTCTGAAAACATTTAATTTTGATGTTTCCCTGTACTTTTGCAACTACATGTCAGTCATAGGAGTATAGTATGCTTAGAAATTGTAAAGTTTGTTTAATTGTACCATTTAATAATTATTTCTCTGGACAAGATTCTTTCTGATATGTTTTACACGTTGTACATATTTTTCTTTGAATTTTTCTGTTCTTTTGTGATTCATGTTATTATTTTTTATTATTCACCATTTATGTATGCTTTTGAATTGCATTTTGGGATTGTGATCTTTCTTCCAACAACTTTTTTTAAAGTTGGAAAAAGTGACTTTTATTATCATTTATTAATAGTTTGAGGTGATATATTGTCTGGGTTGGTGTTGTATGTTATAAAAACCTTGTAATAAACTGCCAGTATTATCTGTTATTTTAAAGATTTATTTTTTCTATATCCTCCTGAGACCCAACGAAAAAAATTGTCTTTTTTTGTTGTTTTTTTGTGTTTTCCTTTATCCTTTGGGTAAATTTTTTTTTCTACAATTTAGAGTTTTTACGTTTTGTTTTATTTTTAATTTTACTGCATGTCCACTGTAGTGGACAACAGGACCATTTTAATTCGAAACGACAGCCAAACTCAGACAACAAAACTGTACAGGATATGGCTGTAAAGGGATATTAACCCAACATTAATGTAACAAAAACAAAACAAAAGCCAATTTTTCCTTTTGTATCGAAATTCCCAGAACAGTTTAGTCTGAAAGAGTAAACAAAAAAGTGATGTTAATCCAAAACAAACTCAACATAAAAACGATTTAAAAATGATTGTCATTCTCTAATTCTCTAATTCTAAAGTAAAGTGGCGACGCAGTGGCGCAGTAGGTAGTGCTGTCGCCTCACAGCAAGAAGGTTGCTGGTTCGAGCCTTGGCTGGGTCAGTTGGCGTTTTTGTGTGGAGTTTGCATGTTCTCCCTGCGTTCATGTGTGTTTCCTCCGGGTGCTCCGGTTTCCCCCACAGTCCAAAGACGGTACAGGTGAATTGGGTAGGCTAAATTGTCCATCGTATATGAGTGTGAATGAGTGTGTGTGGATGTTTCCCAGAGATGGGTTGCGGCTTGAAGGGCATCCGCTGCGTAAAAACGTGCTGGATAAGTTGGTGGTTCATTCCGCTGTGGCAACCCCGGATTAATAAAGGGACTAAGCCAAAAAGAAAATGAATGAATGAATAAAGTCTAAAATCAGGGTCTCCCTCAACTACCTTATAAAGAATCCTCTCTGCTTCAGTTCTGCCTCCTACAACATGCAGTCATTAATTACATTAAGATGGTCCTGGTGTCCATATAGTTGACATTTAAAAAAGCATGATATTTTTTGAAACGCTAACAATTTAACAGCTTTGAAAGCTTAATGTATTGTTCCTGACACTTTAATAAACAAATATATATATGTAATAATAATAGTAAAAAAACATTCAAAAAGCTACATTTTACAGACCTCTCTCCTTCGCATAAAATGTGCTTGTTTGTATGCTGGCCATTTTGGATGCAGTGTAAGAAGTGGTTCCTACCATGCCAGCCAATCAAATGGCATATCACTAGAAAGCCCAGGATGTCCTCTGCACAGTACAACAGGACTTGATAGAGTAGCTCAAAAAATTCTAAAAAAATTCATGAAAACAAAAGGTCCCCTACAGAAGACACAAGTCAATGGGCGGGGTCTCAGGAGGATATATGATTTCTTACACATTATACTATTTCAAACTACTGAAATGTCAATAAAATACACTTTGTTAAACTGTAGAGTTGAATTTTCAACATTAGAAGTCAACAGCAAAGATCAACATCCCATTATGCAATTCACAACCGTAAACAGAAAATACGGTAACACTTTATAATAACTACACACTATGAACCATTTATTAATGATTAGCATATAGTGAATTCATTATCTGTTAATCATTAACTCTACATTAACAGACGTTAGTAAGCAGTTTATAACTGCAGCTACACATGCTCTATTCTTGACTTACAACCACATTTATAATGTGCTTAATACTTGTACTTTCATACTTTGTTAATGATTTATTTTTCATTACTAAATTAAGTATTGCATTATTTACAAACCAGTTATTTAAGCATAGTTAGTGTTTTTTTAATATCATTCAGAATGAGTTAGTAAATGATTATTAAACTATTAAAATTAGCATTTATAAATCGTATTATTCAGGCATTTATTAATAGTTAATTTGTATGTTAATAAATGCTTTATTAACTCAGTTTCATCCAGTTTTGTGACCTAATCTAAAGTGAGGACTATTTATGCTTTATAAATCCTTTATAAATGACAATTAAAGGCTCAGTTAAATTCTAAACAGGAAAAAAGAACACAAACGACATTATTCATTTCTATTCGTTTGAAGATACACAAATAAAACTGTATTTCAAAAAAAATAATCTTTGCAACCTTATCTAAAATAAAATTACTGTACAGTTTAAACATGGCATCTTATTATATTGTTATATTGTTGTTGTTTTATCCAATTTTATGTCGTATTTTGACACTCCTGTTATTCAGCAATGTTTAAACTTTACAGTCATTTTACTTTTTAAATAAGATTGCAATGATTATTGTTCATACTGAGCCTTTAATCGTCATTTATAAGGAATTTATAAAGCATAAATAGTCCTCACTTTATATTAGGTCACAAAACTGCATGAAGTTGAGTTAATAAAGCATTTATTAACATACAAATTAACTATTAATATATGCCTGAATAGTAAGATATGTAAACGTTGATTTCAATAGTTTATTAATCATTTACTACCTCATTCTGAATTATCTTAAAAACCATCGACTACTCTTAAATACAACTGGTTTGTTAATAGTGCAATACTTAATTTAGTAATGAAAAGTAAATCATTAACAATGTATGAAAGTACAATCATTAAGCACATTATAAATGTGGTTGTAAGTCAAGAATAGAGCATTTGTAGCTGCAGTTATAAACCGCTTACTAATGCTTATTAATGTAGAGTTAATGATTAACAGATAAAGAATTCACTAGATGCTAATGCTTAGTAAATGATTGATAGTGTGTAGTTATTATAAAGTGTTACCAAAAATACTTGTGAATCACAAAATACAGACACTGTTAATTAACAGATATTATCAACAGTGCATATCTGAAAAATTGTGTAAGGCAATGATACCAGAATAATGTAACTTAAGCAAATAAGTCTGACAGCACTTAGATCCCACAATTAGAAAGTAATTTATGATATATTTATGACAAGTTAAAAAAGATCAAGTCACTCATAGTACAAAGGAGGAGATCTCCTTTTATTTATGAGCTTTTCAGATGAGCCCTGAGACAAAAGATCCAGCCTGTCTACGTTACAAGTGAATGAGTTTAGGGGCAGATTTCCAGAAGAAGAATACCAGGTGCTTTTCGGGATCAAAAGGAGAAGCTGATTGTTATAGATTGATTCTCTAAAGTCTTACCAGTCCCGTTTCCTCAAATCTCTTTTTGTCTGCACTGTCAATCACGTAGATCTAATCAAAAAAAGAGAAAGAGAGAAAATGAGGACTGTTATGTGAGAAAAGGGGCTTTCGGCTGATACTCAGGACAGAAATGGAAATACATATCTGTGTGTAAATGATTTGATAATGCTCAGTGTCATTGGGAAAGTCAACTTCAGAGTTTTTCGCCATAAACACTGTTGTCATACCAGTAAATCAGTGTTTTCTAGGTACTTCTTCCAGAAGGGTCGAATCTTCCTCTGCCCTCCAATGTCCCACACGTTCAGCTTCATGCCATCACACGTCACACTTTTAATGTTAAAACCCTGAAAGAGCAAAGGTAGCAAAAGATCAATGATTGAATGCATACTGAAAAATCATACTCAAGTGAAATTACCATTACTTGCACAAATATGAAGTGCGAGTAAAAGTATCTCTTGTAAATGTTACTTAACGTATAAGTAAAAAGTATCCCTTTTTAAAGTACTCAAGAAGAGTGAATAGTGAGTATTACTCTGTGAAAGGTTGATGTATTTACATGCTATTTGTGCACGTGTGTGTGAAAATTTAACATTCTGTAGGGAATTTAGTGTTTAGTTAAACACTTTTTAGTTAAAAATTCAACTTTTTAGTTAGAATTTAGTTAATTTTTTCAGTCCTAACACAGGCGACATCATCATCTCAGTCTTTGCATGTAATGAAATTGGGTCTTGGACACTTTTAATGCTTCCACACTGTACATGTTTGCTGCACTTATAAAGCACACAAGTCTTAAGGTTATTGTATAAGATTAGATTTTTCTATGAGTGATTTGATTAGACTGATTATTCTCTTCCAATCTAATATAAAAACACAAGTAAAAAATAAAGTAGGGACTGCAGGTTGAAGAAAATAGTGGAGTAAACCTACTGATACAGCACTAAAATGTACACATTTCAAGTCAAAGTACACATTTTTAAAAGTACTTAGTAAAGTACAATTCCTGAGAAAGACTACTTAATTACAGTCATTTGAGTATTTGTAATTTGTTACTTTACACCACTGTAAAAGATGCAGCTGTAAATTCATGTTTTGTGGATTTTGTGTGATTATTAAAGTTAAACTGATTTCATAATTCACAACTTTATCTCATTATAACTAATATTATAACTAATATCTTCCTGGGTGACTTTAATTACCAGAATTGTGGCTTTATATCTCTTTATTTTTCACAAAGTGACTTAATTCTCACATTTATATTATATTTCAATAGTACTTTAAATCAATTTTATATTACAAAAGTAAATTTAAGTTTCACAGTTATGACTTTAACCCCCGGTTTCACAAACAAGGTTTAAGGCTAGTCTTGGATTAAATTGCATGTTTGAGCTCTCTCAACTGAAAATAACTCAGAGTGAGATGTCTTCAAATATGGCAGTGTCCGTTTTTGTCTCCGATGCACACCAGTAATGTATTTTGCTAAGGCCATTTTTATAAATGTGGCTTAAATAGCCTAATTTAACTAAGGTCTAGTCCTGGCTTAAGCTAAACCTGGGCTGTTTCTCAATTCCAAGAACGCTGAGAACGGACTTGCGTTCTTGTGGAGACTGGTCTTGCCAGGTATCCTCGGTAGAACGAAGTCGGGAGACCACGAGAATAGAGAACGCGTCCTGTGAGAAATGAGATGCTGCGTTCTTCCCAGGTTGTTCCTGATGGTCACGTGACCTTCACGCGTTTTAAATAAAAAATAGTTTAAACATTACAGCATTTATACAATGATTTATTGTTTTTCCCCTTTTAAAAATATATATTATGCATAAAAACATTATAAATATACGTTGCACAATACAAATAAAACTGATTTAAATACGAATTTGAGCAAACAAACACTCTTAATGTGTTTATTACTTTATTAAGATGTCCATGGTAATGTGTATATTCACCGTTTCATTTAGGGAAACTCTTGAGGTAAATAAGTTATATCTCCGAACTTTGATAATAAATCTAAATAAAACGCTGCGCTTCCCACCTCCAATCGCAATGACTTCTGGGACTTCTAGAGCGAGATCGGTGCTCAAGTCTGCATCGGTGCGTCCTCGATATCAAGAACACATCCGGGAAGTTTCACGCGTCCTCTGTACTTGCGATCTTGAGTATTGGAACTGAACTTTGGGAGCTGATGATGACGTTACACGAGAACACGAGGACGCAAGACCGCTGAAGAACGCATATTGAGAAACAGCCCTGGCTTGTGAAACTGGGCCTAAATCTCACAACTGTTACTTCATGTCACACAATTGTTACTTCACAGTTGTGATTTCAACCCTGCAGGCACAAGACGTCATCATGACGTCATATTGACATTGTAACCCAACGTTGGAAAGGAAAATCAATGTCCAACGTCCAACCTAAAATCAACCAAATATCAGCGTCTAATCATGTTACACCTTGACGTTGTGTGGACGTTATCACTATATCTTTCAGACGTTGGATTTTGGTCACTTTACAACACAACCTAAAATCAACCAAACATCAACGTAATTTGACGTCATTATTGGACATCAAAATAACGTTGTCCTTAGACGCTGGCTAGACATTGAATTTTAGTCACCTGACGTCATGTCATGACTTAAATCTAACCTAATATTAACGTCTTATGATGTTGTGTGCCTGCTGGAAAATCTCACAATGTGATTATATACATCACAATTTGTGAATTAAAAGTAATTTGAATTTCACATTCATGACTTTCAATCTCACAACTGTGATTTCAGTATGTTGATGTACTTCCAACTGAAATTAAATATTGAGTAGGGGGTGGGGCTTACTTTTGCACATCATTCCCTCATATCAAACTAATGGTAAGAAGGGCGTGGTTAATAATATTGCTATGCATTTGCTACAGAACGCCAATAGAGAAGGAACGTCACCCCAAATGTAGAAGCAAATGTCAGACTTTGATTGAAGGTCACAATAAACATTGTAGATTTAGATTTTTACATGGACTTTAACTGTATATTTCAAAGTATTATATTGTAAAATATTTCTTAAAGTTTTATTTATATAAAGTATAAATCTCACCTGAGAAGACACATTTAACAATCATGACTATATTTCATAATTTCATTTAAATCTCACACTTGTGACGTATCTCACAAATATGACTATATGGCTTAAATCTCCCAGTTGTAACTTGTAATATATTAATATCCTTTCAATTTTAACAGATTTAACTATGAATGTCCAGCCTGATCTCACGAGAAAACGTAAGGTTTTTACGTTTTGTCAGTTGAGTGGCTAATTCGTACACATTCGTACGAGTTCAGTCATATGAAAATGTACAATTTTAAAAAGGAGGCGTGGCACCCAACTCCGCCCCTAAATCCAACCATCATTGGGTGATGAGCAAATAGTACTAAATTGTATGAATTAGCCACAAATTAAAAAAGTTACGATTTGCCTTGAGATTGTGCAATTGTGAATTTAACTTTTAACTGAATGCAAATATCAGATCCATTACAAAAGAATTGACTGAGGTCTCATATTTGATTTTAAATCTTACATTTGTGACTATAACTCATTATATGACTTAAGTTTTACAATTACAACATCATATCACACAAATGAGACTTTACGTATCCCAAATGGTAACTTCATATGTCACAATTTGACTTTAATTTTCAAAATTGTGATTTTAAATCTCACAATTATTGCTATATATTATGACATGACTTATGTTTTACAATAGTGACTTAAAATCTCACAATTTGACAATATAGGCAAGGCAAGTTTATTTATATAGCACGTTTCATACACAGTGGCAATTCAAAGTGCTTTACATAAACAGGAATAAAAGAGACAAGTATTAGAAAAAATAAAAACAAATAATAAAAATGATTAAAACAAACAAACAAACAAAAAAAACAGATAGAAACATAAAAATGTGTTAAAACAGGTTATAAAAGAATGAAAGAGAAGAGAAAAACATAATAGTATGATCTGTCAGACGTAGCACAGTGCTCATTCAGTAAAGGCACAGCTAAACAGATGTGTTTTCAGTCTCGATGTGAATGTGCCTAATGTTGGAGTACATCTGATCATTTCTGGGAGCTGATTCCAGCAGCGAGGGGCGTAGTTGCTGAAAGCCGATTCACCCAGCTTTGACTGAACTCTTAGAATTTCTAGTTTATATGATCCTAAAGATCTGAGTGATCTGTTAGGTTTTTATTCAGTAAGCATATCTGTAATGTATTGAGGTCCTAGGCCATTTAGTGATTTATAGACAAGTAGTAATACTTTAAAATCTATTCTGAATGTAACTGGGAGCCAGTGTAAAGACCTGAGGACAGGTGTGATGTGCTCTGATTTTCTGGTTCTGGTCAGAATCCTGGCCGCAGCGTTCTGGATGAGCTGCAACTGTCTGACTGTTGTCTGATTATATTTCAATTTCTGTGTTAAAATTTATAGAACTTGAACAAACAATTTTAATCTCACAATGGGATTTAAATCTCACTGATTACATATCACCTTGTCGTAATAGGGAAATTTTACGCAAATAAAAATTGTGACTATATTTTATGCAGTTGTGGATTTAAATATGACAGCTGTGACTATATCTAATGAAATTACTATGTAATGAACATTTCACAATTATGACTTCAAGTTTCACAACTGCCAATTTATCATGAAATCTCACATGATAAAATTAAATTTCACAGTCATGACTTCATATCTGACAATATTAATTAAATCTACCAATTTTGATCTTAAATATCACAATATTTAGCACAACTGCCAACTCAAATCTTGCATTTCCAAGTTTAAATAGTTTAAATATTTTCTCATAAAACGTACAACTTTGGTTTAAAATCTAATACTTGTGCTCTGAAAAATGTTGAAAAAAAATTATATCTGCAATTTAAAGTCTGTTGAATTTAAACAAACAAATCAGATTTAGTAATGTTCAACTTAATTTGTTTGTTTAAATTCAATATTTTTGGAGCTTTGGTGTTGTCGCCTTTGTCGAATATATAATTTGCACCTTTTGCGTTTTTTTGGCTGAGCACCCAGTTAAGAGGGATGTGCGTGCTTTTGTACAGTTTTTCTTTGTTTAAATTCAACACATATAAATTGTTTACAACCACTTAACTTAAAAAAAATGGTATCTTTTTTTCAGTGTATAACAGTATATCCAGCTGGTGGTTGGATCTTCTCATCCACCACCAGTGTGCAGCATCCACCTAGATGACGCGACGGCAGATAATTGGTGGAGAGAAGAGAGAGTGATGAAGCCAATTATGATATGGGGATGGTTAGGAGGCCATGATGGACAAAGGCCAGTGGGCAGATTTGGCCAGCGTGCCGGGGTTAAACCCCTACTCTTTTTCGGAGGACATCCTGGGATTTTTAATGACCACAGTTAGTCAGGACTCATCTGAAAGACGACGCTCACTGAGCAGTATAGTGTCCCCGTCACTATACTGGGGCATTAGGACCCATTAGGATGGCCTCACTAACACCACTTCCAGCAGCAACCTAGCTTTCCCATGTGGTCTCCCATCCAGGTACTGACCGGGCGCAGCCCTGCTTAGCTTCAGTGGGCGACCTTGTGAAAGTTGCAGAGAGCTAGCTGTCGGCTGCCGACTTTATTATCACAATTGTGATGATATGACTAAAATTTCACAAATCTGACAACTGTGACACCAGCTTTATATCCCAGTGTGTCTTTAGATTTAAGAATCATGACTTAAATCTCACTAATGTCACTTAATATCACATAACATGCCATTATTTCTAACTTTAAACTACCTCACAGCTATTTTTTACTGAGGAAAGAGAAACAGCAGATATAGCAGATCTTCTTATTCAACACAGACTGGGTCAAAATACTGACAAGAACACTGATAGTGGCATGATGTATTTAAACTCCTGTCTAAATTTATCCTGCCCCCGAACAGCCTCCAAACTACTGAGACTTTATGGTTAAGTAATCTTTAACCGTAGGATTAAAGTCAGTGTTGTGGTGCTATTCTTAGAGAGGATCTTCTCTCTGCCCACAGGCCTCGGCTCTTCAGCTTTAACTGACTGCAGCATCTAATGGCTGTTAACAAAACACATTTTGAACAGAAAAGGGGCTCACATTACTATCACGATTCAGGATATTTAGAAGAAATCGAGTAACTAGTAGCAAGATATGTGGAAATCCAGTAGCGTCCATGCTAAATGTTATGTTAAATAGACTAAAAATGAAATATACTCACCCTCAAGTGGTTCCAAATATCTATGATTTTTTTCCCCCTCCTGAACACAACAGTTTGAAGCATGTTGGAAACTGGTTACCATAAAAAAAATCCTCTCTGCCTTACATTTTTAGTGGAATATAATTAACTTTTCTAGTCATCTCAACTTACATCAATATCTGACTAAAATTTTAAGTTCCACATTGTTTAACTTAAAAAAAATGTTGAAACCTGTTTAACTTATTAATATAAATTAAAGCAATGTAAATATATTTGTTGTTTTGACTTTTTGTCATTATTTCTTTCAGTGCATAGTTAGAAAAGAAATGCTATGGAAGTCAATGGCTACCTGTTTTCAACATTCCACAAGTTATGTTCTTTTTTTGTTCAACAGAAGGAAGAATATATTAATTTAGACTTTTATTATTTGATGTAAGTTTTTTTTTCATTTTTACATCAGATGTTTTTATTTTTCTCAACACTGTAAAATGGTTGCTGCCTTCAACTATTTTAGTCGAACCAAATTCATATTTCAAGTCAAACTGACTACACATATTACGTTAAACTTTGTAAGACTTAAAAAAATGGAGTTGAAACCTATTAAACCTTATTAAATTAAGTTAAAGTAACTAAAAACATTTGTTGTCATGACTGTTTGTCATATCGAGATGACTTCATGCTAATAACTAGCTCTAACCCACATGGCGCACTGTACCTTTGACCTCTCAACAGTAAACAGAGCGGTAAACCAGACTGACCACATTTGATCCTATTAACCCAAACTTTCTTGACAGATTGAGAATAAGCCATCACGTCTGCTATTTGGTTAGTTCTTTCTAGGACATTCTAGCTGTTCCTATTAGGTTTGTTTTTTAGATGAGACCTCAACATTAGGTTTCTTTTGACATCAATTATGAGTTATTCCCTAAAATATTTATTCATTTAGTCATTTATTTTCTTTCAGCTTAGTCTCTATTTCAGAGGTCGCCACTGGCGGAATGAACCACCAACTATTCCAGCATATGTTTTACACAGTGGATGCCCTTCCAGCCACAACCCATTACTGGGAAACACTCATTCACACACACAGTCATACACTACACCAGGGCTGCTCAACCCTGTTCCTGGAGATCTACCTTCCTACAGTGTTCAGCTCCAACCCTGATCAAACACACCTGAACCAATTGAATAGGACCTGAACAGCACTTGATAATTACAGACAGGTGTGTTTGATCAGGGTTGCAACTGAAATCTGCAGTAAGGTAGATCTCCAGGAACAGGGTTGAGAACCACTGCACTACGCTATGATTCACCTATAGCGCATGTCTTTGGACTGTGGGAGAAACCGGAGCACCCGGAGGAAACCCACGCCAACACAGGGAGAACATGCAAACTCCACGCAGAAACGCCTACTGGCCCAGCCGGGACTTGACCCAGTGACCTTCTTGCTGTGAGGCGACAGTGCTAACCACTGAGCCACCATGCTGCCCCTTTTGAACCAAATATATGCTGATATCTTTTTAACAGTGAAAGGCAAGATATTAAGATTTCTGAAACAAACTACATATTAAACTATACCAAAAAATATTCAACTACAACTTTTTAAGACCAAAATAAATACAATTGTGTCAAAGAAAATATTTACACACTAAATATTTATTAAACAAATGTATTGTATACATTTTATAATATTATAGATATTATATCAATTAATCAGTTTATTATTATTTTATTATTATTATTTATTCATTTAAATACACTTTTTTTATGTCGATATTAGACTTATTAAAAAAGTACTTTTTAGATACGATGTGCTTGTTGTGTAAATGTTTATTTAAATACTTGCATGCAATTACATCTGTAATTAATTGTTAAACATTATGTTTAGAATGACACTGTTGACTTTAATCTAACCCCTAAAGCTACCCACAACATTTAATCAGTTAATAACCTTACCCATATTCCACCTCAATAGAAGCAAATGTGTTTTGCAATACAAAACAAAGCAGGATATATAGATTACATTATTTGATGCTAGTCCAGCAGAACAGATGAAGACAATTAATATAAAGCAGGGTCCTTTTAATATTATATTTTGATTTCAATAACAGTTATGACTTATTCATAATAGCTTGCTTATCCTTTCTAAGAAAAACCAGCCTAACACTTTGTTTATTGAAATAATTGGCATAGCTGTGGACAAATAGAGATGAAATGAGATATAATAACTTGAATTTTTGTGGGACAGTTTATGCCACAATAAGGTCAGTTTATATTATAAATATGATTTCTACAAAAACAGTTTATTATTCAGTCATTCATTTTCCTTCAGCTTATTTATTAGGGGTCGCCACAGCGGAATGAACCATCAACTATTCCAGCATATGTTTTATACAGCGGATGCCCTTCCAGCCGCAACCCAGTACTGAGAAACACCCATAGACTCTTGCATATACACACACATTCATTACCACACTACAGGCAATTTTGTTTATCCAATTCACCTATAGTGCATGTGTTTAGACTGTGGGGGAAACCAGAGCACCCAGAGGAAATCCACATGAGCACAAGGAGAACATGCAAACTCCACACAGCAATGCCAACTGGCCCAGATGGGACTCGAACCAGCAACCTTCTTGCTGTGAGGCGACAGTGCTAACCACTGTGCTATCTTGCCACAGTTTATCTACAACTATTACATTTACTTTAATGTATTTACATTTTAATTTATATTAGAATTACAGATTTACACAGACGCACAAACAATTATAACTCCAAACTGTTACCCCTAGAGTCAAAAACCTGATTATGTAGGGGTTTTTCCACTGTACTATTTGTCCGGTCTACCTTCTTTATCACTGATTAGCCTAATTCATCCATTTTGGTGTTCTGCTAGCCAAGATGAAGCTAAAATACATTATATATACGCCAAAGAACGACTTTAGCATGATCTTTTAAAATCTGCTAATGCATTTAAACTGGTGTAACTGTTTAAGTCTCGTAGAATATTTCAGAATTCATTAAATCACACAAAACGTGTTAGCATGCCACACCAGCTAATAGCTTCACGCCTTTTACATCCACAGGAAATTAGGCACAATTACTCATCGTTTTGTCAGTTATAATAACACATAACACATTTAGGAGTTGGAGAAGCATGTCCTTGCCTACTCTTAACTAATTATTAACACCGAGCATTTTTAGAGTGTACATTAGGAATGCGAAAGGATCATGCTGCAATGCTAATTATTTACAATTGTTTAGTACAAACTTTTAAAACTATCATTTTAAGAAAAGTTCTTCTCACCTGAGTCGGTGTAATGGTGTTCACATCTTCAGAGGCAAGTTGTTTTAACAAAGTGGTTTTTCCAGCATTATCCAGACCAAGAAGGACTATCCGAAGCTCTTGCTCTGTAGTTCCCTTTAGCTTCTCGATGACTGAAAACAAACCCTTAGAAAACACACATTTGTGCCTTAAAAGTCTGATTGGTTTTCAGCTACGTTCCATCATAACATTAATAAACAATTCTCTTTTTCCAAAACAGGCTGTCGAAGCAGATCAACCCACTCACCTTTTGGACTTCTCCCATATTGCTGTGAAAGTCGTGCTAGAGAAAGAGAAAGCGCAGCTACATTCTATGCAGGATAAATCCAGGTGAGATTTGGGTTTGTTATTGGGTCCTCTTCCCTCAAAACGGTTTACTTCACACTGTCTGGCCTTCCTCATATGTAACATGGGCAGGATGTGGAGGTGGGTGAAGGTGGAGGAGGGGTTGGATTAGCAGGCCACAATTAGCAATCTCTCCGCCCGCCCATCTCCCTTCCACTCGTCTCCTCCAGCACATCTCCAGCATTAAAGACTTACCTGGATTATCCTTAACCACCAGCTGCTTCAGGACAGGCCTCTGACACTCTCTCTTTGTGCTCTCTTATATGCTTCTAGTCCTCACATATGCAAGCTTGATTGGTCTTCACATCACACTAGGTGGGTTCCCAGTACAAATCTAAGCAAAACCTTTCAATGTTTTGTAAATGTCAATTAGTGCTATGCGATTAACACTTTACCTATCTCCAAAAATCATATATGATATATTTAGGTTTAATGAAATTGCAGGGAAAACAATATAATCCTATTTTTTAAGAATAGACATGTGACTTGACACATTGTTATAATCCCTGTTGCCCTGGTCCCATGTTTTGCTTTGCTCCCTGTTCTTCCTGTGTTTTCACGGTGCCACACCCTTGTTGAACTCTTTTTCACCACAGTTGGTTGCCTTGGACACGCATTGCCTCCACCCCCACGTTATTTCATCAGCCCTTTGGCTGCTCTTTGTACCTAAGTCCTGCTTTTTTCAGTCTTGTGTATTTTATGTCTGTTTTGTACTAAACAATGTGTTGTAAGGGCATCTTGCCTGCAACATCAACAGACACAGATCCAGCGGTTTGTCTTGGCCAAGAATCGAAAACCATTGAGGATTAAATTTGTTTTTGGACATTGCTAATTACTCTGACTCCCTAGACTATATGCTCACATACTTTTTCTATCACATACACAATGAACCAATAAAACCCACCCTAATATTTAATGGTCCTCGAGGGATGTGTCAAATGATGTTGAGCATAGCTCTTCTCATTAGTGGTTCCTCCTTCAAATCTCAGAAAGATGGAGGAGGAATTTCCTAAATATTTGTTGGGGAGGCAATAACCAATAATGACCGAAGGCCTTGGGATTTGCAGGAAGCCTCAGCAAGACAAGACAAGATTATTCCTCATTCCATCTAAGTGTCAGCACACACAATGACCATCAGTCCTGTGCCATGTGCCCAGATTCCCAAAAGCCAACCATGTGAACCCAAGATGGCAATCAGCTTCAAGTACAGTTCCAAGATGGCTACCAGCATCAAGTGCAGTTTCAATATGTCTGTCTGCTCTCGAGTCAAGATTTCAAGCTTCACTCCTGGGTCTTAGCTCTCAAGCATGCTGAGCCCTTGCATTTACTCTCAAGTGACACTGAGCCCCACCTTCACTTTTCAGCCACTCTTGGCCATCTGAAAGTTCTCTCTTTACCTATCTTTCTCTGGACTATTTATAATATGAAGCATCTGAAAGCCACCGCTTGCTCCCTGTTTTTTCTGTGTTTTCAATGTGACAGGCCCTTGTTTAACTCTTTTTTTCTTTGTGGAAAACTTGGATCTAGTGGTTTGTCTTGGCCAAGAACCAAAAACCATTGAGGACTAAATTCGTAAGTTTTTGGACATTGCTAATTACTCTGACACCCTAGACTGTATGCTCACATACTTTTTCTATCACATACACAATGAACCATTAAAACCCACCCTAATATTTAATGGTCCTCGAGGGATGTGTCAAATGATGTTGAGCATAGCTCTTCTCATTAGTGGTTCCTCCTTCAAATCTCAGAAAGATGGAGGAGGAATCTCCTAAATATTTGTTGGGGAGGCAATAACCAGTAAGGACCTAAAGGCCTTGGGATTTGCAGGAAGCCTCAGCAAGACAAGACAAGATTATTCCTCATTCCATCTAAGTGTCAGCACACACAATGACCATCAGTCCTGTGCCATGTGCCCAGATTCCCAAAAGCCAACCATGTGAACCCAAGATGGCAATCAGCTTCAAGTACAGTTCCAAGATGGCTACCAGCATCAAGTGCAGTTTCAATACTGTACGTCTGTCGGCTCCCGAGTCAAGATTTTAAGCTTCACTCCTGAGTCTTAGCTCTCAAGCATGCTGAGCCCTTGCATTTACTCTCAAGTGACACTGAGCCCCACCTTCACTTTTCAGCCACTCTTGACCATCTGACAGTTCTCTCTTTACCTATCTTTTTCTGGACTATTTATAATATGAAGCGTCTGGAAGCCACCGTTTGCTCCCTGTTCTCTCTGTGTTTTCACTGTGACAGGCCCTTGTTTAACTCTTTTTTTTCTTTGTGGAAAACTTGGATCCAGCGGTTTGTCCTGGCCAAGTATCAAAAACCATTGAGGACTAAATTTGTGCGTTTTTGGACATTGCTAATTACTCTGACATCCTAGACTGTATGCTCATAGACTTTTTCTATCACATACTCAATGAACCATTAAAAACCACCCTAGTCTTTAATGGTCATCGGGGGATGTGTCAAATGGCCTTGGTATTTGCAGGAAGTCTCGGCAAGACCACAAAACAAGACTATTCCTCAGTCCAGCTAAGCGTCTGCATCCACAAAGCCTGCCAGTCCTGTGCAATGTCCCCAGATTTCCGAAAGCCAACCATTAACTCCCAAGACAGCAGTCAGCTTCAAGTCCAGTTTCAATATGGCCACCAGCTTCGAGTCCAGTTCCAAGACGTCTATCTGCTCTCAGTCCATTTCCAAGATGGCAGGCCACTGTCGACAAGTGCCACTGCCGAATCTATGCTTTCAAGCATCACTCCTGAGTCTTAGCTCTCAAGTGTTGCTGAGCCCTTGCTTTTACTTTCAAGTGACACTGAGCCCCACCATTACTTTTCAGCCACCTGACAGTTTTCTCTTTACCTGTCCTGTTCCTCAGTATGGACCTGGCCCTCCATCCCTCCGCCTCCTGTTCGTAGTTAGTAGACTTGGACACTCATTGTCTCCAGTCCCTGGTTATTTAATCAGCCCTTAGTCTGCTGTTTGTAATGTAATGCAATGTGTGCATTTATATAGAGCATTTATTGTGTATGGCCATACACCAAAAGTGCTTCACAATCATGAGGGGGGTCTCTCCACACCACCACAAGTTTGCAGCATCCTCTTAGATGATGCGATGGCAGCTACAGGACAATGACACCAGTGCGCTCACCACACACCAGCTATAGGTGGAGTAGAGAGAGAGAGTGATACAGCCAATTCGGTGGACGGGGAAGACTGGGTGGCCATGATGGGTAAGGCCTGATGGAGGGAATTTGGCCAGGACACCGGGGTTATACCCCTACTCTTTACGAGAAGTTCCATGGGATTTTTAATGACCACAGAGAGTCAGGACCTCGGTTTAATGTCTCATCCGAAAGATGTTTGTATTTAAGCGCTGCCTCTATTTCAGTCCTTGCTTGTCCGTCGTACAATTTTGCCCAGTTTTCCTGTTCTTTGATTCATTGCCTTGTATTTTTTTTTTTGTTTTGTTTTAACTTTGCTTAATAAATGTTTCTAATGTTTCCTCTTGCCTTTGCATTGCCTGCAACAATGCCTTTACAATACCTCTCCCATGCAGCAGATGGCAGTAGTGTTCATATTTGAAATTAACTTCTACAGGCTATAATGTGAGTTTAGAGTGAGGATCAAGGGTTAAGGGTTGGGCAAAAATGAAGAGTTAGCATTTTAGCACTTATGATAATTTGGCTAGAATTTTTTTTTTACATAACTGTCTGAAATCCGGTTGCTTAAGCAAGCTCAGAGGTACATGTACCATTAACAACCTGTTTCAATGCTTTTATCTGTCTCGAAAGAGGTTGATGCTAAGTGACTAATCCACTAATCAAAAAATACAAAAATAGTTTGAGTGGGAAGTTAATTTATGTTCTATGCTTTAGCTTTTTAATAAATTTTTTACTTATGACAGTTGTGTTTGGCTTTAAAATTCTGAAGTTGTCTACTTTTGTGAAGATTTTCATTACTATGATTTATGCAGATTGCATATAAATTGTTATTAATATTAATAATTTTAACACAATTTTGTTAATTAATATTAATTAATTCATATTTTTAAACAAATGCACAAACATATTTGTATTTTTAATTTGCATAATATAATAACAGTATTATAAATAATTAAAATGCAATATAAGAAAGCAAAGTGATATGAAACACAATTGCAGTCTATCCAAAATCAGATGAATGTTATTGTTCAGGTAAGTTTAATTTCACAATATGTTGTGCCTCAGTAAACAACAGAATGATGTCATGTACCTCCATTATAGGTTAACCACCTGTGCAGCATTTTTCAGAAATTGGGGAGCTTTGTCCCGCATCCTTTCTAAAGACTGTGGGCAGACTCAGGTAAACTGATAGATTAGCCCAGACTACGTAGGGTCTCCATCAGGGGTGCTCAACTTTGGCCTACATGGTAGAAAACACATCCTTAAAGCAGCCAGATTTAGGTAAAAATAGATGAAGGTAAATGTGATTTTATCTACTAGTCTTTCTTTCAGTTCATCATATTTATTATATATTTAGTCTGAATTGGTATCATGGGGTAAATTAAATTGTATCACCAACATTCAAAGCTTCATTTTAATATCTCAATAGTAGCTTTGAAAGAAAATATGCCATATGACGTCTTAAATGACAACCGTCAGACCAACGCAATCTCACGCCAATTTGTAACTTTTTGATTTCGTATGAATTCGTACAATCTAATTAATACAATTTAGTACGATTTGCTCATCACTCAATGGGGGGTGGGGGTTGGGTGCCACGCCTCCTTTTTAAAATCGTACATTTTCATACGACTGAACTCATACAAATTCGTACGAATTAGCCACTAAACTGACAAAACGTAAAATACTTACGTTTCCTCGTGAGATCAGGCTAGTCAGACTGACCGCTATGGTAATTCTAGTAGTTGTAGAATTACGGTAGTTTCAATGTTAAACATGAACAGGACAAACAGACCTTTTGAAGTATTGCCAGTTCCATAGCCTTACTAAGTGTTTATTGCCTTGTTTGTTTGCCGCATACTATTTACTACATTTTTTTCTGGATATTTGCCTTTTGGATAACCATTTTGGGATGTTTTTTGGTTGGATTGTTTATTGTGTTTGGATTAATTTGCCCATGACCTCGACTTGGATATGTGCCTCACAATTTGGACTGTTTAAATGTTCTTTTCATTCAATTTTGGCAAATGAACATGGCTTCAGCTTCAAACCTCATTACACTTAGCAAGTTTGGTGCCTGTCACAGATATATATCTGATATAAAATGTTTTAGCAATTCAAGGGTGTTGTGTAAATCTGTCTTCATGCAGTTTAATAGAACTAATTTTGACCTTAAAATGGTTTTTAAAAATTAAAAACTGCTTTTATTCTAGCCGAAATAAAACAAATATTATAAATATATAAAAAAAATATATTATCAGACATACTGTGAAAATTTCCTTGCCCTGTTAAACATCATTCAGGAAATATATAAAAAAGAAAAATAAATTTAAAGAGGGGCTAATTCTGACTTCAACTGTAAGTATTCACAGCCTTTGCTCAATACTTTCTTGATGCACCGTTGGCAGCAATTACAGCCTCCAATTTTTTTTTGAATATGATGCCACAAGCTTGGCACCCCTGTCTTTGGGAATTTTTGCCCATTCCTCTTTGCAGTACCTCTCAAGCTCTATCATGTTGGATGGGAAGCGATGGTATACAGCCATTTTCAGATCTCTCCAGAAATGTTCAATAGGATTTTTTTTAGCAATTCAAGGGTGTTGTGTAAATCTGTCTTTATGCAGTTAAATAGAACTAAATGTACCTCTCCCCCACATATCCTGCATTGTCCTACATGTTCACATCTGCTGTCCTGCAACACAAACAGTAAGAAAATGGTCACGCTACCCCATTGCTATCTGTCATTTTGTCTGGACTTGTGAAAATTGTGCAGGTTCTTCAATGGCACTTATAAACATGCAGAAGAAACATGGAAAGGTTGGAGAATATATAAAACTTTTGTTTTCTCTTGTCATAAAATCAGTTTAAAGGTATTTATTAAAATTAATATTCAGTTATTACTTCATGTTGTTCCAGTCCATTAGTTTGACCTTTGTTCATCTTTGCAA
This sequence comes from Danio kyathit, assembly GCA_903798195.1. NCBI lineage: Eukaryota > Metazoa > Chordata > Actinopteri > Cypriniformes > Danionidae > Danio > Danio kyathit. The sequence goes on from LR812539.1 coordinate 39,132,257, forward strand.
CACAAATTAAGATATTTTGGATTAAATCCAAGTGCTCCTCCATCCTCCATAGACAGCAACTGTCCTGAGACATTTAGAAAAGGAACCAAAAACATTTTCAAACATTTAATTAAATTCTTTTCTGATTCATTTTCTGTACTTTGAAGGTCTGGGGACCACTGCAGTATATGGAGGATGAAGGAGCTCTCAAATTTGATCTAAAATACCTTCATTTTTTTAGTTTTGAAGATGAATGAAGGCCTCAGGGGATTGAAAAAAAACCATGAGGCAAAGTAATTAATAACAGAATTTAATTTTGGGTGAACTAACCCTTTAAGAATATTCACAAAGACAGACAAACAAAAGCACAGCCTGCATGTATTCTTCATTAAAAAAGCTCAAAGTTAGTTTTCATTGTAAGTATATACAAAGAAAAGCATAGGTTTGTTACTATTATTTGTAAGACCAAAAATTATGGATCATTTTAAGTTCTTTCTGCTTTTATCCTCATGTGAACAAGCCATCATATTCTTTGATGCCATCTAAGCTGTCATCTAGATGAGTAATTCTCATTTCTTTTGACCACCCTGTTTTGCACATTTTGTATGTTTCTCTCACCACTTTAGAGGTTTGTTCCATTCAAACATAAGTGGCTTGTGAAGTCACAGGATATTCTTCCACGATTCCAGTTTACCGAAGTGTGTTCAATTTGAAGTTTTTAATGTGCACGACATGACTTTTATGCAAATCTCATCAGTTACGATTAAATAATCCTTCAAAGTTCTGTAACAAGTTTCATCTGAAGATGCTGCACACAGTGTAGTGCAAATCTTTGTTTTTAATTGAATTAAACTTTGAGATCAGCCAGTTTTATGTGTACAGGTGGTGGACAGCAGTGAAAAATATGTATGGATCATACTGTTGAAGTCAAAATTATTAGCCCTTTTGTGAATTTTTTTCTTTTTCAAATATTTCCCAAATTATGTTTAACGGAGCAAGGATTTCACAGTATTTCCTATAATATTTTTTCTTCTGGAGAAAGTCTTATTTGTTTTATTTTGGCTAGAATAAAAGCAGTTTTTAATTTTTTAAAAGCCATAAGGTCAATATTATTAGCCCCCATAAGCAATATATTTTTCAGTTGTCTACAGAACAAACCATCATTATACAATTGACGTGCCTACTTATCCTAACTTACCTAATTAACCTAGTTAAGCCTTTAATTTATAATTAATAGCTGAATACTAGTATCTTAAAAATGTCTAATAAAATATTATGTACTATCACCATGACAAAGCAAAAATAATTCAAATATTAGAAGTTAGTTATTAAAACTATTATGTTTAGAAATGTGCTAAAATCTTCTTTCTATTAATCAGAAATTGAGGAAATATATACAGTGCATGCGGAAAATATTCGTAGCGCTTCACTTTTTCCACATTTTTTTATGTTACAGTCTTTTTCCAAAATGGAATAAATTCATTTATTTCCTCAAAATTCTACACACAATACCCCATAATGACAATGTGAAAAAAGATGTTTTGAAATTGTTGCAAATTTATTAAAAATAAAAAACCTGAAAAATCACATGTACATAACTATACAGAGCCTTTGCTCAATACTTTGTTGATGCACCTTTGGCAGCAATTACAGCCTTAAGTCTTTTTGTATATGATGCCACAAGCTTGGCACACCTGTCTTTGGGAATTTTTGCCCATTCCTCTTTGCAGTTTCTCTCAAGCTCTATCAGGCTGGATGGGAAGCGATGGCGTACAGCTATTTTCAGATCTCTCCAGAGATGTTCAATAGGATTTAGGTCTGGGCTCTGGCTGGGCCACTCAAGGACATTCACCGAATTGTTGTGAAGCCACTCCATTGATATTTTGGCGGTGTGCTTTGGGCTGTTGTCCAGCTGGAAGATGTCCAATCAACCAGAGAATTTTGTTTCTTATGGTCTGAGAGTCATTTAGATTACAGGCGGGGAGTGGCTTACCTCTAGCCACACTACCATACAGGCCTGATTGGTGGATTGCTGCACAGATGGTTGTCCTTTTGTAATGTTCTTCTCTCTCCACAGAAGAACGCTGGAGGTCAGACAGAGTGACCATCTAAGGCCCTTCTCCCCAGAACACTCAGCTCAGATGGTTGGCCAGTTCTAGGATGAGTCCTGGTGGTAGAATATCTTCTACCTACGGATGATGGAGGCCACTGTGCTCATTAAAACTTTCAGAGCAGCAGGAATTTTTCTGTAACCTTCCCCAGTCTTGTGCCTCCAGACAATCCTGTCTCGGAGATCTACAGACAATTCCTTGGTTTGTGCTTTGACATGCACTGTCAACCCTGGGACCTTATATAGACAGATGTATGCCTTTTCAAATCATGTCCATCCAACAGAATGTACCTGAGCTCAATTTAGAGCTTCATGGCAAAGGCTGTGAATACTTATGTACATGTGAAGCGCTATGAATACTTTCCGGATGCACTGTATATAAAGGGGGCTAATAATTCAAAATAATTCAGGAGGGCTAATAAATCTGACATCAGTGTAAATCTGTTGATTCCTTCATGGATCGCTCTTCTGATGATCTGGTAATCTAAATTAGATGTGTTAAACAACAGAGACATGCAAAATCTGCAGAGCAGAGGGTTGCGAGAACCAGGATTGAGAACCACTGACTGACTTAAAACTAGAAAAATCTGGGGACTCACCTGTTGTCATCCAGTTGTCTATAGATGATGCACTAGTTTATGTTTACCCTGTGACCTATGCTATAACTTCTAAATTCTTTTGAATATATAACTCATATGCATATCCGTCTGAAATCAACATGGTATTTTTCCAGATATTACTAATTTTTTTCACCACAAAGAGTTCACAAACTGACAGTGTCTGAACTGTATGGCAAATGGAGATGAGTGGAACATAAATCCTCTTTACTATTCAGAATCTAATAAGCATGTTCATTTTGATAGTGTGAATCATCAATCTGACATTTTTTATGTATATCAACAGCCATTTTACATGCAGATTTGGGTAGTTCGAAGAGTTTCAAAACACAAGAGGGTCAAAACACATCAAAGCAAGACAAAGGAAAACGCCTTGTAGTGTCACAAACAGTAGACAAGACTCAGTCATGAGTGTCTCAAAATGAGCTGTATATATGCGTGTGTAATCAGTACTTGAGCAGCATCGGCTGTGTGTTTGCAATCAGTCAGGATCAGGAACCGGTTGTGTGTGTGTGGTGCATGACTGGTTATTGTAGTCCATTTACCAGCAGATTTGTAGTCCTATGTGTTTGTGAGTGTTTACCAGCGATATCTGGTTGTTAGATCGCTGGTGATGGTGACACCATTATTACTAAAAACTATTGTAACAGCATGGGTAACACTTTGCATCAACAGAACATGAACTGTGGTGTGCTTATATGTGAACTAAACGTTACTTTATATGAACTAGTAATGAGTTAGGGCATATGCTAATCGTGAACTGACTTTAAATACAACATGAATTCATGTGTGAATAACGACTACCTTAACTACTTGTTGGTTCATGTTTTTTAATTACTTAACATTTTAGTTTTAGTTAAACGTAACTAACATGAACTCATTATCTGTTAATGCCTTTTTGTGTCATGACTTTACTTGGAGGGGCACATTATCATGAACTCATTCTTAACTACTCATTAGTTAATGAAGTGATGTTTGATTTACATATTAGTACGTCATTATTCATGTACTGTTATTGTAAAGTGTTCCCAAAGTGTGTGCCATTTTCCCTCTCTACCGTCAAATTAACCATAGGATAATAAGTAAACCACCAGACATTTTCTACTAGGGCTCAAAAACAATTGTTATTCCTGCATATAAGATCTCTTACAATCCTTAAAAATAAAGAGACTGTATGTACATGGTTCAACTTAACGATGAGTTCTTTCCATTTCTGCATAAGGCCTCAGTCGATGTAGGCTTGCAGATAAAGCTTCAGATCTTTTTTTGTAACTACACAATAAAGGCCAACATCAAGAATTCATCTTTCCCTCGCAGGAACTCTTCCCGGGGATTAAACTCAGTCTTTTTCTTGCTTTGTATTGCTCCAAAGAGCTATGATCTTCCTTTCTCCCCGTTAATGAAAGCAATGGGGAGCATCTCTATCCACTGAGCACCCAGAATCCAGATTCACAATGCAGAAGTTTCCTGAAGAATCCTTAGGGTTCTTATCATGGCTCTGCAGATGGACGGCACTCTATTGATGGCTTTTTGCTCCCGTAGTGATTCCATAATATTCTGTGGGATTAGGAACCAATAACTGAATGACCAACTAACTCGCTTATAGACGTAAACCTAGCATTGAGCAGTTTCTTGTGTTACAACTTGTGTTTCTAGTCAAAGAATTGGGATATTACTAATTCTATGAGCTTGTTTAATGTCGCTAACATTTCCAACACTGTCTAGAATATTAATTATAACAACATCATTAGCAATAATTACATTACCTTCAGCGTACATGATTACATTAGTCTACTAGTCACATATTTGTGTTGACTTGTTGATATTAATTAATCCCTTAGGGAAGAACAAAACCACGGATGAGATCTTGTTATTATCAATTGCCCTACACAGGATTAAGATTAGGTTCAGATCAAATAGAAATTTATTGAAGCATTTTTCAAGCAATTGTGAATTTCACAATTCAGAATTGTTCCTGTAATGCAAGCTTGTTTATATATCACAATTATTTTCACACATTATTGTTTCAGAATTTATTCTTAATTTGTCAGTTTAAAGCTGATATTTTGTGCAAATCACGGAGTAGGCAACCTCTGGTGTCATTCTGCTGGTGACTGGACGTGATCTGAGGTGTCCACTAGTTAACTTTATGCAAATGAGTAGTGATTTTCACAAGTGACAATCAGCAAGATTGTGTCAGATGAGTTGACATCACCATCTTGAATGCAGCAAGATATGACAGAGTTTGAGGATTTCACCTTTTGATTGATTGTAACCACACACATGGATATAATAAAAAAAGATGCATGGAAAAGAAACCAACTCAGGCTCATTCTGATTATGTACCCCTATATACATTTCTGGAGAGAGCAAAATACATCCCAGGAGGTCTGTTTTTTTGCAGTTTTTGTTTTCGTGAATCCACCAGAGGCCGCTGTGTACGCTTTTTCAGATCTCAAATTTCTCTTGCGAATGCCATTCGCACCTGCTGTTCTTATGTAAATCTACCAGAGGCCAATTTTGAATGACTGATTTACTGACTGACCAACCGACCGATCCCCCACCCTCCCCCTTTCCTTAATCCAATCGATAACGTTTTCAAAAGCAGCAATAGACCCAATCACCCCCTTCCCTAAACCTAACCGACAGTGCTTTCAAAAGCAATCGATGGAAAAAAAGTCTTTGCGGCTGCCTAATTTTTACCACTTTTTCAGATCTTAACACGTTCTCACCTTGTTATTTACTTGCTTATTTTATTTTTCGCTTTTTGTTTTTGTTTTACCTGCTGGAACTATTCTTCAATGGACTCAAACCCCGTTGTCGTGGTCAACTCCTCTCTGTGTCTCAAGTCCACCGATGTACGTGGGGAGCTACTGGGCAACTGTAGCATTGGTTTTAATGACAAAATGCAGCCATCCGTAGCTCTAGCTACATAATAGAGAAATGTATATGGGGGTAAATTTTTTTCTTGTCACACCTTTGCATTTTTGTTATTATATAAGCAACACAGAGATTCTGCGTGTGTCAACATGTGCTTTTTCATCCAGAAACTGCATCCACACTAAAATAGCTCTCTGCAAGTTTAAATGGGCAGATTTCACAGTTGCTGCAGTTAGAAATGAAACGCCAAGCAGCAAAAAATGACATAAATGTCATCATGGATGAAAAAAAATATATGCGAGTTGGTTTATTCAGTATATTTGCCCAGGTCAGGATAGCCAAATTTTCTGTCAGACAGAATCTGCCAGAAAATTAGCACCAGGAATGTGAATATAATTTTTTTTTTATTACAAATAATAGTATTTATTTATTCATGAAAGACAAATATTAAAGTAATGATCAGTGTTTAATATTATATTTTGCTGCTGTCTATTGATATTTGACAATCAGTATTACAAAATGATGATTTATTTATTTATTTATTTGACATGGACATCACAATTACACTGGACAACCAAATGCATTTGTTAAAGTGTTTTAGCAAACTTGCTAATTCTCAACACCTGTCTACAGGAGGTTTGACAAAATGGAAATATAATAAATACATATACACAACATTATAATTCTTTACTTTAAAATGACTGAAGGCAAAAGCAAAGGCGGCATGATCCAACAAACTAATAGTAGACTATTTGTGCAAACACTGCTGTTTTGTTTTTAACCACTTTTTAAGAACACTACTAAAAATATTTATATTACTTTCTGAATTTAAGCAAACAGGTAAATCATTCCACAGTTTGGCTCCCTTTACAGAAAAAACAGATTGACCAAATGAGGTCTTACACTTTGGCACTAGACAGTCACCATTAGCAGTTGACCGTGTGACTCTGTGAGAGGTTTCATGCCTAGTGATTAGATCAGAAAACAACACTGGAACATGATTATTTAAACATTTAAAAACCAATTTAAGATAATTAAATTTAATAAAACTATCAAAACTAAAATGGTTATGTTTACATAAAATTCCCAATGATGCCATCGCATAGGCTTTAAGTCCATAATTTTAACTGCTTGTTTATATATTGAGTCAATAGGCTTCAATGTAGTTAAAGAGGCTTGTGACTTTAACATACATATATATATATATATATATATATATACATACATACAGTATATATATATATATATATATATATATATATATATATATATATATATATATATATATATATATATATATATATATATATATATAATTTATTATTTTTTTTTTTTTAAATCAGGTAAGTTTGAAATGGGCAAGAAAGTCACTGGTTCGAGCCCCAGCTGGGTCAGTTGGCATTTCTGTGTGGAGTTTGCATGTAAATTAGGAAAGTTAAATTGTCTGTAGTGTATGTGTGTATGTCCTGGTCCTCAAGGTTGGAGGTTAAGTGTTCGGCTAATGACCCACCTCGTAAATATTTGATGTTACAAAACACCAACATAATGCAGCTAAATATCAACTTCGATATAATTGGCCCTGGGAGTAAATAAGTTCGAAATGAAATGTATTAATCAACTTAAATATTTCCTGAATTTTGTCCGACCATTGTCCCCATGTCCACCATTGTATGCAGGATGGGATTTGATCTGATAACATTTTCCACCATTTTGTGTGTCTCTCACCTCTCAAACCAAAGTTTCCTTTACTTTTCACTTTATTTAATGTTTAGGTTTAATTTCTAAATATAAGAGAGCCTTTATTGCACTTATTTAAAAATGAACCTGTTCAATTAAACAATTAAACTGTCATTGTAAAAAACAATACACTAATACTCATCAATCAATGTTTCTTACAAGGAGAAGTAGCAACAATAATCTGTTAAGTCCAAGAACCTGGAAGTGTACATCACGACAAACTCTTCCTTTCATTTTTCGCTAAGGGTCATTGATTACCACATTTGCTTTCTCCTCAAACCTGCAGGAGCACGAATGCCTTTGTTGCTGGCTGAGCTCATGTCTCCAGCTGTGAGAGTGGGATGGGAAACGGGCTTATGGCCGCACGGACTGCTGCACTCATGAATGGAGAGGAACAGGTGTCCACCATCACCCAACAGAAGGAGCTTTGGTGACGCAAAACTGAACTGGTTCTGGATGGTTTTCCGGTCTGAACCTGCTTTGGGCAGTTTGATTGGACAAGTGTGTGCAGAAAAACTTAAGGGTTAGTTCAACCCGAAGCAAAAATTCTGTCGTTGTTTACTCATCCTTCTGTCATTTCAAACCCATGAGATATGTTTCATCTTCTGGACACCAGTGAAGATATTTTTAGTCAAATCTGACAGATTTCTGTCCCTCTATTTGAAGTCTGGTCACACAAATCTAGGTTGTTACCTATATTGGAGGTTTATTCTTGTCGTCATTCCAGCTTGTTTAAGATTCGGCAAGAACCAATGAGGTTTATGTGTGAATATCAAGAATCTACAATTGATTTATTGGTCAATGATTTATGTTTATGTGCAATAGGGCTTGCACGACTACTGGTTTCTGCTAATCGATTTCTTTTTAAAACAATACTCGAGTTACTCGACTACCCGTGTTTCAAGCTACCAGTTAAAAAGACGCAAAGAAATCCTTCTCAATACACATTTTATTAATTCATAGCCGAATGCAACAATTTCATAGGCCTAACATAAATTGTCAAAACATTGATATAACATAATTTATTATAAAGTTACAGAGTAATATAAAGATAAAAAGCTGCACGCAACATTGTAATCTTAACATCTGCGTCATAGGCTTCCTGTATATGCGAAGCGAAGTCGTGTTCATCCTGTAAAACTTGAATCATTTATTAAAGTAACTTTATTATTTAACAAATTTTCAGCAATAATAAGAACTAATAAGTGAAACTTATTTAAACCAGTTCGGAAAGAAGAATAGTTCTCAGCAACAATACAGCTCAACCGCAAAAAATAAATAGCCTAAATAAATAAATAATTCATAAATAAATAGTTAAAATTGAAAATGCATAAAATAATAATAATAATAAAAACCTTTTAATTTTACATTTATTGTGGGCTATAGAAAGTAAAAGTAGTCAGCTACACCCGAAACCTAAAATGCGTCTTGAAAACTCATATTCATAACGCAGTATTCATAAAAGTAATTAAAACATGAATAAAATTATTCTGAACTAGGCTAAATCTCATTGAATCATTTGATTTCTGGTACGTTTTCAACAGTTAATAAAAAAAACAAAATGAACAAATATATTAGTGTTCAACCGGCCTGAAGATTATGCAAACAACCATGTGCGTGCAAGTAATAATCTGTTATACAAGTAGCCTAATAAAAAATTACTTTAACATTTAGGTTTCAAGCAGTGATAACAAGAATGAAAATTATTTTGCTTCGGAAAAGAAATAGTTCAATAAGTGACAATGTACATCCAAAGTGAAAATAAATAATAAATAAACTATTTATGAATAAATTATTTAAATAAATAAATAATTATTCAAATAATACATAGAATATACGTAGACACAGTAAACAAACCAATTATACATGATATTTTAACATGCAGACATTATGCAGAGAATGTCATAGAAAAAAAACCGCAATGCAATTATGAATAACATGCGCGTCTTGCAATGTAATCATTTACCCTGTTTTCGACAGAAATAAAGCAATAGAATCTTTCATCTGACTTTATAAAGAACACAAGTCATTCCCGTTATCATCCTCTAGCCACAGACCGTCTTTGGTCGAGCTTGTGGAAGCGCATCTACGTGAGAGGGATGCAGGCTTGCTCTTTGCCTTGTTATGGTGTTGCCGGCCAAAAAAAAATTATTTCACTTCGTGTGCTAGTGGCAGCGACAGCAAGAAAGGATTTCACTTGCTTGGATAGTAGAGGAAACCTATGTTCATTACATGACCATTCAAGAGGATTCCCCATGGTGTTATTGTCAGGCATCTAAAATAATATTAATTTAATCCTCAATTGTAGTTGGCTGCTTTTAACCTTGGATCGTGTTGTTTGTTGGAGACGTTCGTCTTCTTTACGTCATTTATGGTAAATGCACGCTCGAGTAGTCGATTGTGTCTGACAGCGCCGACTAATGGTTGAAGTAGTCGATCGCTCGACTAGTCGACTAGTCTATGCAAGCCCTAATGTGCAAATATGAGCCAAAATCTAAATGGATGATTACATAAAACAATTGTTGAAGAAACTTTATCAGTGAAAGAGATCAGAGATCAGTGAAAGTCGTGGATTAAGGATGAATATATTTTCCTTAGTTTTTAAATAAAGCATCACATAAGTCAGAGTCAGCATATGGGTTGTTTACATGATGTTGCAGTTTCATTTTCACACATGAATATATAAATGAATATAATTAGTAATGTCGTCATTTTGATTGCAGTAAATGGCTAAACATTTCTTTGTATTCCATGAATCTCTTGTCATTAAAACGGATGTGTTATTACATTTTTTAAAACATTTTTGAGCCAAATCTCAATAAATTACAGTTAATAAATTGAAATCATTAATAAATATCTAAATTTACAAGTGGCTATTTTAGTCAACGCAATCAGATTTTATATTCATATATTTCTAAAAACACAGGATACATTTTGTCACTGATAACCATGATCTGGTGTGACATTATATGCAGATTTTTGGACTAATTTGAAGTTTTCTTTAGAATTGCTAGAAGACCCATTTCAAGATTATTTGACAGAAGCCCCCATGTGAAGCATTGGGTAGCACAATCGCCTCACAGCAAGAAGGTCGCTGAATCGAGCCCCGGCTGAGTCAGAGTCATTTCTGTGTGGGGTTTGCATGTTCTCCCCGTGTTTGCGTGGGTTCCCTCCGGGTGCTCCGGTTTCCCCCACAAGTCCAAAGACATGTGATATAGGTGAATTTGGTAAGCTAAATTGTTTGTAGTGTATGTGTGTGAATGAGTGTGTGTGGATATTTCCCAGTGATGGGTTGCAGCTGGAAGGGCATCTGCTGCGTAAAACATATGCTGGATAAGTTGGTGGTTCATTCCGCTGTGACGACCCCAGATTAATAAAGGGACTAAGCCGACAAGAAAATGAATGATTGATTGATATAAAATTTTATTTTGTTGTCATTTGGTGTGAGAGAGACAACAAAGGACAACAAAACATAATTTCTTCAACAAAACCTAATAACTTCTCGCACTTCTCTCCCACAACCGGCAGCAGATGCTAGATAAAACCATTGTGTTGACAGCCACATCATCACAGGTTGGATCCACACAGAGAAGACCAAGATCAACTCCAGCTGCAACAATCCAGTAACCCAGAATGGAAGTTCCCTGGAGGAGGTACAGTCTTTGGGCAGCATCATCGACCAGCAGGGTGGAACAGATACAGACATTAAGGCAAAAATCGGCAAAGCAAGAACCGCTTTCATCCAGCTCAGGAACATCTGGGCTTCAAGAGAACTTACTTGTGGCCCTAGGGCTCTGGGCTCTCTCACCTAGTATTGAGAACTCTGGGATCAGTTCAACTTTCTAAAGACACATCTTTTTAGTCAAGCTTTTAACCCTCAGGGGTCTAAGGTGATTTTGGGGCCCCTGAGATGTTTTGACATGCCCTGACATTTGTGCTAATTTCAGCTACATATTACAAGGTATTGTGTAACCAACTTTAACGATATAAAAGTGAATTACAGTAAAGTAATAGTTGCTATTAATAATGAAACTTGGACCAAAATCAGAAGATACCAGATTCGACAGGAGCCACGGTACTGAGCACCAATAATGAGACAGACACAAGAGTAACTGTTGAGTAGCCACCCGTATATTGTTTAAAATTTACAAAGACAATTGTTTGGTTTGTACAAAGTATGAAATAATCCCAAAGATGTCAAAAAATAAGAAGTAGTGTGCACACTAGTAAATAAAAAATTGTCCGTTGGCCCTTAAACCAAAATAAAATATGTGTTCCGATGTATCTGTTGTAAGATCTCTGCAGTTCACCTTATTCCAAGGACGCTCGAAATGTAAGTAATATGTGCGTGTGAATCGGGAAATCTGTGCTGGATTTTCCTCAGGGGACTTGGCTCGCCATCGATCTCAGCAATGTGTTGTACTAGACAACGTCCGTCCAAAAAAACCTGACCTACAGACCGGGTCAGAAAGTTTACATTCAATAATATTCATTCTCTGATGCATCAGTCAGTATATTAAATGTCAAAACATAACCTCTACATTTAACTTTGACATAAATCTTCAACTCTATTCAAATATCAAATATCTTCTTTTCAGTTGTACCACATTCAGTCTAAAGTGTAAAATTCCTGAGAACTTTACATTAAAGTGCTCACGCATTTACCTACTGTTCATGTGAACACTATTTCAATAATACTTATGGTAAGTAACCATTAACATTTATCATAACCACATCAAAACCACATGCAAATAACAAAACAACACCTATTCTGAGTTCGGGATTAGAGGTATTACAGAATTGTGCTTTATTTACTCCAACACTATAGGCCTAGTCATGAAAGAGTAATGCACTAAAAATTATCCTCTAGTTACTTTAAACTCAGTGGAGCAGCAGTAATGTGCTCAAATAAATCACATAGTGCAAGTAAAACATTTTATATTCATTACAACACACACAAAAAATACTCTCTTTCTCTTTAAATTGGCATTAGGAACGAAATACTAAATTATTATATATTATATACTAAATTTTAAATTATATTTTTACATATTTATATATATACATAAACACACACATCAGCATTCTGATAACCACAACGTAAATATATTCAAAACATTGCACCATTTTTCCACTTTAGTTCACCTATTAAATTAATATCATCACTGTTTTCTTTCAACACAAAACAAAAGGATAATAGCACCTAAAATGCGCCAGCTAAAATAACATATTTCTCACCGTTTCTCCGTGTATATCGAAGCGCAACACAGCAATATTGGACCTCGTGGCAACTTCACAGATGCAAGGTAAGTGATTAGCCTGTTAGGCACAGAACTAGCATTAACATGACAGACAACAGTAAGCGATCTCTCTTTTTTTTAACAGATAATTTACTCATCTTACCGACGTAAACTCTCTCCTTTATTCCATAAGTTCAGTGAAATGTACTCCGATGCTTTCGCTTTCTGTTCGCGGCAAACTCCCGGGTTTTATCTCCGTTCTAACACACAGCTAACCTCGTTTCTCTGACTGTAATAAGGGAGAACCGAAAGAATAACCTCCCGCACTTCATCTCCATGCCAACCTGCTGAACGTGACCTGCATAATCTCTGATTGGCTGCTGAGATTACCTACACCCACGTGGGACTACGTGAACTTTGTGGTGCATTTAATTATAATAAGAGAGCAAAATAAACTAATAATGTGCCAATGTGAATGAATAAAATAAAATAAAATAAACAATCTCTCTCTCTTTTTTTCCTTTAAATGAACTCAATATTATTTTATTAATGTGTCTTTTATGCCTGGCTACACCCTCCCCTCCTGAACATATGCACGTCCCCGTGCATGGTGGACAATTAAATGACAATTATCCGAAGAGACGGGGTAGGTGATTGAACAGGTTCTTCACTTATGTCTCCTGCCAAAACTGTAGACAATCCTTGAAAGAATGATTTCACTGCTGTGATCAAAGGACTTCCCAGTTCTGTATAATCAAGCCGTCGTGGAGGTTGACGATTTCTCTCAGATCTCCTGATAGAATCATTTGTATCTGTGTTCTCTTCTGTATCCATTGTTCCATCAATTCCATCCTTTTCACTTGCTTCCTCTTTTCCTTCCTCAGGTTCCGCTCGTTTGAGACCATCATTCTCCTCATCTTTGTCAGAATGATCATCTGCACGTGAATGATTTTGAATCGAGGCAGGATCATCTGCTTGTTCGGCTGGTGTGTCTATATCGGTAAGTACATATTCAGTATCACTCTGATGAGAATTAAATTCGATCATCAAGGGACTATCTGAAATACTATGGGACATATCCGGTAAGTTGTCAAAATCGGTTTGAGTGTCATGTTCGGGTGGGTTGTCAAAATCTGGTAGGCTGTCGTCATTTTGAGATTGTACAGGACTCTCAACAGGATAAGTGCTTGGAGGTCCAGCATGTTGAGCATCTGGAACATCCGTCAGGAATAAATCCGGGAGAGCGGAACCCTCTCTGACCACGGGGACAGGGGAACCTAACCAAACAGAAGTGAGTGTATCATCTTCTTCTTCTGAGGAATTCTCTTCCTCTACCGCAGGGATCGCACGGGTTCCTGGCCTACGTGGTATTGACTTTTGCACAGGCTCACTGTTTTCCTCCACAGGCAAGTACCCACATGGGAGCAACAGGTCTCTGTGTAGTGTTCTTAGAGGACCATCCCCAGCTTCAGGTCTAACATCGTATACAGGGAGAGTGCCTGCTCTTCTCACCACGATATGAACAGTAGGTTCCCATTTGTCTGAGATCTTATGTTTTCCCCGGATGCGGACATTCCTGACCAATACTCTATCTCCAGGCTCCAGGTCTGAGGCAATGACATGCCTGTCATACCTTGTTTTGTTCTTGTGAGCTACCTTTGCAGCCTTCTCCATAGCTACCTTGTAGCTTTCCTTGAGACGTGACTTGAGTCTTTGCACATACTCTGAATGAGATGAGTGTTGACCCTCTGGCGTGGGCAACTTGAAAGCAATATCGACTGGCAGGCGAGGTTGGCGCCCAAACATAAGTTCATACGGCGTATAGCCAGTCACCTCATTCCTAGTGCAGTTATAGGCGTGGACTAGGGGTCGTACATGGTCACGCCAACAGGACTTGTCTTGGATTTGGAGAGTGCCCAACATGTCCAGTAAGGTACGATTAAATCGTTCCACTGGGTTACCCCTAGGGTGGTACGGAGTTGTCCGAACCTTGTGTATACCAGCCACCTGACAGAGCTCCTTGATGGTACGGGACTCAAAATCTGGGCCCTGGTCGCTATGTAACTTCTCTGGGATACCATAATGTACCATGAAGTTCTCCCACAGGCACTTTGCTACTGTGCGGGCCTTTTGATTAGGTGTTGGAATTGCAACTGCAAATTTAGTGAAGTGATCTGTGATCACTAATATGTCCTTGGTCCCACTTTTGTCAGCTTCCAGGGACAGGTAGTCCATACAGAGGAGCTCGAGAGGTCGCGTCGTCCTAATGTTGACTAATGGGGCTGCTTTTTCAGGTCGTGCCTTTCTCCGCACACACCTGCCGCATGTCCTCACTTTCCTTTCCACATCCTTGACCATCTTGGGCCAATAGAACCTGGTCCTTACAAGGTCCAGTGTCCGGTCGACTCCCATATGGCCCATATGATCATGAAGACTGGTAAGAACTGTGTTGCGGAGCTCAGCTGGAAGGACAAGTTGGTAAGTTATCTGGGATCCTACTTGGCGTCGTCTGAACAGGATGTCATTATGGAGCTCAAAACGATTGAGCTCTCGGAGTAGGAGTGGGAGATCAGGAAGTTGGTTGCGCAAAGTGGGGGGTGGCGTATCTCCATGATTGATCTGATTAATAACATGTTTTATACATTGGTCAGCTCTTTGTTTAGCTGCTATCTCTGCTTCAGATAGATGGGGAACAGTTGGAAGGCTTCCAAACTGCTCTTCTTGTCCATAACTGTCCGGAACAGCACTAGGGGATACGGTAAGAGTCTCTACTAGAGCAACACAGTCGGTGTCTCCCTCTCTCTCATCATCAGGACTGACGCTGTAGGTGAACTGTCTCTCACAGATTGCTTTCACAACTGAGTGATCCACCACATTGACGTTCATCGGATCGGAGAGGTGATCTTGTGTGAACTGTTGTATACGTTCTCTCTCCTTTTGTGATTTCAGATCGTCTGCTAGCATCCCATGGGGTCTGCGTGATAATCCATCCGCATCTCTGTTCTGCTTTCCTGGACGATAGAGGAGTTTGAAGGAGAATGTGGACAGAGCTGCTAGCCACCTATAGCTTGTCGCATCAAGTTTGGCCGAGGTAAGTATATAAGTCAGTGGATTGCTGTCTGTTACAACAGTGAAGTGGTTGCCATACAGATAGTCACTGAACTTTTCCGTAACAGACCACTTGAGTGCCAGGAACTCAAGCTTATGCGCTGGATACCGACTCTCGCTTCGTGATAGACCTCTACTTGCATACCCTATAACTCTAAGCTGGCCCTCTTGCTCCTGATATAACACAGCACCAAGCCCGATGGTACTGGCATCAGTGTGTAGTATGTAGGGCCTCTGGGGATCAACGAAGGCTAGGACAGGAGCTGTAGTAAGGCTCTGGATAACTGCCTCGAAGGCTTGCTGGCAATCTGGCGTCCAGCGCCTTCCAAAGGGCTCTTTCGGGTCATGGTATTGATTTATTTTCTGTCTTGTGTCTGTCGGTTTCGCTTTTGATTTCTTGTGGAAAGGTGGGTAGCCGGAGGTCAAGCTGTGGAGGGGCTTTACAATGCTGGAGTATCCCTTAACAAACCTCCTATAATACCCAGCAAAACCGAGGAAAGATTTCAGTTCTCGCAAGGTCTGGGGGACAGGCCACGTCTTAAGAGCTGAGATCTTCCCAGGATCAGTCTGAACGCCATCTTTGGAGACTACATGACCCAGGTAATGGACTGATGTCTGGAAGAAGACACATTTTTCAGGGGACAATTTCAACCCAAACGCTTTGAGACGAGTCAGCACTCTCAGGAGTCTTTCCTCATGCTCCTCAAGGGTTCTGGAGAATACAATCACGTCATCAAGGAAAACTAGCGCATCTGTCAAATGCATATCCCCCATACACTGTTCCATCAATCTTTGAAACGTACTGGGGGCGTTCGTCACTCCCTGAGGCATTCTGTTGAACTCCCAAAATCCGAGTGGACACACAAAAGCCGTCTTCGGTTTGTCTGCCTCTTCCACCTCAATCTGATAGTACCCTGATTTTAGGTCAAGAACAGAAAACCACTGAGAGCCACTGAGGGCTGAGAATGTATCCTCCAGCTTCGGAAGGTTGTAAGCATCTTTTATAGTTTGAAGGTTTAAACGTCTATAATCAATGCACAACCGAACTTGGCCATTCTTTTTCCGGACTACCACTATAGGTGATGCAAATGGTGACTCGGACTCCCTAATAACTCCCGCATCCAGAAGCTCTTTGATGTGCCTTCGGACGGCTTCAATGTCCTGTGGGTGAATGGGTCGAGCACGTAGCTTAAAGGGTGTTTCATCAGAGAGTTTAATGCGGTGTCGCACCTGCTCCGTCCGGCCAAAGTCCAGATCATGTTGCGCAAACACCTCAGGCATGCTGTTGAGTTGCTGAGTGATGCGTTGCTTCCATTCGAATGGGACTGGGGAATCACCAAAGTTGAAATTTAAGATGGACTCTTGGGATGACTGGGTCTCAGAGGAGTTCTGGGAGTTTTGTGACTGATCAGTTAAACTATGTTCTTTTAGTAGGATGGTTTGATGCGCACAAATTTCTGCAATGATGCACTTTGCAGGAATGACAATGTCATGGTCAGATTCATTGCTTATGACAACTGGCAGCTTATGGGGCCGTGATCGAGGGAAATCAACCAGACCAGCTCTTACTAGTAGGCCACCCGGCAAGGGGGATGACGATGGGTACTCAACGACAATGGATTTCTCATCCTGGAATCCATTGACAAGGCCGACTCCCTCCACCACTACAGTTTCCCTGGCCGGAATGACTTGAGGTATCTTGCCTTGCATCTTCACTACCCCCTGGTGGTTGCTGCTGGCTTGTTTCCGTCTTAGCTTAATGACATTGAAAACTACTTTGTAGCCATGTGGGAGGGGCTGGCGGTTGGTTGTGTCAGCCTCTGAGTAAATGTCAAACAGCACATCTAAGGTGTTTGTACCTATGAGCATGAGAGATTGTGAAGTGTCAGGAACAACCAAGGCAAGTGTGTTTACATCTATTGGAGTTCCTATGAAGGCTTTTGGAAAAGTTATGGTCATTTCTATATAACCAAAATAAGGCACTAGCTGACCATTTGCGCCTTCCACTTCCAAGAGGTCATGAAGCGGTTTAATCGTCTGTCCTGAGAGGTGCTGTTTGTAAAATGACTCAGGCACGGTAGTAACTTGCGAGCCTGAGTCAAGAAGACAGTTAACCTCCTCACCACTCACAGTAACTCGAGCTGTGCTCTTGACACCAATCAGCTGGTTGGGGAATCTGACCGATGGGTTCCGCTTTGAATGTTGTAGATTAGAACATGCTTGAGCTTTAATGTTGTGTGCTGGTCTATTGATTTTGTCCTTCTTAACAGGAGTTTTGTTTTCATTGCTTAGGTCAGAGGGACACTGTTGACTCTCCTCAGCCCCTGTTCGTCCCACAACAGGAACTGCTAGTCGTTTAAAGGTGTGTTTGAACCATTTTGTGCTTCCCACTGGTGCTGTTTTTTCTCTAGCTGCCTCTTCTTTTCTGCTACTAGACGGGGGTTGGCAGTGTCGGTGCAAGAGGGAGCGATGTGTCCATCTTCGCCGCAGTTAAAACAGTACCAAGGCTTGGGTTTGTATGCATGTTTCTTTTTGGTCTGTCTTTGTATGCCTGTATCTGTGTCATCTGGCTTTGACGGTTTGCTCTGATGCTTCCCTGCAGATCCCGTACTAGTAGCTCCCTTTGTCTTTTTTTGTGACATATATGTAGTTAGTTGGCTTTGCAGACTTGCCACCTGCTTTCTCAGATCCTCAATAGCTCCGATACTACACACACTTTTCTCTTCTGATTCACCAACATATGCACCATGAAACTGCACTTGAGCCTTTTGTTTTGTGATGCCAATATGTTTTTTCATGCGAGTAGACTTTGCTTGCTGTCTGTCTTCTTCAGATCGAATCATTACCAAGAGGTCTGAGAATCGGGGTGGGCTGCTCTTCCTTTGCTCTAGTTGTAAGGTGTTGAGCAAGGTGTTATCCCAACACCCCCTGCAGAACTGCTTAAGGAGATGTTTGTCCACTTCTTCATGTGCAACTCCCCCTCTTTTTGTGGCTCGGCTTAAGACTAGCTGGAGACGGTGAAGATAAGTGGACGATTTCTCACCTGAGTCTTGAAGGGTGTTCAAGAATTGAGCAAAAAGCTCCTCTCCATCCTCCACCGTACCAAAGGCTGAGTCTAAGAGCTGTAAGTAGGTTGCAGGTGGTGACTCAGGCCGCAGACCTTTGACTACATCAGCTGCTGGTGGGAGCAAGTTTTCAAGGATCTTTCTGGATATTTGCAAGGGAGACATACTAAGGTCATTTTGAAGCAATTCAATGTGTGTTCGCCATGTGTCATAATCAGTTTCATGGTTAGGTATGGGAGTTTTGCCTGAGAAGGTGCGGAGTCTCACCTGAGTTTGCATGTGATGGACAGAGTCCTGAGCCCGTACGATATGCTCAACCACAACCTTCTGAACCTCAGGTGGGTTCACATCACTTACTGAAAGGGATGGTGTTCTCGTTGCATTAGTGAGAGTGACATGGTCAGTGGCAACATTGCTGCTGGGTGTAATGTCAGGGAATGAGATGTGAAGTTGTGTCTCTCCCTGAGTAGGTGAGGGTAAAACAGTGGTCTCAACATGTGTGAGGGAGGAACCTTCAGTCATGGGTTGCATGGTCTCAACTTCTTCCCCAATCTGAGACATAATTTCTTTCAACACCTCACCATAGCCCTTCCCACTCATCTTAGCTAGTTGTTTGAGCTCAGCTAAGTATGTCTTAGTAACATTACTCCCAACCTTGGTAGCGTACATGCTACTGAGTGTCTTGACTTCATAGATAACAGTGGAGTCACCTCGTGCAGTGCACGTGTACGGTAAGTGGGGTTCTAAACCTTCTATAGCTGAACCACTAGAATACTCAACGATCAGGTTTTGAAAAAACTCGGACTGTGAATCATCAACCAAAAGGACTCTATCGATTTTACCATACTGTTTTAGAAAACCCATCACTTGTTCATCTTGTTCAGCTTCCTGAGTTATACCACTAACAACAACTGCGTTTGGAATTTTGACACCAGATTTTTGTATGAAATCCATGTTGGTCGTCATCTCACTATTGATGCTCAAATCAAATGGCTCCTGGCTGGCTCTCGCCACTTATGTAACCAACTTTAACGATATAAAAGTGAATTACAGTAAAGTAATAGTTGCTATTAATAATGAAACTTGGACCAAAATCAGAAGATACCAGATTCGACAGGAGCCACGGTACTGAGCACCAATAATGAGACAGACACAAGAGTAACTGTTGAGTAGCCACCCGTATATTGTTTAAAATTTACAAAGACAATTGTTTGGTTTGTACAAAGTATGAAATAATCCCAAAGATGTCAAAAAATAAGAAGTAGTGTGCACACTAGTAAATAAAAAATTGTCCGTTGGCCCTTAAACCAAAATAAAATATGTGTTCCGATGTATCTGTTGTAAGATCTCTGCAGTTCACCTTATTCCAAGGACGCTCGAAATGTAAGTAATATGTGCGTGTGAATCGGGAAATCTGTGCTGGATTTTCCTCAGGGGACTTGGCTCGCCATCGATCTCAGCAATGTGTTGTACTAGACAACGTCCGTCCAAAAAAACCTGACCTACAGACCGGGTCAGAAAGTTTACATTCAATAATATTCATTCTCTGATGCATCAGTCAGTATATTAAATGTCAAAACATAACCTCTACATTTAACTTTGACATAAATCTTCAACTCTATTCAAATATCAAATATCTTCTTTTCAGTTGTACCACATTCAGTCTAAAGTGTAAAATTCCTGAGAACTTTACATTAAAGTGCTCACGCATTTACCTACTGTTCATGTGAACACTATTTCAATAATACTTATGGTAAGTAACCATTAACATTTATCATAACCACATCAAAACCACATGCAAATAACAAAACAACACCTATTCTGAGTTCGGGATTAGAGGTATTACAGAATTGTGCTTTATTTACTCCAACACTATAGGCCTAGTCATGAAAGAGTAATGCACTAAAAATTATCCTCTAGTTACTTTAAACTCAGTGGAGCAGCAGTAATGTGCTCAAATAAATCACATAGTGCAAGTAAAACATTTTATATTCATTACAACACACACAAAAAATACTCTCTTTCTCTTTAAATTGGCATTAGGAACGAAATACTAAATTATTATATATTATATACTAAATTTTAAATTATATTTTTACATATTTATATATATACATAAACACACACATCAGCATTCTGATAACCACAACGTAAATATATTCAAAACATTGCACCATTTTTCCACTTTAGTTCACCTATTAAATTAATATCATCACTGTTTTCTTTCAACACAAAACAAAAGGATAATAGCACCTAAAATGCGCCAGCTAAAATAACATATTTCTCACCGTTTCTCCGTGTATATCGAAGCGCAACACAGCAATATTGGACCTCGTGGCAACTTCACAGATGCAAGGTAAGTGATTAGCCTGTTAGGCACAGAACTAGCATTAACATGACAGACAACAGTAAGCGATCTCTCTTTTTTTTAACAGATAATTTACTCATCTTACCGACGTAAACTCTCTCCTTTATTCCATAAGTTCAGTGAAATGTACTCCGATGCTTTCGCTTTCTGTTCGCGGCAAACTCCCGGGTTTTATCTCCGTTCTAACACACAGCTAACCTCGTTTCTCTGACTGTAATAAGGGAGAACCGAAAGAATAACCTCCCGCACTTCATCTCCATGCCAACCTGCTGAACGTGACCTGCATAATCTCTGATTGGCTGCTGAGATTACCTACACCCACGTGGGACTACGTGAACTTTGTGGTGCATTTAATTATAATAAGAGAGCAAAATAAACTAATAATGTGCCAATGTGAATGAATAAAATAAAATAAAATAAACAATCTCTCTCTCTTTTTTTCCTTTAAATGAACTCAATATTATTTTATTAATGTGTCTTTTATGCCTGGCTACAATTGGCCAACATGTATTTTATTTGTATTCAGCACAAACTGTGCTACAACAATATGTGACAATTATTGATGTACATGCTTGTGTTTTTTAGAAAAAAAATATTATGCGTGGTTAGTAGGATTTGGAGAAAAAAATTTAGCTGAAATAAGGTCCAAAAAAACACTCTAAATGTGCTTGACCAAGGCTTTTGAGTAACCAGTCTGGTAGGCTAGAATATTTACTTCACAATTATGTAAAAATTATTTTATTCTCTCAGTCAAAGGAAACATTACAAAGATTTACATTTTGTTAAGTTTGTTTGGCTCGTCTCAGGTCTATGCGTGAGTGACAATGGTCATGAATAATTCACACCTGGAGAGACTAAAGACACTCCCCCACTCACCCATCAAGAGCATAGTATAGCAAACTCCATCTGCAAAACTAGCCCAAACTAAATGCTTGTTACATTTAGTTAAAATTTTGTAGGTTGTAATTTTTTTTCAATATTTTGATTGAATTTTATTGTATTATCTTTCAATTTCTGAATATATTTGGTGACTAAAATACTATTTTAATAAATATATCTGTTTAATAAATCTGTTTTGTTTAAATGCATCAAAATGCATTGCCTATATTCACTGAGAAATGGAGGGAAATATTTGAAATGGTATAAAACGTGTTTGCAAAACTGTTGTAATAAAAACTTGTGCATTAATCCAGCATTTAATAATAATTTCTGAATGACTCTGGCATAATGACAAAACACAAGAATAATCAAAATAATATTTTAAGACCTTTTGTATATATTTTGCCCAAATAGTTGCAGCCTTAGTTAACTTTTTCCAAACTTTAACAGGCTGAACTACGGTAAAATAAATACAAATTAAATTAATAACACGTATAACATGCGTCACGTTCTAGCCAGCGCGCTGTGGGCGTGTGGTCAGCCTACGTCATTGTTTGTATTAATGGCGGAAGTGGGAAGAGCCGGCGTGATGCGCGCTCTGCCGGGAGAATTGTATGGATTACCTAGCGAGACAACATTTGCTTTCAAAATGAGTTGGAAAGTTCACCCTCCAAGCTTTATGCAGGTATGTCTGTCATGTGTATGTCTCATGTATTCGTGGAGATTCCGCTGTGTTTTCTGACCTCAGTTTACATGTCGCGCGAGTCTCACGTGGACTATTGTAATAACAAAGCCCCGTGGGAGTGGTCGCATTAAAAATAATGAGGCTCTACAGAGAAGCTAGACATCGCGTTGGTTTCATACTGATTACTTTGTCAAGCAGTATTTGTTTTCAACATGCACCGGTGCATTTAAAAGTAGACACTTCAAGCTTTCTATAGATATGTGTCTCATGTCTGTGTGTTTAGTTTTCGCGGAGTTTCAGTGCATTTTACTGACGCGTTTGTAAAAACAGTTCACGGAGAGAGAAAAGAGAAAATGCTTTCACTGTCTATTTTCCTTATTTTGCAAAAGCACACACTTTTGTTGTTATTGTGAGTGTACACAAAAAAAACTAGACACCTAACAGATTCTATTGATGTATTGCTCATATCTGTACGATCAAAACTGAAAGTGTCATTTAAGTTTTTTTCTGCGGTTTCATGTGAAAACACGTCAAAACGCGTATACGCGGGCTTCGACCCCAGGGGGGGGTTAATAGTATTAGTGTTTCTGTACTTGGATTTTTTACTTGTTTTCTTTTATTGATATGTGTTCTTTGACCTGTTTTGTTTTTCTTTTATTGGAAAGCACTTTGTGACTTAATGTCTGTGAAAGGTGCTATAGAATCCAGAGTTGGTGCGATGTACCTGAAGAGCTGGGAGGGATGCGGTGGAGAGGGGTGCGCAACGTATTTAAGGACCGGGCAGGAGACGCACGATTGCCGGGAGATTATCATTCATTTGCGGGCATCCGGGAGTCTCTATGCATTTGCGGGAGACTCCCGGAACTTCCGGGAGACTTGGGATGTCTGCACCTGTCTCGGATAGATTCTCCACATTCACTGGCCTGACATGATCAGTAACAACGACCTATGGGGAAGGACCTGTCAACCTCCAATAGAAGCAGAAATCTGGAAGAGAAGATGGGGATAGATAGGGCACACAATACGCAAACCACCAACTAGCATCACCAGACAGGCCCTCAGATGAAACCCCCAAGGGAAACAGAAGAGAGGCCGTCCAAGAAACACCTTTTAACCTTGAGATGAACATCACAAGGATGGGTTACACCTGAAGACAAGTAGAAAGAATGGGCCAGGATAGATACCTCTGGAGATTGACCTTTGGCGGCCCATACATTGGAAGGGGTGGCAGGCATAGGTAAGTAAGGGTCCTTTGTTATGACACCACTATTTTTTGAAAATGTCCAACAAGTCTGACAAGTTACTGAAAAACAAGTATTATTTATGATTTCATACAAAATAAATAGCTCTTATATGGATATAAGAGTCCAGCTGTGCAGATAAATGATCACACCATGAAATGTATTTAAGGAACAGTTCAGTTCTTTAAAAAACTGAAAGAATTAATAAGATTAGTGACTGAAACATCAGACTTCAATATACATAACTATTTTTTCGTCAAAAATAGTGTTTTACAAAAAAACTACCCATTTTACAATAAACAACTACTGATATGTAACTGATCAAGATAAGTTAATCTACCATTAGAATCTTTCTGTAATAAAAAGTACAATTTACACTGTAAAATGCAATTAGTTCAGTTTATTAAAGGTGCAGTGTGCAAGATTGACACCAAGTGGTTGAATTAGGTATTGCAGTTTAAATTCAAAACATTTTTCACCCGCCCCCTCATCTGACGACTCCATGCAAATGCAGGTGGCCGGTTTGATGACACCAACAGGAGGGAGCATGTATAACTACGAAGCCTACATGGTAACTATATGTGACGATATGCGAAAAAAGGATTTCCATGCTAAAGGAATCTTCGTCCAAACCATCACCTGAAATTTCTATTTCAGAAACAGTTTCTATTCCTCGTGGCTGAAAAACAACACAAACTACTACAACAATGATCATGTCACGTACTGATTCTGTGCCTTTTTCAGAGTTAAATGCTACCAATGTGAGTTTAAATGCCTATTTAAGTGATATTTACTGCCCATTTTAAGGAAGCAACAGATAGTTTACTTCAGATCGTGAAAATAAAAAAACAAAAAATATTTGAAAATGAACTTTAGAACTGTGGCTCAATACAATCCAACAACTATCAGTCACTCAGCATTCCTTTTAATAATGTTAAAGAGTTTAATGTGTATTAATTAGATTCTAAACCTTAACGTTTTTGTTTAATTTTGAACAGCTGTATTTAAATGTTTCTGTCATGTTGCGTCTGGTGCAGACAGTCAAATTGATTGTTGCTGGAATCTTGTCACGTTGTGTGTTGTTAGGACATGGTGTTACAATGCATGCTGCTCAGCTAATGTTTACATTTGTAATGTTCATCTATTTTGCTAATTAAATACCAGCTCATGTGGATTTTTATAACTCTGAATCTGTGGCTCATATTGGAGGCTGCTGATTTCCTGCAGAGGTCACATTTTCAGCCTCGGAAGTGAAGTTTATTTATAAACTAATTTTGAGAGGATCATGTGCTTATGATTGATCACAGCTGGTCCCGCATTAGCTTATCATGATTCTCCAATCCTATTCCTAAGTCACTAGAAATAACCACAGTTTTCATTCCACATCTATCTTTGTTTAGAAGAAACTCATCTTTTACCTAGACTGGGCAGTATGGTTGCCCAGTGGTTAGCACTGTTGCCCCACAGCAAGAACACTGCCGGCTCTGGTCCTCGCCGGGCCGATTGCCATTTCTCTGCAGAGTTTGCATGTTATCCCCATGTCTGGCTGGGTTTCCCCCGGGTCCCTCGGTTACCTTCCACCATCCAAAGATATGCGTCATATGTAAATTGACTAAGCCAAATGGGCACAATAGTCTAGCTTCCAGCATCAGTATTTTTCCTTCTTAAAGTAGTTCACCTTAGCCACATCAGCGGGAAAGTTTTTGAGATATACCTGAGCTCAATCTCTCCTCTCGCCCTGCGAACGGGAGGGAGCCCTGGGTTCGAGAATCCCTTGAGCTCAGGGCTCTCTCCCGGGACAGCATGCCAAACAAGCTTATTATAAATCATCAGCTAGGTGTGAACTCTTGAAGCTGCCTTCAAGACTACCCAGAGTGCTAAAATATAAACGGGTAAACTGGCAGTAGGCAAGTTATAGAGACCAAAACAAGACATTACTCTAGCATTGTTTTTCAGATAAACAAGTGTGTTCAGTTAGCAAGTTTCTTAAATATCTGCAAACATATTATAGTATTTTTATGCTTTAGAAGAGTGAAAAATGTACATACAGCTAATTTAAGAAAGCTTGTGGAAACTGATTGCATTTAAAATTAGCAGGTAAATTAGCTCATCAGTATTGGCAACACAATTATTAAAAAAACGTGAGTATTTGTAACTCAATTTGAAAAGTTGAGTACTTAAGTTACTCAAGTTAAAGATCTTAAAGTCGCCTAGAGTTAAACAGTTGAGTTTTACTATTTTTAAATCCATTTAGTCCACCATGGCTGCAGCAGATGCAGTGATTTTATGCATCACCAGAAAATAATACTCAACTGGGTAACTAGGTAACAGCGCTGCAAAATATTATTGCACCTGCTGCAGCCATGGTACAGCAGCAAAGTTTTTTGATTATTGCACTGGAATAATGGCCCGTTTCCACTGAGTGGCACGGTACGGTTCGGTTTAGTACGCTTTTATGGCCGTTTCCACTGTCAAAAGGTACTTAAAAGCAAACCGTACTGTACCACTTTTTGGCCACCCTTTGCAAAGGGTACCTAAGCACAACAAAAGGGTACAAAAAGGCGGAGCTAGACGCGCAGCTGAACGCTATTGGTTTACAGAGATATGTTACTCGCGCATACACAAGCAGGAGAATGAAAACAAAGAAACCACCATTTTTAAAAACACAGTCGAGACATTACATCGTAATACTATATGCATATAATAACTATGGTCGACTGGAGCTCAAACAAACCTTGTCGTCATCTGGATGAACAGCCACAAAGCAAAGAAGAACAAAATCCCCTGCTGAAAAAAACAGCTTAAACCTGCATAAGCTGGTTGGCTGGTTTTAGCTGGTCGACCAGCCTGGTTTTAGTGGGGTTTTGGCCATTTCCAGGCTGGAAAATGACCAGCTTAAAGCAGCTAAAACCAGCTTGACCAGCCTGGTTTAAGCTGGACATAGCTGGTTTTGGCTGGTCAAGCTGGTTTTAGCTGGTCAACTCCCAGCCTGACCAGCTATGACCAGGCTGGAAATGGCTGGAAACCAGCCTGGAAACGGCCAAAACCCCTCTAAAACCAGGCTGGTCGACCAGCTAAAACCAGCCAACCAGCTTAGGCTGGTTTAAGCTGGATTTTTCAGCAAGGTCTGTTCCCTGTTGTTGTTTCAAGAGCCCGTCTAAAAGTGTGAGCGGTTTCACTTTCTCCAGGGAGCTCGCCACGCTTCTATATTTGAAATAACAAACTTGTTGAGCTGATGATAATAGCGTGCGCATGATTATTGAAGTGCTACTGACATTCGATCATTTCATGAACAGACAAACACGAGGGGGAAGCACGGAAAAACAAAGGAGAAGAAAAATAATGAAGGAGCGAATGACTCTTTCACCAACCTAAAACATAAACAAACAGCCATCTTTAACTATTATCATCATCTTTTGGACTATTATGAACTTGAAATGACAGAATTACTCTCTAACAGAGGTTACATGTGCTGCTGAAGATTAAAGATATAGGTGAGAAGTTTGCTCTGACTATGGGCTATGCTGCGTGTCGTTTTTGAACCCAAATAAATGTAAATAAATGACTAAATGTATGCTGTGTGTAGTTTTTCTGTAATTGGTAACATATCGGAGACTGTAAGGGTCTGAATGTGTTTATATATGTTACATTTATTTATTTTATATAATCGCAGACGTTACAGTATTTCGCACTGTCATTGATCTGCAGTTATAATCAAATCCTGTTCATAGAAAGGTTAGTAATGAACATTTATACACAAGTATTTATGTATATAAATTATCTGTTTTGTGAGAAGTGCTTCTCATATGATATGTGAACGACCCGTACAGCTTTAATTTCACATTTCCTTGAGCGAGAATGACGTCTAATGAACTGTCGTACCCCAAGCCCACCAAAAGGTACCCTTAGTACCCTGTAGGCAGTGGAAACGCAAGCCCTTGATTAAGGTAACCTGTACCGAACCCTATTGTACCAGTCAGTGGAAACGGGCCATAATAGTATAGTTCCTTGCATTTCCTTTTAGAAAATAGCATCTTAGCATTTTTAATCAGTCTTAAAGTCCACATGAACCGGAAACTACAACCGTTTTCTTTTCTTCCATATTTTGATGCAGTTCCTAGAAGACTGGAATATTAAATGAAAAACAGTGGGCGTAGCTTGTCTTTTCTACTGCAAGCTGAATGGATGTAAAAAATTTGATATTTTAAGACTCCTCCTCCACACCATTTCTGTTTGTTGTTAAAACTGAAAGTTGGAGCGGCAAGGTTAAATATGTTAGCCAAGCCCAATTCCTAAGATATCTGTAATATGAAAATTTAACTGAAAACAACAACGACAACAAAAACAGAAAGTGCATTTTTAGATTTCAATTAAAGATTAGAAGGACTTTTTTTTTTTTCGTAATGACACTGTGACGATGGCGGTGGTGACGACATGGAAACAGGTTAGATCCAAGTGCAAGAAGTTTAATAGTTCTTAGCAAACAAATCCAAATCACCAGTCTAAATCGTAGTCGGTAAGCATGCAAGTTCAGAGTAACAAATAGTAAGTCCTCCCAGGCAGTCAAGGCAAAAACAGTAATCCAAAAACCAGTGGTCAACAAAACAGGCTTAAAGGTCATAACATAAAGGCAGAACAAAACAGTGAGAAAAACGCTTGGTAAGGCAGCAGATACTGGCAATACTTCGCACTGAGTGTTTCGTGTGGCCAAGTTAATATGCCCACCAAACAGGAAGTAACCAACGAAGAACTGGCAGTCAGAATTCAGGTGAGGGCTCCCTCTGCTGGCTGGATGAGTGGTTGTTAGTCCTGTTTGTTACAGACACACAGTTGAATTGTTCACTACAAAACTAGCAATGCAAGCTAACAAAATCATATGGTTAGTTTTGATTTCATTGAGACTTTAATACAAAATATAACTTTAAAAGAGTCGAAATGTTTTAAATAGGACAATTATCAAAAATCTTTGGTCATTTTTGAGCCAGATGCTAATTGTCTAATCCTATTAAATGATCTATGCTAAGCTAAGCTAAAAGCACTCCCTCCAGACCCAGAGATTGGCTGAATGGATTTACAAATAGTAAAAAAACTTGTGAGCCTATTTGAGCCTATTTCCAAAAATAATCCTATATCCTAACTTTCTAACAAGCTTGTTTACATTGATGTAAAAGTAGGTGGGAACTGATTACTAGCGAATTACTAAAAACAATAGAAGTGCGTTTATTTGAACTCATCAAACAGAAATGTAAAAATGATCAAAACTCTGCTGTGTCTCGTCTCTTCCCTAGTGAAAAATAAATATGCTTAGTATACTTGGATCCGGACTAATTGTTAGTATATTTTAAGTGTGTTAATGATTAGTTAACTTAAAGTGTGACATTTTGGACATATTAATTTTGTGCTAAGTATATTTTAGTTGTAATAAAATTGCACTTAAGTACAATTTTAAGTGTATTTAGTGTATTTTTGTGTGCTAAATTGGAACAACTTTAAGTATATTTAGTACACTTTAAATAAGCATAGTATGTAAACTAATTTCATGCTTGCTTAGTGATATTAAAGTGTACTTTTTCTGTATTACAAGTATATTAAAAATTAATTCCGAGTGCATTTTAAATACACACGCAATATACCATAAATATATTAGTTTTCTTACTAAATATGTTAAATGCAACTTCAATAAAAGTCAAATACACACAATAAACAATTCAAACTGTTTTTATTAAAACCGCAGAATGGTTTAAATGTTTTACAGAATCATTCAAAAATATATTTTTACTATATTAAAAATAGTACAAAATACTGCAGAAAATGTCCTTCAGTACAAAACATTACAATTTAAGAACAGATCTTTTAAAATGCCATAATCCAGAAAGTCCATGACTGCAAAGTCTGCACATGTACTGTACAAAATGTACTGTGCTTCAACAAACAAGTGCATAACGAACATCAAATCTCAAATATGTTTCACCAAATCCTTATAGTGGAGCCTTTGATTAACGTCCAATCCCAATTTTACACCTTAGCCCTTCCCCCTTGGTTTGTGCGTTCACATGAAGAGGTCGGGTGTCCCAATTCTCTTTATTAGCTTGGTGGTGTAGGGGTAAAGGGAAGGGCCACATAGCCCTTCAAATGGACATTTTTTAGGGCCACACTACAAATGAAGGGGTATGAGAGTTTTCTCTGACTACACCAGCAACATGGATGTAAAAACCGAGCAAAGAGACCCACAAATGTAAAATAAATGTGCATTAATAAGAATTTTTACTGCAAAGCACCTGCTTTATTACATTCATAATGACATTAATGTGTTATCTTCAAAGAAACATTTTGAAAAAGAAAAGCTAAAATTTCACTAAGGATAGTCCCTTAAAAACCACTGCAAAATATTACTCAGCATATTTTTAATTCAGATAACCCAATGACTGGGTCTGTCAGAAATGTGTGCTGGGAGTGAAATAGCTTTTTTTTTAGCACATCTGGTATAATATTACTGTTGTTTTTCCAGTTCATTCATACAGAAGATTAGCCTCAACACTCACACAGTGCTTTACACTCAACTTCTCTATGATTTATTTATAAATGGGGGTAGGCAAAGGGAAAGTGGTATAAAATAGAATTGAGATCGGCCTGAACCTCATCAATTTTGGATTTCCGTGATATTTGGGAATAATTTTCCAAAAATAGTTTACATAGATGAAGAAAAAAGCCATAATATTTAAAATTGTGTAACATTCCAGCATGTCAGGCAGGGATGAGAGTAGTGGTAAAATGATGGTGTAGTTATAATTAAACGTTTAATCAAAACTGATTCAGTTCAGTTTAATACAACTGTCACTGTTGAAGGAAGATCCACTAAAGAGCAACTCCGCCAGCTCTGACCAAGCAAGCCAGAGGGACAGTGGACAGAACCAAAACTCCACCAGTTGATGAAAGTAATGAACAAACGTTAAAGAAACCAGGCTCAGCCAGGGATCAATTCTCCTCTGGCCAAACATGAAGGGAAGAGTTGTGGTCTAAAAGACTCTGGAAGGCTTGAGAACGATGAGTGTGCGTCGTGGAGAAAGTGCAGGTTGAGTCGGTCAACGGCAGGTGTCCAGAATAGCCCATGGCATCAATGCAGAGACTCGTCTGTCACTGCTGTCTTTCAGGAATCAGTCTTACGCTCTCGACTCTTCCATGATCACCACAGCATCTGCTCTGGATACATTAGACATTGACAGCACACAGTATGTCAGTAATAGCATGTCACATTTATAGCATTTACTAGAGTCTCTGTGAAAAGAGAAAAATTATCTTTTTTAAATAAAAAAGTAAAATTAAAGACCACAATTACTGTATAATAATGTAGAACAATTTAACTGTATTATTTTAGCATTAATATTATTTTTATTCAGTACCCCCTGACATGTAGGTAGATAAATTAAATACAAAATAAATAATTTAACAAAATTAATTTAAAGGTGATAATGTACAGAATATATGAGCTTGCTGACCTTACCTGTGAGAGTCCAACTTGTCCTTTGAGGATTCAAATGGCAGATTTCTCTGTGGGTGTGCATCTTGCCGGAGTTTCTTGGGTAAAAGAGAAACTCATTATTTTTTACCCTTTTATACATTTTGGGACAGTAACATCAGAATCAGCCAGAGAAATCAGGAACAAATGAGAAATAAGCTAAATTATTATAAAATGTTTTACACAACATAAAAAAGCAATCACTATGCAACTAAAGCTCAATAAGTGGTCAGGATTACACAAAAATCAGCAAAAATAAACTTTTAAAAAATATTTTTATACAGATATTCTTAAATTTTTCCTAAATTCATCTCTAGTGAAATAAAGAAATAAATACAGGTCTGTAACGAAGTGTGAATAAAACAAATATCAGATATTTGTACACATCTGTATTTACAAATACATATTAATTAAAAAAAGATATAGAATTGTCAGATTGGATTGAATGAATATTTAAATTATTTGAACTAATTAATTGGGTAATTCACCTTAAAATGATCATTTTGTTATTTACTCACCCTCACATTACAAACAAACCTGTATATAAAGTAACAAATAAAGAGTTGTTATAACATTAACATTACTTGACGATAGTAAGAGAACACATTCAGTTGGTTGGGAACATGAATGTTGTTATACAATTGAATTTAACACGATATATAAAAACATTTAAAAAAAGAGATTGAGGTGATTACCACACATTCACAAACGTGTTTTGCATTTCACTTCATCAGTGCTGTCCAGTACAAATTCCCCATTTTTTTATGTATTTGCAATGGCTTGTATCTATTACACTCACACTCTCTGGTCTCCAGCACAGACACACAAATTGAGTCTGCAACACACACCATATTAGAAATGGCTGCTTGTGCTTTTATACATTTCTTGTTTAACCCCCAAAACAAACCATCAGGTACAATATTAAATGTAGACTTTACCTTAAGTTCCAGAGTGCAAAAGGTATCTTCAGCATATTTCAAATTCAGACCATATCCAGTTGTGAAATCCAGATGAGGTCCCATGACCACTTGACCCTCCAATGAATAAGATGTTGTATTGCTGGGAAAAGAGAGACTAAGTTTGTGAATAATTAAATTTGTTTGTAAAAATTAATTTGACATTCCATACACTGCCTATTAAAATGCCAAGTAAAATTGCCAATAAACACAAAAACTATAGTTTAAAAAAATCTTTGTCTAATATTACTAAGCACTGAGTAGCCAAATAGAGTAGCTGTAGTTGTTTTTAACACCATATTTTTTTTAAAATGTAGGAACTATTAGAGAAAGAAAAAGAGTTTGTACATGAAACTGCTAACAACAAATATGCGAACAACTTGATATTTAAAAATCTAATAAAAATGAGGAAGACATCAACATTACCTTGAACAATCAAGCGAGAGGTGCTTGGTAGCATCACACTTTTTCAACATCCATGGCTGTGGCGCAAGGCTGCAAAAACTGATAAATATAATAAGAGTAGAATAAGACTCAACATTTAATAATCTAAATCTATAGTACCACCATACAAATCTGTATGAGTTAAAATGTGTGCACAAATCATTCCTTGTCCCCATCAATTTCACTTTGAATAGGCAATATATATTTGTTGGTTTAGATAGTGATCATGACTTTGGGTTATATTTGTGTTCAGGATATACACTCACCATGCACTATAGCAATCACGTACACCTAAACACCACAAAAAAATAAAATGTACAGTGACTCTATACAATAAGTTCACATTAGTAAATGTTAGTAATGCATTAAAATGACCACTAAGAAATAGACAATGACATTGACTATGTTAATGTTAGCTTTAAAATACAACTGAATAGGGTATATGCAGACAGACTTTTAATTTTCAGTCAGCCAGCCCAAGTGCATCACTGCCGATATGAAAATCTGAATAATCTTATAAGACTCTCTAAATGTTTAAATGCTAAATAATTATTTACTGTATATTAACTACTGTTATGTTACAAAACAAACACAACTGACCACTGTTATGTGGTTAATTTACTTTGCATTTGCCATAATCTATGACAATAACATTTTATTGGCTGATAATGATGGTCATAATGACTATGTGAAGGCCAGCTTACCTTAACTTTATTCTGCATGGTCACTTCAATGTTGTGCTGAAATTAAGAATGCAGTTAACACTAATTTAATTAAAGTTAAGAGAAATTACCTTTCTTTTTTTCATAATGACGCTTACCTTAACTTATCCCTCATGGTCACGTGTAGTACTTCACCTTCACTTCAATATTGTGCTGAAATAGAGAGAGCAGTTAACAGTTAAAGTTAACAGAAAATCACTTTTCTTTTTTCAGGAACTAACGTTATACTAAAACAAATTCACGAGCACTAACTTACAAGCACCATATGTAAATTTCTTCTTTAAAAATGGCGATTAACCCGTCTGTTAACGAACAACATGGCATAAGAACCTAACGTTACAACTAAAGCTAACTTACTTGGTTAATTCTATTAAGTGACATGCACTGTACAGAAATATACACATAACAATCATTTTTCAACACTTACCGTGGATGAATTCGTTGACTGAGACATCGACGGTTATGGTTCAAATGAGGCGTTGCCTGTGGTGACGGACGGTGCTTGTTTCCGGTCGAGTCGAATCGGCTCGGTTCTATGAATCGGCTCTCTTAAGTGAATAGTAAAGAGTCGAATCCGCCTGAAAATGATTCCTTTTTGTATAATAATGTGATACAACAATATGATTCATTAATCATTACTATTTCATTACTATTACTGCTCGGCCACACGCATTGTATACACTGATTCTATGTTGATAAGTATGAGCTTGTGAACACGTGTGATAATTCCCGAACAAGCAGTTCAATCTGATTCAATGTCAAGCGAGTACTGAACCGAATCAGTGCAAAAGTGAAATTGTGTTTTTGGTTTATTTATAAAGATTAAAAATGTCATATTTACATGATAATCTTATAGATTTAAATAAAGGTGCACCCAAAAATGAACATTTAACATTCATGTTTCAAACCTGGATGATTTATTTATTTAAAGTTATTTTTGAAGATGCTGGTAGCCAAATTGTTTTTGGGGCTGCAATAACATTCGGTTAAAATTATATATATACATAGTGCCTGTACTACTGTTTTAATTTTTATGCTAAAATAAAAAGTTTGAATTCCTATAACTAATGTGCAAAACATATAGCCCTTTTTTACAGTAATTTGCTGTAATCATGCTGCCATCCTCAATGTCGCAATAAAATTTTGAATACAACATACTGTGAATTTTTACAGTTAAATCCTGATAAAGGGATACCCAGTGATGGGTTGCGGCTGGAAGGGCATCCGCTGCGTAAAATCGTGCTGGATAAGTTGGCGGTTCATTCCGCTGTGGCGACCCCGCAAGGGACAAAGCCGACAAGAAAATGAATGAATGAAATTACAGTAACGTTGTGAATATCTGGGATTTTTTAACAGTGTATGTTTGCACACTATTTACAAATGTTTTAAATAGATATTTGTTTTATTATCAGCATCAACAGCGTCTCTCTTATACATTCATTCATTCATTTTCTTTTCGGCTTAGTCCCTTTATTAATCCGGGGTCGCCACAGTGGAATGAACCGCCAACTTATCCAGCACGTTTTTACGCAGCGGATGCCCTTCCAGCCGCAACCCATCTCTGGGAAACATCCACACACACTCATTCACACTCATACACTATGGACAATTTAGCTTACCCAATTCACCTGTACTGCATGTCTTTGGACTGTGGGGGAAACCGGAGCACCCGGAGGAAACCCACGTGAACGCAGGGAGAACATGCAAACTCCACACAGAAACACCAACTGACCCAGCCGAGGCTCGAACCAGCGACCTTCTTGCTGTGAGGCGACAGCACTACCTACTGTGCCACTGCGTCGCCTCTCTTATAGTAATGAGTTATTTACAAATGTTTTAAATGGGCTTTCAATGCATTTGACATATTTTATTTACTTTCTAAAAGTATAATGAACTTAAATGCATGAATGAAAACAAACACTAAAATTACTACAAAATTTAACAAAGTATACAACTTCTGTTTATTTAATAATGTGCTTTGAACATTCTTACAAAGTTCATTTTCAAAGCATAGTTAAAATAATACTAAAATATATTACCATCAAATGCTAAATAAATACACTTGTAAAAAATAAACTAAGCATTTATTTAAAGTGCATTTTTCTGAAATATATTTTTAGAAAATATACTAAATTACAATTATTTTTAAGTGTGTTAAAAGTTACATATAAAAGTATGGTAATAATACACTTTTAATATATTTAAATTAAATATACTTCTTGGTTAGTATACTTTCAATGTACTATTGGAATTAAAAATATATTTGCAATACAATTTAGTATACTTTTTTTTCACCAGGGTTGCTAGGACAGTAAAGTGTATTATACGTTATTCAAATTCAAAAGTTGTAGATTATTGGCCTTCAAGTGACATGAAGATGACAGAATTTATTGAAATAGCCTGATTGAAGGTGTGTTTCAGATATACTAACTTTATATAAGCAAATTGGTGAGATTAATTCTTTTTAAATGATAATTGTGTATTTTATTTTTGTCTGCCGTATACCGATCGTTCATTCGTCCTCTGGTTTCTTTGGATGATTGTTGGCTGAATGTGCGTCAGTCTGTTTTCCTTCTCAGTGACTTTTATACCCCACGGCGTTGTGTTTTATGGTGTTTGCACAGTGACACGTTGCTTCTGTGAGCCCAGAAGTTTGAGCTCAGATTTTGTATTACCTCACTGGTCTCCAGCAGACAATCAGCTTCATCATGGAGATCTCTCTGTCTCTCCAACAGCAGAAACCATCTGTCCAGTCCAAAGAAAAGGTACCAGTTTTCAACTTCATTTCTTACCTGTGATGTAAAGTAGAACTACTGGTGTGGAAACATCTGGGCCATGATGCAATAACATGTTTGGGGTATCTTTATTCAAAATTTTTCACTTTCATTCTTTTTTGCTTATTTGAAACTCTGTTTGTAGCTTGGTCTTTGTTTGGATTTGGGTCCAAGTGAAATATTTGAGTGTATGTTGATCTTATAAAACAGAGTGTGGCCTTTTTAGACTTGGTCTGGATAGTGGTCTTTCTGCTTGCATAAAATATGGATAAAAATTGTCCTAAAATTATTTATTCTTTGTGTAAAGAGACAAATTCAAAGTACATCAGTGTATTCATATATTGAGTTACACTTTATCATAATGATCCATTAGTTAATGTTAGTTAACGTATTTACTGTACAACATAGGCGTTTCTGGAGATCACAAACTATGTAGCCAGAAGTATGTATGGCTGCATTTTGTTTTTAAAATTAACGATATGGGACGCTTACCAGCTGACTGCTTACCTCCGTATGGGCGCCTTTCCTGGTGTTACCAGTTTGTCCAGTTAGCTCATCATGTACGTTGGTGGACTTGAGATGCAGAGAGGAGTTGACCACGACGACTGGGTTTGAGGCCGTTAAAGAACGATTCCAGAAAGCGAGTAAGACAAAAACAAAAGCCAAAAAAATAAAATTAACAAGTAAATAACAAGGTGAGAATGTGGTAAAATCTGAAAACGTGGTGAACATCAGGCAAGGGCTTTTCTTTTTCTGGATTGCTTTTTAAAATTATTGGTTGGGTTTAGGAATGTGGGTGGACAGGTCAGTCTGTGCCTTTGAAAATATTATTGTTTGGGTTTAGGGAAGGGTCAGTCCATTGGTCAGTCAGTCAGTCAAACAGTCAGTAAACAGTGGCCTCTGGTGGATTTTTGCGAGAACAGCAGGTGCGAATGACACTCGCAAGAGAAGTTTGAGATGTGAAAAAGTGTACATAGTGGCCTCTGGTGGATTCGCGAAAACAAAAATTGTAAAAAAATCTAGCTCCTGGGACGTATTTGGCGATCTCCAGAAATATATATAGAGGTACATTTTCAGAATGAGCCTGGGTTGCGTATTTAATAACATTAACTTATAATCTTGTAAAGCATTTATTAATCACAGTTCA
Organism: Danio kyathit; assembly: GCA_903798195.1. NCBI lineage: Eukaryota > Metazoa > Chordata > Actinopteri > Cypriniformes > Danionidae > Danio > Danio kyathit. Next base: position 39,169,725 of record LR812539.1, read on the forward strand.
ACATTAACTAACGCATCATTAAAATCCAAAGTTGTGTTTGTTAACATTAGTTAATGCACTGATTTAGCATGAACTAACACAAACTAACATTATCTAACTTAAATAACATTAATGAAGATGAATAAATAAAGTAATAAATGTATTTCTAAATGCTTGTTCACGTTAGTAAATACATTAACTAACATTAACTAATAGACAATTATTTTAAAGTGTTACCTAATATTGCTATAATGTAAAATAATATTAACAGATTATATTACAAATAAAACATATTATTAGACTCATTATAAACAATGCAGATCTTCTTGAATATGTTTGTTGAAAAATAAATATTTAATATTATAACTAATAATTTTTTCAGAGATTGCGCTATTATCCTTAAACATAGTGTTTTAACGACTATACAATGAATTAAAAGTGTAAGGATTTTGATCAGTTTTAGTGTGCTTACAGCCTATTTAAAGCTGGTTTGACCGACTCAATAGATATTATTTGTATGTCGTGTTTGTTTATTGTAACGTATTTCAAGCGAAAACTTACTTGTAAACCAAATATTTTGTCGAATTTTTAGAGAGATAAAGTGAAGTGCTTCATCGGTCTCTGGTCATGAACCGACACAGAGCTGACGTTTGATGAGCTGGGAGTGGAACAATAGAACACATGACCGAATTATCATGTGTATGGTTGGCTGACCATATATAGATGTTAGAATTAAAGGGGCAAACTTTTCGAGCTTCGGCCGACATGGGCTCAGCGTATTTGAGCTGTCTGGGTATTAAATCATAAAGTAATTCTTATTGTATGTATGTGTGACAAGATTTTCTGGTAGATAAACAATTGTTATTGTATTAAACTTTTTAAAAATAATAAATATAATATATAGTTTTTAACCTGTGTGACTGTACGTAAAACACGTTATATTTAGAGTTTATGATATATGTTGATATATTTGTGTGAATTTTCTAGCAGAGGATCTTGAGCTTCAATGAAATCACTCGAGGCTTCTCAAACCTCGCTCGACGCAACTCTCTACGCAGAACTATTGGGAGACACAACACTCTGTCAGATGATCACCCACACACCCTCAACAAGGTAAAACCTCTGACTAATTTCACAAGAGACATCATTTCCTGGTTTCTTCACAGTTGCTAAGCACATGGCGCTACTTCCATGCTAGCCATTAGCTAAAAGTTAATTAATGTGTATTACACATTAAATGCTTAGTTTGTTTACCAGGAATGCTAAAGGGTTACTTTTCTTTGTATTTTTTAATTGACAAAAGTATCAAGAAAAGATTTTCAACGTATTTATTGATCGAATAAATTGTATTGAGGGAATAGAAACAAATTTGGATTTTGATGGCTACCACACACTCCAAAACGGTTGGGACAGAGGCATGTTTAACATTATATGGACTTTCTTTTTCATTACAATGTTAATTGTGAATTGAGGATAATGATAGTTTTGGAAGCCTGGAATACAATTATTATTTGAGGTTGAGGAATGAAAGGCAAGCATTTGCATGTCTACCCAATGTATTGTTGCCACATAGACCAGCCATTAACACCATTACACTGTCCATCAGTGGCAGTGTGATTCACTTCAGCATATCCTAGATTTTAAAAAAATGGGACAAAGTTAATGAAATTTTAGTCAAACAATTAATGGTTTGTTGACTAATAGGGGCAGCTATAGATTACAGTGTCCTCATCATTTAGGAAATGTGGACTCATGTGACTCCAGCACACATTTTCACTGTTTTTTTTGCCAGGGATGGACAAAAATACTTTGAAATGTATTTTAAAATAAAATACCAAATACCTCAATTTTACATGTATCAAATGAAACTATAAAATACTGTATTTTGTATTTTAAAAAATACTACATAATACTTTTACATGACATTTCTTTGCATCCTTCTATCAATAGGCATATTCAATCAATCACTTCACCATTAAACTGACTTAGTGAAGTAAACAATGTTTCATAAAAACAGCTTTTTTTCTGAGCAAGTTTAAGTCAGCCACTGCTGGACTTGTTTTAATGTTGTTTGTCTTATTTTTTTGGCATCTACAGTTGCAATCAGAATTATTGAACCCCCATTGAATTTTTTTTCTTTTTTAAATATTTCCCAAATGATGTTTAACAGAACAAGGACATTTTCACAGTATGTCTGATAATATTTTTTCTTCTGGAGAAAGTCTTATTTGTTTTATTTCGGCTAGAATAAAAGCAGTTTTTAATTTTTTAAATCCCATTTTAAGGTCAAAATTACTAGCCCCTTTAAGCTATATTTTTTCAATAGTCTACAGAACAAACCATCATTATACAATAACTTGCCTAATTACCCTAACCTGCCTAGTTAACCTAATTAACCTAGTTAAGCCTTTAAATGTCACTTTAAGCTGTATAGAAGTGTCTTGAAAAATATCTAGTAAAATATTATTTACTGTCATCATGGCAAAGATAAAATAAATCAGTTATTAGAGATGAGTTATTAAAACTATTATGTTTAGAAATGTGTTTAAAAAATCTTCTCTCCGTTAAACAGAAATTGGGGAAAAAAATAAACAGGGGGGCTAATAAATCAGGGGGTTGAATAATTCTGATTGCAACTGTATATCAGCAATTCATCCATTCATCCACAATCATTATACGTGCAGTTTACTCATTCTCTTAAGATGTTTTCAGTTCTCCTTCAACTGGAAAAGTCTCAGTTTTCCCTTTGATGAACCCCAGTACACCATCTTTAGGTGTTTTATTATTCTAAAGTTCGACTGATATTTTATTCCATCTCATTTCTTAAGCAAAGATGTATAAGGCCGCATTTTTAAAATGTCATCCTGTAGACTTCTTACAAAGTATTTTACTGTATTTTAAAAATACAAAATTACAAGACCCTTAAGTATTTTGATTCAAAATATTAAGCAATTTTCATCATCCCTATCAAATACAAATTACAAATTATTTTGTATTTAAAATATGTATTTGAAACACATGTATCATAATTAATGCCCATCCCTGGCTACTGCTCAGAAATGACATACAGCTGTTATTTCTGGAGTTACAATGATTCAAGTAGCATTTCTTGATGCAGCAGCAGACTATTTTCTGAAGTACTCCTGGAGCACATGTGACTTAATTTAACACCCTGGCATGACATTTTTTATGTAATGCTATGTAATTTATGTAAAGCTCAAGCACATTAAACTGAGGTTTCCTGTTTTTCTCTGCATGAACTGAGATAGATTCACACAATCTTTTTACCATATGAAATATAATAGTTGTGTAAAGACATTGGGCTCTATTTTAACAATCTAAGCACAAAGTTTAAAGCGCAGGGCGCAAAAGCATTAAGGGCGTGTCTGAATCCACTTTTGCTATTTTAAGGACGGAAAAACTATACAAAAGCACGCACATCCCTCTCAACTAGGTGCTCAGCCAAAAAACGCAACAGGTGCAAAATTATAGATTAAACCAAGGCGGCAACACCAAAGCTCCAAAAATACAAATTTATTAAATTAAAACGGCTGACACAAAGCGTGTAACGTTTCGAGCCACACGGTTAAAAGCATTAAGGGCGTGTCTGAATCCACTTTTGCTATTTTAAGGACGGAAAAATACGCTGTGCGCCACGGCGCATGGTATAACAGGGTTGAGCTTATTCTCTTAATGTGTTCTGGGTTTGTTTTGAGAATAAACCAATCAGAGTCTCATCTCCCATTCTCTTTAAGAGTCAGTTGCGTCACGCCATGGCGCATTTGCTATTTACATGGTGGACTTTGTAAGTGGAAAAACTGAACGATTCACTAACGAGAAAACAGTTAAACAGACTATCTACAGCGCAAGAATGAGCCTCCTCCATTCGGCCTTTACTCTCACTTTCTTTCTTTCGTTCGATAAGGAAACATGTTGTAAGCACAGACATCCATTAGCCTACATAATTTTGTTTGTTAAGAGTAAAGAGTTCTTTCAAAACTATTTCTAAATTCAGTTCTAATTTCCAGCAAACTAATAAATGAACAATAATAACGAAGTGTGGTCAAAAACTGAGTTATATCCAAACACATGCTTGGCTTTTGGTTTTTATATTGTTACAGTTTGTAACATTGTAACATTTATATAGTTAACTTTTGGTTACATATATTTTATATGTAGAAAATAATAATTTTTGTAATATTTTAATTCTTTTTTTTTTATTTGTAAAGATATTTCTGTATTGCTGTACATCCTGTGTGTTTTAAGCAATGTGTAAATGAGGCGCACAACTAACGTGCTGTGCACTGGACTTTAGACCTGCTTTCAGCTGGTCTATTCCATAGTCTATTTTAGATCCTCAAAATAGCAACGCGCAAACAATGCACCTTAACACACCTCTTTTCTAGAAAGTGGCGCAAATGGATTAGCTATAGAAACAACATGGCAGAAAATGGGAAAATTAATGTTCCGTTGATCTGAAAATAGCCACACGTCGGGGAAACACTTCTTGCGCCTTATTGCGCCGGGTGTTTGATAGGGCCCTTAAATTCTTTAAAAATGTGAATTTTTTAGCACAGAATGGTGGGCCGTAATCTAGCTTTGCTTCTAAAGATGGATTTGCTCTTTTAATACCAAATGAATCCTGACATATTCCCAGTTCACCTGCTCATTGCTTCAAAACTGTTTTATATGGATACAATTGCCAATTGAACTAAAGTTTAATAGAATTAACAAATAACAAATTAAATTTTACAAACTGTCTCAACCTTTTGGTATTGTAGATTCAATGGTGTTTGAACGAAACTTAACTGACATCCACCAAAAGTGCAGTGGTATTTTGGTCAAGATTTGTTAAAGCGATAATATTTTATCTCATAACCATCTGCTCTTTCAGCATCTAAAAAGCGTAGCACTAATAACAACAACAACAACAACAACAACACGGCAAATGCTAAATGTCATGATTCCAATGATCGTTTTTCAACATAAATGACTTCATTCATTATGTAATGATGGAAGAACTGCAGCCATGTTTCACTGTAAAAATGAGCTGTCTGAAACATGCCCACACTTCCTCTTGCGGCAAGTTACCATGGTAAGACTTCCTGTTCAAGCAGGAAGTTATATTGTGTTCAGAGCACATCTCAAATGCAGATCAGAAACAACTCACTCATGCGCTCATTAATAACCTAAAGTACATTTGGCATCAAGGATATGTCTCTGAAAGGCAACAACACTGAAACATCCAATGGACTTAAGGTACGTTCTTTAAACCTGACTGGAAATAAACATGTAGGTCTGTGTGATGTCAACCGAAAATGAATATTACACTGAAAATGTCTGGTTCGACACTTTCTTCCCTCAAAAAAGTGTTTATCAGGTCAAGTTATAAGGTTTAAAGTGAGTATTGTTGAGTTCAAAAACCTTTTATTCAGTATGAGTAGTTTTATAAAACATTTTAGGCTCTTCTGCTTGATTCCTTCCTTCAGATCACTGAAAATATAAGCTCTACTACATTACCCCCGGGAAATGAGAAGATCAGAGTACAATAATATTCGTTAATATGCAATTTGAGGAGAAAAATGAGCCGCTGTTTTATCTCTGACTCCAATTTTGGGTCACGTTTTTGCTCTTTCCCTCTGGCACTTGTGCCTGTCTCAATTGTCTGCTGGTATTGAATCAAACAACGTTTATTTCTGCGCTTCAAGTACATGTATTTTTGATTAGTGTAACTCTAATCAATATCGTTTCATTTCTCCCACAGACACTGACTGTCTCAGATGGAGGTGAGTTATGCATTAATAATATTGTTTTGATGAACGATATGTTCCTCCCACCATTATGTTTCTTTAAAGGCATCAGGGCAGAGTTAAGTTTTCATCCACGTGGCTATCAAACACCACTAATGCAGTCTTACATCTAGGTTTATCCTTTTACCATTGACCTGTTTACATCCGGTTTTGGGGGGGGCAGGTGTAACCACATTAGTTTCCTCTGTCTGTTTGAGTGTCATTGTGAGATCAAGAGAGAAAAAAAAAACAGGTAGGCAGACAGACAGACCGAGGTATTGAAAGTCATGTGACTGTCTGGAACTGAAGACAATCATTGATACATCCAGTAAAACCATAGAATGTCTGATACTAGTCATTTACAGTGTGACTCTAACTCATGCTAGGGAAATTCCTCTACTGCATTTCAATGCCACAAAAACACACTGACGAGTGATGTGTCAGAATAAAGGAAGAGATGTAGAAAGCATCATTAACAGTTATTGGGTTGAGACTATTAATGTGAATCGTCCCAAACAAAAATATCAGACAGACAAGCTCATTCTTTAGCATGTCTCACACATTCCCAATGCCTGAGCAAGACAAAACAGGCATGAATCTAAGGACTAAACATCCAGACACAAAACCTTGATCAGAGCTTTAATAATTTAAGAAATATTTTATGAATACAGCCTACATTACCCTACTTATTCAAGCAAGATGGCGCCAAACAGTTAAAACAGTGCTAAGAAAGATAAGCATCCCAGGTAGCAAAGAGTTCTGGCCCAGATTTGGCAGACACAGCAGGCCTTCATCCGGCACTGGCATACAACATGTGGGCCAAACATGGCCTGGGTTTGGCAGAGGTGGCACAGTTTTTAGGGTCAGATGTTTTTAAGGCACCGTCTTTAAGGTCACACAAGACATGGGTCAGATGTCATATGTAGTATTTGGCCCAGATGTTAAAAATTGATATGTGGGCCATGTAAGTTTGGCCTATCTTGACCCAATACACAAAGTAATATCCATCTTCCTGTTTACATCCTGCAATGCAGTGTTTTTCAACCCCAGTTCAGGCTTTGTTACGGTTTATTAACTTAGCTGAGACTTGGCCATGTTTGGCCCTTGTCTGGAAGTCAAACTTGGTCTAGTCATGTAACATAATTCACTGTGGCATGTGGGCCAAGCAAAAGCCGATTGTGTGGGCCAGAAAAGATTTTGCTATGTGGGATGTAAATATGGATATGAATGTTTTCTCTGATGGTCAAGGTGATTCGAAGTTCTCAGATGAGCCTGTGCTATTATATCTGTGAATAACATACACTGGAATGTTGTGATTTACTAATCAGAATCAAGTACTCCAGAGAGCCATCTAATAATGTTTGATAAATACTTTGTACATTAAGTTGAATACAAGTAACATTATACCTGCATGTCAACTAGCATTTGTTAATGTGTTAGTAGCCTGTCTGCTTGATATTTCCTAACATTTTAGTTCGAATGTCCCCTTTGAATGTCTATATCTTCTCTTCTGCATCAGGTCATGTGTTTACTATGGGCAATATGCCATAATGCCATTCGAGTCAGCTGCATAACATGCAAGCATCGCATTGCCCATCGTAAACATGCCCCCTGGCCTGATATGCAAGACATTTTCAAACAAAGTTGTTTTTACAGTTTTTTTTTGGAGGTGCCTATATAAATGCAAGAGTTCATCGAGCTTCCTATAATTACAATCAAACAACTGAAGTCACATGGAATGTTTTGACAATGTTTTTGGTTCCTTTTCTGAACTTTGAATTAGGGATGCACCGATCCCAATACTTGGATCGGATATCGGTTCGATACCGCATATTTTTGCTGGATTCGGTATAGGCTAGCTGGTACCAAATCCAAATCCGATCTTGCACGTGGGCTATATTCTGTGTAATTTATAAGCCAACAAATCCCATGAAGGTAGCTTATTATAAGGCACTAGAACGTTGTCATTTAGGCCTACTATATCCTAAATGTTCTGAAGCCATTCTATAGTTTAATGTGAAGCACAGATGAATATTCAAGTGATTAAGTTAATTTTCACGCGCCGGTCAATTTATTTACAATTCAAACTGTGTGCCAAGTTCGTTTATGACAACATGAAAAACTTTTTTCAAGACTATTTGTTCCTGTTAATATAAATAATCAGTGGACAAATACATTTAGTTTTGCATTAAATGTGTTCATTTAATGAAAGCATCGTGTTTTTAGATGTCTTAGATGATTTAGATGTGTCGTAGGTCTATGGGTCTGTTATTTTTACTAAAGAAGATATATTATTTGAGATTATCACCAGAACTATAGAAACTGTATTATGCTTAAATAATAAAAAATAAAAGGCACAGTATCGGGATCAGATCTGTATCGGTTGATACTCAGAATTTTGGTATCGGGATCGGTTCCAAAAAAATGGTATCGGTACATCCCTACTTTCAATGTCTTAGAATTATTGTTGACTATGGAGTAGGCCTGCACGATATTGGAAAAATCTGACATCGCAATATTTATTGCGATATGAATATAATAATTTAACCAGATGACTTGAAGAGCTCAATTTGGAAAGAACTCATAATTTTCTATTGATTGAGATGAATTCGTAGGCCAGATAATCTCCATAAGTTTAGTGGCATGTTTTGGTGAATTTAACTGTATTCGAGTATAAGTTGAATAATCAAATGCAAGCAACTAAAACTGCATAGTCTTCATTGTATAAAAGTTAAATGCAATACATTTTCATTGTTATAATTTCTTGTACACAAATTATTTAAAGGCCTTAAAAACAAAGCAAACAAGCACTCTTTCACTCTATTAAGGTTAAGCTTCACAATCACTCAACAATATGGTCCTTGGTCAGCTATAATTTCATTCAAATTTCCTGAGAGATGAATAAACTGAAGCTGAACTTGACATTGCAGATCCTTCAATTTGACAATTGTGAATGATCGCATTGCGATATCGATGCTGAAACAATATATTGTGTACTATTGAGGATGAGGACGCTCTCAGATTTCATCTAAAATAATTTAATTTGTGTTCAGAAGATAATGAAGGGTTTGGACTAACATTCAGGGGAGGAATTAATAACAGTTTTTACATTTTTGAGTGACCTAACCCTTTAAGTGCACTTTTATCCCTACAAATGTATCCAATCTCACACTATGGCATAGTCTGCTCATAATGGTATGAATTGTTTAAGATCAATTTTAAAAAAGTTGTTGACGTTACCTGAAAGTTAATCACACCTCTATGTAAGATATTAAGGTAAAGTGAGGGTCTGCTTAGGGTCCCTCACAATACATGCAAACTCTTGAAGTTGACCTGTCAGTGCTCTTCAACATACTCTCTATTTCATGGTTATTAGAGCTGAATGTGATGTTGGATGAGCATGCAGCAACACAGCACTCCAGCAGTAACTCCAGTCTGCCCACTGTGCCCAGTGAAGGGAGCCGAGGAGTGGGTCAGGTGGCGAGCTGGGCTGTCAGCTTTGAGAGGCTCCTTGAGGACCCTGTGGGTGTATGCTACTTCACAGTGAGTAAACAAGCGGCATTCATACAGCCACTGCAGTGAGAGGGAATATTTATGAACTTAAGAAAGCACATTAATACACTGATGAATGGACTTGAATGAGGAAGATATTGATTTACTTCACTAATGGTTCTTCCAATAGCACTTGAGTTCCTGGAATGGACTTTATTAATGTAGGTACACCCTGTTTTGCCTTAATAGATCTGTAATAGAAAATATTCAAAATAAAGAGGTCAATCGTATGCCAAGAAAAACAGAACTGTGCAATCAGGAGTCTGATCCATTGATACAAGGCCAGATAAATCCATGCTTTCATGTTGTTTTCACCAAATCCTGACTCTTCCTGCAAATGTCACAGAAGAAATAAAAGCAAAACTCAACAAATTAGTACATTTTTGAAATCTTCTGAATCTGTGTGAGTTATAGCCTCAGTTTTTTGTTGTTATCTGACAGGATGGTCATGGATGTACTCTTCTACTGCTGCTGTAGCTCATCTGCTTCAAGGTTTTGTGTGTTGTGTTGTCCTATGATGTTATTTGAGTTCCTGTCATTTTTCAATCAGTTCAATCAGTTTAGTCATTCACTTCTGACATCTGGCATCAACCAGGCATTTTCACCCACAGAATTGATGCTTATTGGATATTTTCTCTTTATCAGACTATTCTCCGTAAATGCCAGAGATAGTTGAGTGTGAAAATCTTAGATCAGCAATTTCAGAAAACTCATACAAGCTTGTCTGACATCAACAATTATGTCCTGTTAAAGTCACTCAAAACATCTTTCTTCCTCATTCTGATGTTCGGTTTGAACTTAAGCAGATCATCCTGACCACATGGCCAAATGAGCATTTAGTAGTCAAGTTTTAACAGCTGAACCTAATAACGTAATGAACATATTACTTTTCAGACTACGTTTTCTGCATCAATGTAAATCTTTTAAATATAAAAAATATAAATAAAACATAGATGGAGAAAATGAATGAAAAATTATCCTTTTTAAAGCCCCTTTCAGACAGAAATTGTTTCTCAAGGGGACGTCTGTAAAAGAAAAATCGATTATTAAAAAAGTGCTTTTAAATTAATATTTTTGTCTTGCCTATGAAACTTGGACTATGTACCTCACATGATTACTCACATTTGCAGTCAGATGCTAGTATAGTTATATGTCTGATCTTTAAATAAATGCCCGTGACATTCACTTTTTTCAGTAGAGTTTAGCTCTAACCATGATCTAACACAGGGGTGCCCAAACTTGGTCTTGGAAGGCCGGTGTCCTGCATATTTTAGTTCCAACACCAACTAAATACACCTGAACCAGCTCTTTATAGGTATACTAGAAACTTCCAGGCAGGTATGTTGAAGAAAGTTGGAGCTAAACTATGCAGGACACCAGCCCTCCAAGACCAAGTTTGGGCACCCCTGATCTAACATCTAAAGCACAGGTCTCAAATTCTGCTCCTGGAGTGCCGCAGCTCTGCACAGTTTTGTTCCAACTCTAATTAAACACACCTGATCAAACAAATTGAGTTCTTCAGGGTTGTTTGAAACCTACAGGTAAGTGTAGGGTTGGAACTAAACTGTGCAGAGCTGCGGCACTCCAGGAATTGAGTTTGACACCACTGTTCTAAAGGTTCGTACACATTGGGACACGCTTTACTGCTGTTGAGTAGAATGAGTGTGTGAAATCACTCCTTGTTGTTAGATGGCGCTTAATGAAAAACAAATACTGTGGTACACAGAAGATGGTACTGCACAACTTTAAGCTTCTGACACTCACTTGTCACTTGATAACTGCGTCCCAATTCACATACTTATACTACGCCTTAAAAGTATGCACTTTTTTGTGAAGGAAAAGTATAAACTTTCGAGTGTGCTACAGAAGAGTATACAAACTTTGGGACATACTACTTCCTTGCTAACAGATCGCTATGTTGCTTAGTTACGCCCCATGTCAATTACCTTGAAACATCATCCACATTTCTGTCACATTTAATTTCCCACCTTATTGGAAAAGCAGCAGCAGGTTAATCTGCCATTCGTGAGTCTCTCATGCAGAGAAATCTCCTCAGGTCTTTTGGGTAATTATGCATTCAGAGGTTAATGTCCGAACATATCTTGATATAAGTTCACATTGTTGTTGCAGATAAAATAAAACACGGAAAAAGTGGTTTAAATATGTTTCAGTTGGCTAGATATTGATTAACAGTCATTCAAACAACTTTACTGAAGTGTCTTGTGTGTCCGCCATGTTTGTAGTTTGTTTACACTTTTCATCTGCATTTGTAGTTCTAATCAATTTCACGTCCAACATGCAATGTATTATGGGCAATATTAGCGGTTAGAGTATGGACGCTTCTATACGTCGATTTTTTTTTTACCGGAAATAGTAAACCATCTGGGTACCTTTTCCATACTCTTTTCAACATACTATGGTTTGGGACATACCAATTCTATTTTCAAATACTATTTAGGATGGATAGTATGCGAATTGGGACGCTGCATTCATCTTGTTTATCATACAGCCCTTTTTCATTATGACACCAATGCAATAAGGGCATCTTCTTCTTCAATGTGTGCTCACATAGACACTTTTGTGCTTGACTGCCACCTAGTTGTGTTTTACTATTACTTCAGCAGCTCTAGGAATGTGAGCAAAAGTGCCAATCTCATTGGTGGATCAGTTTTTAATGCGGCGCATCATTAAAAACTGAGCATGATGCGTTTTTCTTTAAATGATGCATTACACTTCGCGTTTTGTGCATTGGTGTGCACAATCACATTGGCACCCTTTGTTTAGTCACGAGGCTTTAAATGTTGATGAAAAGATTGAGTAAAAAGTGCCCCGGTGTGAACGGGCCTTAAGCCTGACAACAACATCAGTGCTGCCTCGATTGTCATGATGAAAACAGCCAATTACATTCAAAAAGGCAGCTTTAGACATCTAGAAATAATAAATAGAGTACATGGACTCTACATTTCTAGCACTTCGGTAATGTAAGGGTCCTTTTTAATACATGAGATGACACTTTTCTGATCTAAATTACCATAAAGTGTAAGTGAACATTGTGTTTTAGGATATTTACAAAATTACTTTTGAATTGATCTTCAATTAACCTTTATTTCTATGGCGCTTTTACAATGTAGATTGTGTCAAAGCAGCTTAACATAGTTCTAGTAAATTGAACCTGTGTCAGTCCAATTTTCAAAGTTGAAGTTCAGTTTAGTTCAGTTCAGTGTGGTTTAAATTTCAAGCACTGAAGAGCAAATCCATCAATGCGCAGCTCCACAAGTCCCAAACCAAGCAAGCCAGTGGCAACAGTGGTGAGGAACATAAGATCAAAAGAAAATCGGCACACTGCCACTTTAGCTCTCAAAAGTCTTTAATATCACTCACAACGTTTCGACCAACATGGTCTTCATCAGGTAAAACAATACAAATGGGAGTACTCAAGAAATAGTGAAACAGCTCATTATGATTGACTGCAGGTGTAATGTGTAAAGCATGTTTCTCTATTTCTTGAGTACTCCCATTGGATTGTTTTACCTGATGAAGACCATGTTGGTCGAAACGTTTTGAGTGATATTAAAGACTTTCGAGAGCTAAAGTGGCAGTGTGACGATTTTCTTTTGATCTTTTGCTACAGTGTTTATTTTTGATCGAGCACCTGCCTCCGAGATTTTTTAGATGTGCGCACATTTCAGTTTTTTGCTTAGGGAACAAACTTTGCCGATTGATGAAAGTGAAGGAAAAAACCTTGAGAAAAACCAGTCTCAGTTGGGCATATTATTTCACAGCCAAACTTCCTGTGCAGAGCTGCAGTCTAGGCGCCGGAGGCTTCTAATGATGAGTTTCTAATGATCTTCATTAGAAACTCAGAGATGTGGATTTGGATGGCAATTAAACCACCACACAACCTGTATTTGTCAAAAAACTGTAGATAATTAAATTGGGAATTCGATTTTCACACAGGTTGTGAGAGAAAAACAGACATTCTACACTCTCAGAAATAAAGGTACGCGAGCTGTCAGGTGGTACCTTTTCAAAAGGTACACATTTGTACTTAAAGGGTATATATTGGTACCTTAAAATTATATTAGGACCTAAAAATTTTAAGAGGAACTCCTTTGTACTTTTTAGGTACTAATATGTCCCCTTGAGGTGTTAGTATGGACCTTTTAGGTACAAATTTGTAACTTTTGAAAAGGTACCACCCCAGTGACAACTTGCGTACCTTCATTTCTGAGAGTGTAGATTCATATGGCTATAAAGTCACCAGTAAATGATGAAAATACCTTAGGTTGCCCTAAGAAACAACTGCCATTTACAAATGGCTTACGTTGAGCTAACTGTTATTAATTAACCAGCAAAATAATTTGAATACTACTTTAAATCAAATGACAACCATAAAAACATGCTGATTTCCAAAAATGTTTGGTAATATTCCAGCATGTCTACTGAATACAAAAGGCCAATCGTCTTACTCAGCACCTAGAAAAGCAGAAGAATCTTAGAAGCAAGCCTTCTAGTTTTTTTAATGTACACATCATACACTTTCACACTTACTCATTTCCTAATACACAAAATGCTGTAGAGAGCTGCTGCTATGTTCCGTTTAGCAACCACGCAAGCAAATAATTCAACACCAATTCATTGTAAAATCTGAAAAAAGGAAGGTGAGGAGGAAAACAGCCTACGGTATGAGTCACTGTAATTATAGGGTAATGAGGAGGTGTGGAGAACGTTTCAGAAGGGGGGCTGGAAAAGAGATTGCGGGGAAAGGAAATGTTTGGTGTTTAGGTGAGAGAGTTGTGAGATGGGTAAACCTTCACGAATGCTTCATTTGGTGGCCAGCAGAGATGCCAGCTAGAACTATAAATTAAATCGTCTTGTTTTTAATAATTATACAGGTGATTGTAATTATCATGTGTCCATGCTCACAACACATGCAGTTCAGATCTGAAACACATTCGTGTACTGTTAAAGAGACCAAATGAATCATTTTTGTCTTTCTTCAACACAGGCATTTCTGAAATCTGAGGTCAGTGCTGAGAACATCTTATTTTGGTTGGCTTGTGAAAAATTTCGCAAAATACCTGGCCATCAAACAGAGCAGGTAAATTTACGTGTTGAATATCTAATCATTATTTTAACTTTATTTCTACAATCTAACATATGGCAGAATAAATATTTGTAATATAGATATTATGTGTTTTCTTACCCTAGCTCAAGAGAGAGGCGCTCTCAATTTATAACACCTTCCTGTCCAGCAATGCAACTTCTCCCATTAACATAGATGACAGGGTACGGGTTGAGGAGAAAGATGTACAAAACCCTCATGCTGACATCTTTCAGAAAGCGCAACAACAGGTATGTGAAATCTGATAGTAAGTTCACTGCTAAATGAGATTAAAGCACTTTTTTTATAAGAGCAGAAGAGCTTTTTACACTTGAAAAAGTTAAGCCTGGGTTATTCTGTAATCATGTTTTACACTGCTCATACTTTACCTGGGCTTAACAAATAATTTATTAACAGACATTTCCCACATTCTTAAGTGTCAGTTTAATGCTCTTATTTACCATTAGCCATATCACCCTGCAGCCCAAGACAGGTTACTCACTGAAGCTAAGCAGGGCTGAGCCTGGTCAGTACCTGGATGGGAGACCACATGGGAAAACTAAGTTGCTATTGGAAGTGGTGTTAGAGAGGCCAACAGGAGGCGCTCAACCTGTGGTCTGTGTGAGTCCTAATGCCCCAGTAAAAGTAAAGGGGACACTATACTGTCGGTGGGTGCCGTCTTTCGGATGAGATGTTAAACCGAGGTCCTGACTCTCTGTGGTCATTAAAAATCCCATGGCACTTCTCGTGTAACCCCGGTGTCCTGGCCAAAGTCCCTCAATCGGCACTTACCCATCATGGCCTCCTAATCATCCCCATCCACTGAATTGGCTCTATCACTGTCTCTTCACTCCACCAATAGCTGGTGTGTGGTGAGCGCACTGGCGCCGTTGTCCTGTGGCTGCCGTCGCATCATCCAAGTGGATGCTACACACTGGTGGTGGTGTGGAGAGACCCCCCTCATGATTGTGAAGCGCTTTGGGTGTATGGCCATACACAATAAATGCGCTATATAAATACACATTACATTACATTACATTTACATATTTTTCAGTGTCACTGTCACAGATTGGACCTACTTAAATTTTAAGTTTTACTTAGGCCCGATCCCAATTCTACCAGAAAGACTTTAGGAGGCAGATAATTGTTTTACCATTTATTGTAAATTGTTCGGATAAATGTAAGTTTGTTACTGTCCTTTCATAAAGTCCGTTGGCGTAAGCCTCATCTGTGGTACAGAACAGGGCGAAGCCAAGCCCAAAAGACAAAACTTAGGGCTCAGTTTTGAAGCAATCCTAAAACAGAGAATGACATTTAAAAAAAATAGCATATATTGTATATTCATGTAAGTCACATAAAGCAAAATGGAGATTAAATAGTAAACAAAGCACACAATTGTATGCTAGAAAGATACAGTTGAAGTCAGAATTATTAGCCCCCCCCTTTGATTTTGTTTTCTTTTTAAAATATTTTCCAAATGATGTTTAACAGAGCAAGGAAATTTTCACAGTATGTCTGATAATATTTTTTCTTCTGGAGAAAGTCTTATTTGTTTTATTTCGGCTAGAATAAAAGCAGTTTTTAATTTTTTTAAATACATTTTAAGGACAAAATTATTAGCCCCTTTAAGCTAATTTTTTTGTCTTGATAGTCTACAGAACAAACCATCGTTATACAATAACTTGCCTAATTACCCAAATTAACCTAGTTAAGCCTTTAAATGTCACTTTAAGCTGTAAAGAAGTGTCTTGAAAAATATCTAGTAAAATATTATTTACTGTCATCATGGCAAAGATAAAATAAATCAGTTATTAGAAATGAGTTATTAAAACTATTATGTTTAGAAATGTGTTGAAAAAATCTTCTCTCTATTAAACAGAAATTGGGGAAATAAAAAAACAGGGGGCTAATAATTCAGGGGGGCTAATAATTCTGACTTCAACTGTATATGCTAGAAAGTCCCAATGGAGATTAGGAGACAGAGCGCTCTGACAGTCGGAGGTGAGCAGAAGAGAGAGTGCGCCCCGGGCTGAGGTCAGCAGAACAGAGCGTTGCTCTGACTGGGCAGAGAAAGCTTGCCCCAACTGACATTTCAAGAGTTCACACTTAGCTGATTATTGATTTTAAAGCAAGTTTGGCATGCTTTCCCGGGAGAGAGCCCTGAGCCCAAAAGATCCTTGAGCCCTGGGGGGTTCTTCAAAACGAAGATGACTGTAGTAATAAACCCTGGCTCTTTATAGTGGGTTAGGGATCGTCTGATTGGTTGGTCATACGTGGTTAATTCATAACCAGCCGTGTTCAATCATAATCTTGTGCTCCTCTCGAAATTAGTTTATAAATAAACTTCACTTAAAAAACGTACATTGGCGAGTAATGAAAGCGAAATCAGTCAATAGCAAAAATAACGTGATTTGACAAAGCTGGTAACTATAAGCTTTAAGCTGTTACGCACACACGGACTGAGAAACAAACAAACTCATGAGACATAAACCACACTGGAACATCCAAACTTCCGCAACGTCACCTGAGTACAGCAAAATAGATTGTTTAGATGGGCTAATATGTAGTGCGCTTGGTCGTTATAGGGTGACGAGATAATTATTATGAATGACGTGACATACCAGTCTTCCTGGCAGAACTATCGCTAAAGCTTTCATTTCTATTTTTTACCCATACCTCTTCCCCCTTGGCCCTTGAAACAGAGTGTGGAGGGGAAGGGCTTCAAATTTTACCCCTAAGAAATGGGACAGCACTACAACACCTGCACACGTCATCATATATCATCGCAAGCTCGTACTTCATATGAGATTGACGATGGCGACTGCTGTATCATCTACTTCTGCTGTAGTTATTCCAGATGCATTATTCTTTTGATATTTATCTTTAGGAAATCACTGAAGGCAACAATATCATGTTATCATAATGATATAATTTGGCAATAAGCTTGTAACTGTACTGTGCATTTACACAGTAAAACATCTAAACTCATGAAAACAATGTTAACATTATACCAGACACTGTAAAACATCACTTGCAGCCAATAGACTTTTTCTGACACGGTATTCGAGTGTCATCGAGTGACAGATGTGAAAGTATGTTGTGGTGCTGCTATACAGGAGTTATTATTAGGGATTATAGATAGCAAAATTTTGTTTTAGTTTTAGTGTTTTTTTTAAATCATGACCATAAAACATGACGTGGTTATGAATGTACTAAAACATGTGTTTGTTGTGAAAAAATTCATAATAATGACAAAAAAATACTAATTTGTGCATCTCCTGACCTCCTTTCGCAGCCATGATGCCGTTGAAGATGGTGTATTTTGGGAAATTTTCGTACCCCTTGGTTTCAAGTGTGGTCCCAAAAAATTTCCGTTTCAAGGGGAAGGGCTAAGGGGTAGAATTGGGATTGGGCCTTAATATTACCTCTCAGCCTTTTACACCATGCACGTTTCGTGATGTGATGTAAACCTCGTTGCTCTATTTCTGATTGGCTGTCTCTGTTACCTAGTGTCCATCAGCACCAGGCAAACACTGGTACAGGTGTGAAATGGAAAGCATGTTTATTTTGAAAAAACAAACCAAAAACAATAAAAATCCCGAGGAGCACATTAAATAATGCTTCTTGTATTGTCTGCAATGAAATAAAACGCAAAGTAAATTTAGAAATCACAACTTTCTTTTTTTATTTGCTTTTTCCATACTGTCCCAAATTTTTCTGATTTGGGGTTGTATATAGTACAGTATATGGTCATTAAACAACATCTGCTTTGCACTTCAAACACTGTAGTTGAAGCTGTGATCTGGAGGAGTTTGGTAACTGTTGACATGTTGATGAGATGCTGATTTCTGCACTGCTTCTCTTTTATGCTTTTCACATTGATGATAACCTGGGCTTAAGCACATTCTAAACACCGCTTTTAACCCAGGTAAAGACACATTTCACACCTGGGCACAGTTTTTCTAAAGTAATCCAGTGGGATGTTGGATTACAGATTGGATCAAATCTTGGAAATGGGTTTTTCAACAGTAACAGAGGGATTTTGAATTAAGATCAGACCATGTAATCCAATCTTACATTTGATTTAGATCAAAGCTGCCCGTTGGGTTATTTAAAACTTTGAACTCAGATTGGGAACTATTTGGTAAAAAAAAAAAAAAAAAACAAAACAAAAAAAATCAGGATTATCCTGATCCCATCAGAAGGGTGGATTCAGTTGGGATTTCTTTAACCAAATAAACCAAATAAAATAAAAACGTTTTATTTTTTAAGTGAATGATCACAACCTAATGATTACTGATTACATAAATTCCTTCATATTTGAAGCCTATGAAGCATGTCACATCTAATGAATTATGGTAAACAACAACAACAAAACAATATCAAAGCAATATTTTATTAGAACAAACTAAAAAATGTAAAATGTTTCTGTTTCTTACCATTAAGATAAGCAATGGCTGTTTGTGGCCACTGGTATTTTGCCAACCTTTTTTTCTTTGCTAAGCCAGTAGGCTACACTGTTGGTTCCATTTAAGGCTCTGGTAAACAGGATTTGGTAATCCTAAAATTTGGTATTTGGATCACAGTGATCGAACCCAATGTTCCTTTAAAAAACAGTCATAAAGTAAGATAGATCAGTTGATCCTAGATAGCAAAGCATAGGATTTCCAAATCTAGACTAATTTGATCCAGGTTACATTTTTTTAAAACTGGACCCTGGAGACATGCCATGAATCTACTAAGTCAATGGTGTGAACATTGATTCATTAAGATAACCTAGTTTTCCCAGGATGTCCAGATACAACCCTGCTTAGAATCAATTGCTAACCACTGAAGTAATCACAATGTTTCAAGGAAAAAAAAAACTTAAGACCCAGTCATCCCAGTCATCAAGCAAACCATGTACACTAGTGACACAGAACGAAAAACTAGAGCATTCTCAGTATAATCAACTGCAAGCAGGGACCATCTTAAGCATCTTTTTCAATCAGTTTCAAATGCTTTCATCTTTGAAAACATGGCAACAAACCAGTTGGTTTTCAGTTCTTGAATAAGTAAAAAAAAAATTCTGAAATTCATATCTGACAGCAAATGCTTTTGTAGTTTTTGTCTTTTGTGGTTTCTAAGAATTAACTTGAGTCATATAGACTATATTTTCCAAGTGACAAACGCATTGTATTGTGTCACATGAGGTGAGTCAAAGCTCTTCAGCTTAAGAACAGACAGCAATCATGACTCAATTATCCAGAGCTACTAAAAGCAATCAAATCAAGAGCCCACCCTCCTTTGACTCTCTCTTGAGCAGAAGTGTCCTTACCTATATCCTATCCTCTCCTTCATTCCAGATCTTCAAACTGATGAAGTTTGACAGCTATACTCGTTTTGTGCGCTCGCAGCTCTATCAAAGCTGCATGCTAGCTAATGTGGAGGGCCGGCCACTGCCAGTGCTGGACTCTCGTGGCAAACCTCTCACATCAACCAAACACACCAGCAGCAATTCACCCAGAGAGCAAGCCAAATTTGACAAAAATAAGGAGGTATGGTTTGGATTACTCAAAGTAAAATAGGAATGTATTTTATATGAATAAAAATTCATACAGTTTGCTGTATTTCAGAGGTTAAAAGCCAAGCCAAGTGCAGCAGATGCTGAAGATGTGGTGGAGAGGAGGAAGGTCAATCTGCAAGGAATGATGGGAAAGGACAAGCGCAAAGAGAAGAGAGGATCCTGGGGAGGTAATTTTTATGATGTTAATATAGGTCAAATTGAACTAATAATACATTTTTAGACCAGGGATGTCCAGATATGCTTCTGGAGGTCGACTGTTCTTCACAGTGTATCCCCTAATTCAGGGGTGCCCAAACTTGCTCCTGGAGCGCTGATGTCCTGCAGAGTTTAGCTCCAACTTGCACACTTGCCAGGACCTTTGTAGTACACTTCCTGACAAAAGTCTTCCCAGTTGTAAAAGCAACAAATAACAACTTGACTTCTAGTTGATCATTTAGAAAAGTGACAGAAGGTAGATTTTTTCCGATAGATCATCTGTTGAACTGCATCCCAATCATCACAAATACTGTAGAAGACCTATTGGAACCCGCATAGACCCAAGATTTTCACAGAAATAAGTCAAGTTTGATGAAGGAAAAATCATTTGGGGTAACATTCAGTATGGGGGCGTACGAGAGATCTGCAGAGTGGATAGCAACATCAACAGCCTGAGGTGTCAAGACATTTGTGCTGCCCATTACATTACAAACCACGGCAGAAGGCAGATTCTTCAGGAGGATGGCACTCCTTCTCATACTTCAGCCTCCACATTAAAGCTCCTGAAAGCAAAGAAGGTCAAGGTGCTCTAGGATTGGCCAGCCTAGTCACCAAACATGAATATTATTGAGCATGTCTGGGGTAAGATGGAGGAGGCATTGAATATGAATCCAAAGAATCTTGATGAACTCTGGGTGTCCTGAAAGAACGCTTCTTTGCCATTCCAGAGATGTATAGATGCAATCCTCCAAGCTCATGGGAGTCAAACACAATATTAATTCTTTTTCCACTGCAGCATGCCTTTATATTCTATACTATACATTATTTCTGTTAGGTGACAAGACTTTTGTCTTAACAAAGTCAGACCTTACTGTCCTAATTAAACAATTAAAAATCAAGGCATGATCATATTTTATTTTGGTAAAATAAGAGTAACCTAGAGGCTTTTGCCTTTCATATATGCCACTTCTGATACCAAATGATCAACTAGAAGTCAAGTTATTATTTGTAGTTCCTTAAACTTAGATAGGCGACAAGACTTTTTTCACGTAGTGCATACATAGTAAGAGCTTGATTAGCTGGTTCAGGTGTCTAATTGAGGTTGGAACTAAAATCAGCAGGACACCTGCCCTGAGTTTAAAGCCGCGGTCACACTGGACTTTCCTCCCCATAGATCTCCATTCATACGCACGCGAATGCGTCAGACCGGAAACGCAGGGTCATGCGTCGAGTTTTGCATGTTGCTGCGGTGCAAAGTTCAAGCTTGGTGAACTCTGACCTGCGAAATCGCATCACTTGAGTGCGTGAGACCAATCCAGGATCAAAACATGACCTCTCTGTACAGGAATTTAAAACATGGAGCAATCGCTCACTTTTTTAATGTCTAATCATCTTGTTTAATCCCGCCCCTTTTCGCAGCGCTGTACGACAGAATTTCGCAAGCTCAAACTCTAGTGTGACCGCGGCTTAAGCTAGTTAACCACAGCCAAACCTGGCTAAACCTGCGTCTAGAATATTGCAGCCTTGCTGCCTTGTAAGGCCAGTTTTACACTGCAAGCATGATCATTGCACATACTTTTTTGACATGGATTTTAACAAATGAAATGCATTAACAATGGAAGTAAGAAAAGGAGAAGCAAGTGAGTGTCTTGTGGGAAGCGATGTTTTAGACACGGAGTCTATTTTTGCTGTGCTGCAAGTGACAGCACACTTTTGATGGCCAAATAAATCTGATTTCACACAAAAAAAAGTAATATAAATGCGCAAAAGAAGCAGAAAATGCAAAGAATATGTATGCCTAGAGTGTTGAACAAGAATTGTTGTCAAAAGAAAACTGATCACCCAAAATATGTAGGTTGCAGAGTGATATAAACATGTTTTCAATTATTCTGTTTGGACACAAGTTTGCTGTATTAAAAACAGGCCAAAAATATAACATGACATAAACTGCGTCATGGCGGAATTACACTTGGAGCTAGATGCAGTCTCGGATTGTTAGCTAAAGCAACATGTGAATAAAGTTCAAATAATACAATGAATAATAATAAATTTAATTTTTTTTTTATAAAAATATACATGTTTTTGTTGTTTAATATTTATATGTGAATGTTGTACACCACCCATGTTATACAAACTTGAAAGACTGTCAAGTTTATTATTCATTCATTCATTCATTTTCCTTCGGCTTAATCCCTTTATTCATCAGGGGTCGCCACAGTGGAATGAACCTGCAACTTATCCAGCATATATTTTACACACAGCGGATGCCCTTCCAGCTGCAACCCAGTACTGGGAAACACCCATCCACTCTCACATCAACATACACTATGGCCAATTTAGTTTATTCAATACACTTACAGCGCATGTCTTGAGACTGTGGGGGAATCCGGAGCACCTGGAGAAAACCCACGCGAACACAGGGAGAACATGCAAACCCACCCGGGACTCTAACCGGTGACCTTCTTGCTGTGAGGCGACAGTGCTAACCACTGAGCCATCGTGTTGCTCCATCAAGTTTAGAAAGTATACATTTTTAGAAGCAAATTTATAGTTGATTTTGTAATTAAATGGCCACCTTGTGGCAGTCGTCACAAACGTTCAAACGCTTCCGGTGTGAATACACATAAGTTTGCTCATGCATCACTCATGCTTACAGGGTGAAACTGGCGCAAGCCATGCATACCTCATGAATCTGAATTTGGACAGACATCTGAGACAGCAAAATGGCTTAATGATCTACAGCAAAATAGAGATAGAGAGAGAGAGAGAGAGAGAGAGAGAGAGAGAGAGAGAGAGAGAGAGAGAGAGAGAGAGAGAGAGAGAGAGAGAATATAGGGGTATTTTAGGAGACAAGAAGTGAAGCTGATATTGGATTTGCATAATCCTTGGAATGGATATTTCATAGGAAGCTTTATAAGCTTTTGGATAGAGCCATTGTCTTCAGACTCACTATACGTTCAGGCAAGTGTGCTGGATCTACTTGGAGCTAAACTCTGCAAGACATTGCCTCCCTTAGAGCAGGATTGGACACCCCTGCTTTAGACTGTGTAATAAAATCTCTCTTCTGTGTTGACCATTCCCCAGAATCACCTATCAGCTTCAAGACTGGACTTGTCAAGAGTTCAGAGGTAATGTGCTACAAAGTCTGCTTATACCTATAGTATATACATGCAGTTCTGGTGTTCATTTCTATCTGCTGTTGCAGGTTGAGAAATTAGTCTCGCGCTCTGCAGATGGAAAGGTTGATAAATATTGTTGTGTCTTCCTGCCTGATGGTACGGCGTCTCTGACCCCGGCCCGACCTGGCCTCACTGTCCGGAACATGCTGACCGGCTTATGTGAAAAAAGAAGACTTCCTCTGTCAGACATCATTATCTATCTACAGGGCAAAGATAAAGTAAGAAGTGCAAAATGTTTACATGAATAAGTCAAATTGGCATATTGATTATACAGGGCAAATGATAAAGACACCATAATACAATTGCATTGGAGTAAACAAAGTTCTGCAAGTGATTCTGTGAGTGACAATGTGCAAAAGGTGCAGAAACTAATTTCCTCTAGAAATAACATAATCTGCCAAATTAAAATTTATTATAACTTTGTAATCTAAATTTATTTTGACATTACAAATATATTCCCCGATTTGTAATATCGCAAATGCCTATAATAAAGAGAGAAGCAACTAAATAATAATAACAATTTTATTTTGTATGGTGAATTTTGATTCTGTGTCTTTAAATATTGACAGAAAAAATGCCCACCAAGCAATTTTTGGATTAAAAATATGTCTAATAGACTGATTTCATGCGGCCGCCATTTTAAAAGCGAAGCAGAGGTGTGGTGTATCTGGCTGTATATCTTATTAGTGAAGAGAAAGTGACACAAATTTATCATTTCGCTGCTTTCCGAGTGACCCGAAGGGCCGTTCTGAATGGATAGTAAAAATAATAAGGGATATTGGACCTCATTTTCAGCTAAGTTAAGGGAAATGGCACTAGTTAGCTAACGTTATCTTTCCCAAACACACGTTTTAGATGCCATTTATGAAACTCAAGTTAATAAACTGATTTTTCACTGTATTAGACTTGTCACAATACTGAATTTCGGTACTGAAAAAAAAAAACAAGTCCATTTCTCGCTAACATTTAAGCACTGTTGAGCGCGTTCTTAAACCGTTGATTTGCCATTGTGTTCACCAGTGCTCAACAGAAATGACTGTGATTGGCCCTGAAGGTCATCAGTTCACTGCACGTCATCGATGTTTACCGAGTGCAAACACAGATGAGCGATCTGCTGATGAATCGACTGATCTTCGCGACTTTAAAACGCTCCAGTGTCAGTGCATCTGTAAAGAGCAGTGAAGTGATGACCATCACAGTCATTTCTGTTAAGCACGGGTGAACACAATGGCAAATTAGCATTGTTTAAGATTGTGCTCAACAGTGCTCAAAGATTGTGCTCCTCGCTTTCGTTTTTTAAAATGGTGGCTGCATGAAATAAGCACATAGATATTCAAATGTAAATGGTTTGGCAATAGATCTCTAACAATAGCCAAAAAATAGACCAGTCATTAAATGTAAAGAAGTCCAAATTCAACACTTTGGAGAGTTTTTCATCCAGTCTCTTCTCCAATGACTTGGTTGCACACAACTCATAGGTTGCCATATTGATGACAAAAAGAGTAAGCGTGCCTGACGGTTGAGCCTTACACTGTAAGCTGTTTTTTTATAACTGAACTTTTCTTGAAATTATTATAACTCTGAATTTTGGAGGCTTGAACTGTATCATTTTTGGCAACGCCTGCATATACACTGTAAAACACAACAGTCAGCTGTATCAAATTAAATGAGTGTAGTTTACTCAGTTTACTAAAAGTTAATTCTACTCATTTGAAAAGAGTTTTGAACTCAGTGTTGAAGGTAATGAGTTAATTAAATACTTCATTACGTATATAACTTATACTTACAGTACATAACTTAAATGGCGTAAGTTCACAGTACTCATATGGATTAGTTTTTTTACTCAAATGTTTTGTAGCAATCGGTTTCCTCAAACGGTTTGAGTTGCCTTAACTTATTGGGTTTTACAGTACTCAATTGGTTTGAGTTCTCTTCATTTATTGGGTTTTACTGTGCTAAAATTGCTTCATTTACTCAAATGGATTAAGTTCACAGTACTCATTAGGATTAGTTTTTGAACTTAAAAGGTTTGTTGCAATTGGTTTCCTTAAATTGTTTGAGTTACCTTAACTTTTTGGGTTTTACAATGTACAGTATTGAGACAGCCTTCATGACTGAAAATAAATACGCTGTGTTTTACACTAATATAAATGGGTAAACTGGCAGTGGGCAGAGCTACGAAGATAAAAAAAAAAAACATGCATTCCGACATGTAACTCATATTTTCAAAGGAGAATATCTATATATAACTTTATGTTCACTTAGCATGATTCTTAAATTACTGCAAAGACTCAAAAACTTACATACAGCACCTTTAAATAGACAGAGCAGACAAACTTCACATGCGTAGTCATTCATTTGTTTCTATTTGATGACCAGTATGTTTTTGTACTATTGTTAAGCCTCATTCACACTACATGTGACTCGCAGTGGCAAAGCGACAAACAACCGTTCATTTCAACGGAGAGCGAGTGACTTCCGGCGACCTCAGTCTACGCAAGAGTCGCTGCTAGTGTGAATGAGGCATTAAACTTTCATTATATTTTCATTGACAACTAAAATTTAGCTGATTTTAGCCAAGACGTTTATGTTGGGACGTCTATTAAATGTATTTTGAACACAAAAAAGCTTAGTGGGTGGAAATCTGTAAATCTGGCGTGAAATGTGGACACAATTTATTGAAGTTTGCTTCTCATTTTTCTCCTTTTTAGTTTAATGTACAAATAAAAAACATGCCTATACACATGAACTTATTTCTAACTTTTTCTAATTTATATACACTTTTCTTTCTTATTGCATTGGCTGTCACATATAGCAACCATTATCATTGGACCAGGACAGCTCTGTGCTACAGGATCAGCAGGTGACTCTCGAACTGAGGGTCACATTTGCGTAAGTGTTGTGCAAAAAACTAAAATGTCCATTTTCCTGACAAAAATACTTTGTCTGCAAAATCCTGTTGATGGTATAGTCTACACACACAAAGTGAAGTTTATTTATAAACTAATTTCGAGAGGAGCAAGCGCTTATGATTGATAGCAGCTGATCCTCATTAGCTAATGCACGATCCACCAATCGGAAGATTCCTAATCACTATAAATAACCAGAGTATCTTACCTTAGGCATCTTCGTCTTGAAGAATCCCCCCTTTCACCCCTACTCCTCCCTTTCCTTGTCAGGGCAGCACGGAGGCCCAATGGTTAGCATCATTGCCTCACAGCAAGAATTCCACTGGCTCAGATCTTACCTAGCCAAGTCGGCATTTCTGTGTGGAGTTTGCATGTTCTCCCCGTGTTTGCATGGGTTTTCCCCGGGCTCTCCGGTTTCCTCCCACAGACCAAAAACATGTAACATAAGTAAATTGACAAAACTAAATTGACATCATAGACAAGCTCGAATTCATATACACCCTCCATAGCTCTTACAACCTACATTTACCATTATCAAGCAGGGGGAGCTCTCGAGACCTACCTGAGCTCAGACTCCCCTCTCGCCCTGCAACAGGAGGGAGCCCCAGGCTCGAGGATCTCACAAGCTCAGGGCTCTCTCCTGGGACAGCATGCCAAATACGCATTATAACCAATCATCAGCAATTCTTGAAAATCTTTTCATTGAAGGGCCATGAAACCCCTCTTATTCAGTTCAAGTCTTCCTCAGAATCTTTTCAAAAAATGCTTTGAGATGGGCGTGGAGATCTGCGAGCAGAGGGAGGAGTGGGCGTGCCCGTCAGAGCAGGGGAAAAAGAGGGGAGCGAACAACTGTTGTCAGTTGGCTCACAAAATGAGAAACAAACCGTGTATGATTTTATAGTTTACAAAGTTAAAATGCAAAGACATAAAGAGTACGTAATTTAATGTCCTGCTATATATGTTATTCGTAATTTCATATAACCACAATTCGTTATATCATTATGAAGATAATCGTGTTTATATAAACACTATAAATGAGGAGGACTTCTCTACTCCTTAATCCCCGGGTCTGAATGCAGACACAGTGGATATCAGTGCAGCAGGTCTCTTTCTCAGTCTATTCTAACCATTAACCCTGCTGGTAATCTGGAGGATTTTAAACATATGGTGAACAGAGCAGCACACATATGGGCGATGTGTCTGAATGGTAATGAAATCAACTCATAAAAGACAAAGTCCATCATTCTTCAATTGTGTACAGCTCTCTCGACAAAAATGATTGTTGACAGAATCATGGGGAAAAACATGCAACAAACCCTGTGGATCACGGAAACAAACACATACAACCTGTGCTGTGCGTGGACACGGTCTCACCCAGTCATTGGGTCTCACAGCTTGGCAGGTCTGCCTTGCCTTCGGAAAACGTGCTCTCATGAATAATTAGAAGCAGGGTCTTCTTATAGGATAAGAAACACAGCTTTGAATAATAATAAGAAACCAACGCGTCATCACTCAACTAGCAGATTCCCGCTACGTCACCGATTTTGATCCCGCCCTCAAAATTATTTTAAACCCGGAAGATGAAATTAGCTGACAAAAGCTCAAAATTATGCAGTTTTCCCCACAAATTAAGCTAACAGGTGCTAACATTGTCTTAACTGATGCTCAACACACACAAATCTGTTAAAATTATTTTTAAAAAGCACTCCAGGATGTCTTGAACCTTTAAACAATCTGTTACTGACCTTCAGAAAATATGCTGATAACCAAGCCATATTGGTTCCCTTTAACTTTTTCCTCAATCGAAGTCTAATAAACAGATTTCAAACACCATGAGGTTGAGTAAAAGACGACAGGGTCTGTTTAAATGACCCGTTGTAATCAGGTGTTATATGTGTTTGTGGTGTTTTTCTTGAACAGCGTGAAGGTAGCGTTCACAGGCAAGACGGTGGCTGTTGTTGTGAAGTCTAATAAGACCCTGCAGGAAGCCCTCGCTGCAATGCTTAACAAATACCGGCTCAGGTCACACGAAGCCACAGTCACTATGGTGAGTGACCAGAACAAACATCTTCCTTCTTTGTTGAAAGTTAATAGATTGACCTTTTTGATGGACCACAGACATATGGGATACACTGATTTCCTTCATTCTCTAGTTATTATTCTGCAGCTGCAAAAGTAGAAGAGTGGCAGCACTGAACAAATCAATGTTTAATGTCCTCAGTACACACAAAAATGGAATATCTCATTTCAGCTGGTATGCAGAAGAAACCGCCATCTGCTTTCTAGTGTTTTACATCAGTATTTTCAGATTAATTGAAAACAATCCATTTTGCATTATTGGTAAATACTGTTCCTTTAAATCCTATAGAATCTGATTCACAAGATCATGAAGAATGGGGAAGAAAGGTGATTTAAGTGACTTTGAATGTGGCATGGTTGTTGGTGCAGGACGGGTTGGTCTGAGTATTTCAGAAACTGTTGATCTACTGGGATTTTCACGCACAACCATCTCTAGGGTTTGTAGAGAATGGTCAGAAAAGGGGAAATATTCAAGGAGTGGTAATTCTGTGGGCACAATGCCTTGATACCAGAGGTCAGAGGAGAAAGGTCAGACTGGTTTGAGCTGTTAGAACGGCAACAGTAACTCAAATAACCACTCATTACAACCGAGGTATGCAGACGAGCACTGAACACATGATCTGAACACATCCAACCTTGAGGCAGATGGGCTACAGCAGCAGAAGACCACACCAGGTGCCACAACTAAGAACTGGAAACTGAGGCTACAATTCGCACAGGCTCAGCAAAACTGGACAATAGAAGATTGGAAAAACGTTGCTTGGTCTCGATTTCTGCTGCGACATTCAGATGGTAGGGTCAGAATTTGCCATCAACAACATGAAAGCATGAATCCATCCTGCCTTGTATCAACGGTTTAGGCTAGTGGTGGTGGTGTAATGATGTGGGGGATATTTTCTTGGCACACTTTAGGCACACTGACCATGTCCATCCCTTTATAACCACAATGTACCCGTCTTCTGATGGCTACTTCCAGCTTTATGTCATAAAGCACGAATCATCTCAGACTGGTTTCTTGAACATGACAATGACTTCACTGTACTCAAATGGCCTCCACATTCACAAGATTCTCAATCCAATAGAGCACCTTTCTAATGTGGTGGAATGAGAGATTCTCATCATGGATGTGCAGCCAACAAATCTGCAGCAACTGTGATGCTTTCGTGTCAATATGGACCAAAATCTCTGAGGAATATTTCCAGTATCTTGTTAAATCTATGCCACGAAGGATTAGGAAGTTCTGAAGACAAA
Source organism: Danio kyathit (assembly GCA_903798195.1). Classification (NCBI taxonomy): domain Eukaryota; kingdom Metazoa; phylum Chordata; class Actinopteri; order Cypriniformes; family Danionidae; genus Danio; species Danio kyathit. Next base: position 39,199,328 of record LR812539.1, read on the forward strand.
AGTGGGTCCAACCCGATAGTAGTAAGGTGTACCTAATAAAGTGACCATTATGTGTGAGACATCATTCAAAATTATAAAGAGTTTAAATTGATTTGTGTATAACATACACTCCCAAAAACAAAACAACATGCCTTTGTACATGAACATCTCTGTTGTTAATGCTGGCATCTAATATTAATTTAATTTCACAATTTCATGGTCAAACATAAAATGAAATTAAACAATTTCAATAAAAAAAAACAAACATTCTCAAACTGTCACTTGTGGCTTTCCATTGCTTATGCATTTTGTGCTTGTATGTCTGACAGTCATGTAGCCCACAACACATGTGTTCTCACATTTATTATTAGATGCATTTAGACCTGTCCAGTTTTATCTGGAATGCTTCCCAGACCACATTCTGAAGTGGTTTATATCATTCTCTAATGCATTTCGGAAGGCATTTAGACCTGGCATTTTTACGATTGGATAGCCCAGTTAGAAAAAAGGCATGAAGTTACCAGGTGTAAACAGGTCCATAGGTTCACTGGCTCTTACACATAACAACTTTATTTTATATATATTTTTTCTTCGGGATATATAAAAAAGGAATATAAAAGACTATTAAAAATTACATTGAGTGTTACATTTAATGAAAAAAATTTTTGTAAAGATTTTAAACATTCTTGACTATTTTATTTAATGCTCAAACATTGTAAAAGCCCTAAAAACCTCTTGGTATGTTGGGCGCAAAGTATAATATTCACATATTTTTATTATATGTTGACTACTAGATGTTGGTCTTTTTGTATGTTGTTTATGTACCTGTTGTATTATTCTATTTGGAGATGAGCATGTTGATGCCAAAGAAATAGGGGAAAAAGACACCAAACTTCCCAGTGCAAACCCAGCAAACAATTTTGTGTTTAATAGACGTCTAATGGACATCTAAATGTAGACCGCTTGGCTAAAATAAGGCTAAACTTGGGCTGTTAGTGAAAATCTAATAGACATCTAAGAATAGCCCAAAACAAATAGACAGATTAGACTGTCAAACAGACAGATTAAACAGACTTTATATGTGTAGTCATTCATTTCTGTTTATTTGATGACTAGTCTAGTTCTGGCCTATTCTTAAACGTCTATTAGATTTTCACTAACAGCCCAAATTTAGCCTTGTTTTTGCCAAGACGGCTATGTTTAGACGTCTATTAGACATCTTCTATGTGAAATGCTTGCTGGGAATTCATGAGGGTGTTCATCAGTAGTATGTGCTCATGGTTAATCACTATTGTTCTCTATTTTCAGAGAGATAGCGGACAGAAAATAAGCATGAACACACCAGTCACCTTTCTGGCTAATAAGGCACTAATTCTAGATAAAGGTAAGTAAAAAATAACCCAGTTTGAAATAGATTGACATATAGACAGATTATAGATGGATGATAGATAATTAGATGAACAACGTTGTATAGATAAGAAGATTGATGGACTGAAAGTCAGACAGACAGACAGACAGATAGCTAGCTAGCTAGAGAGTTGGATAGATATTGTGTTGAGTCCTGGAATTTTCTGTTGAGCTTAAATGGACAGGCCTGTGAGAGCCTCCACTGTAGAGAACTTGTCATCTTCCATTTGTGTTATTGTTGTGGAAGCTTTGCTGTTTCTCCATTCAACGTTAAACCTCTCACACAGTAGACATGACTGCCTTTTAAAGAAATGTCATATATTGGTGGAAATTTTAATACATTGGGAAGTTATAAGTCCTATGTTCTTATCTCGCCTTGATAAAATCATATTATTCGAATTTGCAGGTGTTGATGAGGCCAGCAGCTCAAAGGGAAACTTCTCACCTCCCTCATTTCAAGTGAGTCCACTGCTTTAGAACTCAAAGAATGCCTAAAGTGAGCCAGTGTGGGTCTGGGCCAGTCTCCTTTCCTCAGTAAATTTTGGGGCATGATCAGAGTTTCCTCGAAGCCAGTGGCTGGGATTTTTCAGTCCCATGAATGCCTTGGGTCAAAGCAGGCTAGCTAGGACTTTGGGATAAATGTACCTACACAAAAAAGAAAGAATGGACAGAACTGATCAGTTGAAGATAATAGGGCTCTCCTGAGCATTTGGACTGAGGAGAATGTTTGACGGCCTCTGTCAAAACAAAGATGGAATAAAATATGTTGTTACTGATTCAACAAACAATGGTACAATTTTGGGAAAAGTTGAAAAAAAGTTGTGGGTATATTATAAAGCCATTATGAATCACAGAGGTCCAAGCGTGGTTTGATATTGTGCATGGTGTGCTGGGTCATCACCCCTCCATTAGTGGAGAGAACATTCAATACATGATGCCAACTAAAGTTGCAGTCTGTGGGTAAGCTAAAATGATGAATGAAAATACATTTCTGTGTATATAAAGAAGCATAATTTAATGCTGTACAGTAAGATGTCATTTGTTTACTTGTGTTGTATCCATCTTAATCATTTCATAATGATTCAGTGGTGTGCTTTAGCTGTGTTGCTCTGATTTGGCTTGCATCTTCCCACTGTACTGAGTGGGATGTGTGATGTTTGATTTGTGGGCCATACATAGGGGCTAGGGTTTTCATGGTGCTCTGCATTGGCCAAAATGCAAACCAGTCAGTTGTCAGTTGCTCTAAGAAGGAGGCTAAAGATCATGGTCTCTAGCATCTGTCGCTAGAGCACCTTTATAGGTCAGAGGAGTGAGGTTTGCCTGCACAGCACTTCACTAGCTGGCCTGTACTACACTCACCACCCTAAACCTCACTCTCATCTAAGTCACAGCACCAATGTAACCCCACTGGTCCTATGCTACCCAACCCACTCCGAGCTGGGATTGAACCGACGACTCTTTGCATGGTACTCGATTGCTCTAAGAAGTAGGCTAAAGACCTTGGCCTCTAGCGTCTGTCGCTAGAGCACCTTTATAGGTCAGAGGAGTGAGGTTTACCTGCACAGCACTTCACTAGCTGGCCTCTGCTACACTCACACCCCCATCCTCGCTCCCATCCAGGTCACGGCACCGGTCCTACACCACCAACCCACTCCGAGCTGGGATTGAACCGGCGACCTTCCGCATGGAAGTCGGTTGCTCTAACAAGCAGGCTAAAGACCATGGCCTCTAGCGTCTGTCGCTAGTGCACCTTTAGAGGTCAGAGTAGGGAGGTTGACCTGCACAACACTTCACTAGCTGGCCCTCTTACATTGGCTCCACAGCTATTGGTCCCAGTTAGCCTGATGACCCCTAGCTTGCATTGGCTTGACAGTGGAAAAGCAGCTAATAGCTCAATAATTGTCAGTCATTCTCAGTGGTCTGACACCTTCCATATCTGTCATCAGGACCGGAGAGGTGCTGTGGATGCGAACATGTTCCCTTCAGGGATGTCCAGATCAAATGTCCGACAGAGGAACCCTGGATTGAGAAGAACCTATGACATGGAAGGTAAATGTTCCCTTATTTCTATTTGTGAGAAATTGTAATCCAGCCTGCTTATCTGAACATGTTGGGACTTTCAGGTTTGGTGGAGTTGTTAAACCGAGCTCAGTGCTGCAGCGCTGACGATCAGCGAGGTCTCCTGAAGAAAGAACACCTAATGCTGCCTCAGTTCCTCCAGGTACCCCTGGACGAAGTGGAGGAAGCAGAGACATGCAGATCGCTGGAGGACACCTGCTCCAGTTTGGGGTCTCTCGAAGGGGATTGTACTCCTGGAGTACAATCAGACACTTTAGAAGAAGGACCATCAGAGAGAGATTGCTCAAACCTGGCACGAGAAACTGTGGTGTGAGCTAAATAGACCTGTTACATCCTTTGCTTCAATGATCAGTCACACGAGAACATGAGGAATAGAGAATACCATTTCAGTAATGTCAATGTTATGGTTTTAAACGATGGACACTTATTGCCATTTTTTGATAGAGGCAAATGCTATGAATATTGTTTACAGTTGATGTGATTCTGCACGTTAATGTTCGGCTGCTTGTATTTATTTCAGATTGACAACAAAAAGTAACAAAAATACATTCTATCTTTTCTTGTAAAAATACATTGCATACTTTTTCTTAAAGGTGCCACTGAGGTTCTTCAAGATGCCATAGAATGCAATTTGGTATAGTATGTCAAATTGTTCTCTGATATTTAAATGAGAGGTATGTGAATTAACTAAGTACAAAAATTCTCCAGAAACGGCTTTACATGCCTATTTACAACCCAAGGATTTGCCCCTAGAACGAAATGGTCTGTTTTACCTTATTTAGTAGGGTTATGAATATTAGTAATGAGCTCTTCTCTGAATGGCTGTTTCTGAGCACGGCTAGATCACACAGCACATATATCTAATGTCAGTTGTGAGCGCAGGAGCTGTGATGTACTCTGAAATACAAGCTTGCAAAATATTAATACTTCGAGTCGAGAATCACGGCATGACACGATTACAAACCAATCCAGCCCTCAATTCAAGCAATGGTTAGACAACCGTTTTGAGCTGGGCTATTGTTTTTATGAAGCTATTAAATGAAGTTAATATCTAATAAAAATGGAAATAGAAAATTAAACCGTGTCCATGCAGCAGCTCCTGAGTTATTATTGATGAAATATAGGCTAAATTATAATTCTACCCAACCAAAAAGACTGACATAGATGTATCTATATTGTTATTGTTTTTTACATTCAACATAGACAGACAACAATTAATGTTAACCTATGCATTAATAGGTTGCCACTATTAAGGTATCTATGGTTGATCGTTGCTAGTTAGCAAAGGTTAACATTACTGCAAAATAGCAAAATAGTTATTGTTATCTCAAAAAGAAATGTTCAGTTAAAACAGAAATAATTTCAACAGTTCAGAAGTGGATAAAATAGCTGCTTACTGTTTGCTATTGCTATTTCTAATTACAATATTGTTGGAAATGCCCTACACTGTTGGGGGAATTACCAAAGACACCTTTAAAGGGATTTTGGCCTAGGCTACATATTAATGATTCAGTGTACAATGCCAAAGTTGGTGTTATGTGCTTATACGCCTGAGTGGCTTTTTTTTACATAAGAAGGAGGAAACAATGGTGTTTGAGGCTTCCGGTATGACATTTCCACAAACTCTTATTATTCATCTATGACTATTCTGATTTTGGTAATGAGTAATACACACTGTGCATTGACATTAGTGAATGGGTTAGGGTGCATTTACACAATGATGCACATAATATCTGAAACGTATGTATATGTATAGAAGACATAGCACTGTGCAGCTGTTGCTGTTTTTATTGCAAATAATTGTGCCTAGGCGATGCGGTGGCGCTGTGCTATCGCCTCACAGCAAGAAGGTTGCTGGTTTGAGCCTCGGTTGGGTCAGGTGGCATTTCTGTGTGGAGTTTGCGTGTTCTCCCCGCATTCGCGTGGGTTTCCTCCGCGTGCTCCGGTTTCCCCCACAAGTCCAAAGACATGCGGTACAGGTGAATTGGGTAAGCTAAATTGTCCGTAGTGTATGTGTGTGAATGTAAGAGTGCATGGGTTTCCCAGTGATTGGTTGCAGCTGGAAGGGCATCCACTGCATAAAACATGTGCTGGATAAGATCGCGGTTCATTCCGCTGTGACAACCCCAGATTAATATAGAAAAGAATAAGAAAAGAAAATGAATGAATGAATAATCGTGCCTATAGACGAAAGTAATACACATGTAATTGACATCTCTTTTTTTCCACCAATTTGCATTGTTGTAGTTTGCAAAAACAAGCACTTTGAAATTCGTTTTCCAATTTTGTGTTTTCGGGCCCCAAAAGAGCATTGTCAAGTACATAAACACCCAACACAGATAAAATAATAATAAAAAACAATTATGTAATTTTATAATAGATAAAATAAATAAAATCTGGCATATAAAAGTACATGTATTTCATAAACAGTTAAGCATTTATTATTCAGGATTCATTTTCATTCATGAAAAAAAGTAGGCTGGTATGAATGTAACTCATAATTCAAAAATTAATGGTATTTAATTAAATAATGATCTATAAACCAGCTAGCTATCTGTGACTTTCATATGGTCACCCACTGAAGCTAAGCAGGGCTGTGCCCGGTCAGTACCTGGATGGGAGACCACATGGGAAAGCTAGGTGGCTGCCAGAAAGTGGTGTTAGTGAGGCCAGCAGGAGGCGCTCAACCTGTGGTCTGTGTGGGTCCTAACACCCTAGTACAGTGATAAGGACTCTATACTGCTCAGTGAGCGCCATATTTCAGATGAGACGTTAAACCGAGGTTAAAAATCCCAGGAAGAGCAGTGGTTTAACCTCCTGGTCAAATTTGCCCACTGGCCTCTGTCCATCATGCCTCCTAACCATCTCCATATCATAATTGGCTTCATAACACTGTCTCCTCTCCTCCAATCAGCTGGTGTGTGGTGTGCGGTCTGGTGCAATATGGCTGCTGTTGCATCATCCAGGTAGATGAGGACATTCCCCCCAAAATGTGTAAAGTGCTTTGAGTGTCCTGAAAAGTGCTACATAAATGTAAGGAATTATTATTATTATTATGCATTATAAAAGGTCATATTTTGGTTTTGGGGGTCTCCAACAACAGGCTACATGGAAGGTCAAAAAACACTTTAAAATAAATCATGAACTTCATATATTTTTTCAATAATATGCATTTATTTTTACCTACATGTAATTATCCCAACGACTCCTAAATGATTTTTTCAGCGATTCATTTGTTCCCAAACCTACATGACCATAATTTGCGGTGATTGGTCCGATGACCCAGTCTGTTGTTGGATATTGGACTGTGTACTGTACATGAACTGTGTACTGACAAAGTCCCACACATTAATAGTCTCTGCTGATTCTTCCTTTAACAAACGGCCAGCGAATCCCCTGTTGCAGGGTAAGTTTTTGTATTAATCATCAGAATGTTCACTCATTAATGTTCACTCATGATCAATCCCACACCAGCACTTTGCTAGTGTTTGAAGGGAAGAGCGTGCTCATGTGTTACCAGATCTGGCACCTAATATATGGTTTTGTTTCATGTTGACGTCGATGCGAATAGGCAAATGATTTGGACAAACGATCAATCATATAAACGACTCTAAGTCGACTCTTTAAAAAAAAAAAAAAATCAATAGTTTTAAACGGTGCACTTTCAGATTTAAACATCAGCTGGATGTTTTCAGTCACTTATAGCTGTGTTACACACTGCGTGGAAAGTAACTTTCAAAAACCCAAAATAGGGGCTCTTTAAAGACTAGAACAATGTTATTTTAAAATGTGCTTTGTTCCATTATGCCTTTATTGGATCTTAAAAAGTAAGTATTTAAAGCCAGAATGAAGTCAGACATCTTGAAATATCAAGTCCTCAAGGCCTTATGAATGGAGTATGGAGGATCAAGATCACTGGTGACTTTAATTAAAGCATGCATCCAGTTTTAAAATATTATATTCGAGAAGAGTCACTGCGGACCAGGTGCAGATGCAAGCTGAGCTGCATGGAATGCTTTTAATGCACACATCTAGCTTTGCCCCTAAGTAGTAAACCGTAGTAGTAAAAAAAATATCTAAATGTATCAGTATGTATAAGCAAATAAAGAGAAATGAGAAGTTCGGGGAAAAAACAGCAACCAAAAAGAGTTTACTAAGTGTGAGGGAGCTATTACATGGAAACATGATGGGCTGGGTTTACTTCAACTTTAAAGGTAAAAACGCTTTTAATTTGGTGGAGAAAGTATTGAATTGATAACATGTTTTAAAACTCTTAAATTAACACTTAAAATTGTATACACAACATCATAAAAACATTAATATTAGGTTAGATTAAAGTCGTGATGTCGGGTGACCAAAATTCAGCGTGCAAGGACAACGTTATTTTGATGTCCAATAACAAAGTCAAATGACGTTGACATTTGGTTGATTTTAGGTTGTGTTGGAAAGTGACCAAAATCCAACATCGAGCCAACATCTTTAACGAACGTTATATTGACGTCATATACTGACATTTATTCATCAGGTATGGCAACCAAAATCCAACGTCTGATAGAAGTCATAGTTTAAAGTCCACACAACATCAAGCTGTAACATCTGTTGCTGTTGAAATTTGGTTGATTTTAGGTTGTGTTGGATAGTGACCAAAATCCAACATCTGTCTGACGTTAGACACTGACAACAGTCTAACGTTGGGTTCTGACATCAACCTGATTTTCATTTCCAACCAAAATGCAATGTCTCCTGACGTTGGGGTACAATGTTAATCTGACGTCATATTGACATTATGTGCCTGCTGGGATGGTAAAAGAGTAGAACATTTTGTGCACATTGATTACCTATTGTATAACAACAGTTTTACCACAATAACTACGATTGATCTATAGTTAGTGAAGCAAAATAATGATTGAATGCAGGGGCGGACTGGAAAAGCATTTTCAATCGGGCAAAAGTAACTGTGAGTCAGGCCACATCTGATGCGATCTAGAAAGTGAAGAGCGGGGAGGGGGTGCGGAGGGGTGAGCAGGGATGCGCGGCAGGCCAGATCCGATGCGATATAGAAAGTGAAGGGGGGGGGGGGTGATGTGCGCGGCAGGCTAGAATCACGGTGGCAGGCCAGATTGACCGTAGGGCCACCGGGAAATGTCCTGGTGCTCCCTATGGCCAGTCCACGCCTGATTGAATGATATACAGTGTATCCGGAAAATATTGATAGTGCTTCACTTTTTCCACATTTTTTTTATGTTACAGCCTTATTCCAACCATAATTTTTTTTTAATTATTGTAATTTAATACAAATAAAAAACCTCATGTACATAAGTATTTACAGCCTTTGCTGTGAAGCTCTAAATTGAGCTCAGGTACATTCTGTTTCCACTGATCATTCTTGAGATGTTTCAGCAGCTTAATTGGAGTTCACCTGTGGTAAATTCAGTTGATTGGACATGATTTGAAAATGCATACACCTGTCCATATAAGTTCCCAGGGTTGACAGTGCATGTCAAAGCACAAACCAAGCATGAAGACAAAGGGAATTGTCTGTAGACCTCTGAGACAGGATTGTCTCGATGCACAAGGCTGGGGAAGGTTACAGAAAAATTTCTACTGCTCTAAAAGTTCCAATCAGCACAGTGGCCTCCATCATCCATAAGTGGAAGATGTTTGGAACCACCAGGACTTTTCCTACAGCTGGCCGGCCATCAAAGCTGAGTGATCAGGGGAGAAGGGCCTTAGACAGGGAGGTGATCAAAAACCCGATGGTCACTCTTTCTGAGCTCCAGCGTTCTTCTGTGGAGAGAGAAGAACCTTACAGAAGGACAACCATCTGTGTAAAAATCCACCAATCAGGCCTGTATGGTAGAGTGGCCAGTCGGAAGCCACTTCCCGCCTGGAATTTGCCAAAAGGCATCTGAAAGACTTTCAGACCATAAAAACTAAATTCTCTGGTCTGATGAGACTAAAATTGAACTCTTTGGAGATAATGCCAGACGTTACGTTTGGAGAAAACCAGGCACCGCTCATCACCAGGCTAATACCATCTACAGTGAAGCATGGTGGTGGCAGCATCATGCTGTGGGGATGTTTTGCAGCAGCAGGAACTGGAAGAATAGTCAGGATAGAGGGAAAGATGAATGCAGCAATGTACAGAGACATCCTGAATGAAAATCTGCTTCAGAGTGCTCTTGACCTCAGACTGGGACGACGGTTCATTTTCCAGCAGGACAATGACCCAAAGCACACCGCAAAAATATCAATGGAGTGGCTTTACAACAACTCAGTGAATGTCCTTGAGTGGCCCAGCCAGAGCCCAGATGTAAATCCTATTGAACATCTCTGGAGAGATCTGAAAATAGCTGTACACCGTCGCTTCCCATCCAACCTGATAGAGCCACTGCAAAGAGGAATGAGCAAAAATTCCCAAAGACAGGTGTGCCAAGCTTGTGGCATCATTTTCAAAAAGACTTGAGGCTGTAATTGCTGCCAAAGGTGCATCAACAAAGCATTGAGCAAAGGCTGTGAATACTTTTTTCACATTGTCATTATGGGGTATTGTGTGTAGACTTTTGAGGAAATAAATTAATTTAGTCCATTTTGGAATAAGGCTGTAACATAAAAAAATATGGAAAAAAGTGAAGCGCTATGAATACTTTCCAGATGCACTGTATAACTTCAACAACCAAGAGATTTTTGTTAGTGATGCCTGAATAAATAATTTAGAATATTTAACCAATGTTAACCAAACAATAAATTACGTGAGAAGGAAAACAATTAAGAGATTGTTTCAGGTATTACATTTTGTTGAAAGATTACGATGACAGTTTTTTCCTTCACAATAACATATACAGCCATACTAAAACCATAAAGCTGAATTAAAAGATATCAGCTTTCATTTCATGCTGATTTCCTTGCTCTAAAGATTGATAATGTCTAGATCTCACACTATCCTAGAGTTTCGCTCACTGATGTTCTGTCTTCAGAAGACATGCAAGTACCCTGAGGGTAAGTAAAGAGAGAATGACATGAATGGAAGGAGGTAAAAGAGAGGCAGAGAGGGAGAAGAAGCTAATGCATGGCGTATACTCTGCTCGTGAGTTTCATGCTGATGGTTCCCTAGGCTTTAATAACACACGCACAAACAGACACACACACACATTTTCCTTTAGCACACCTTGTCCTTAGGAAAGTCTTCATCAGGGTTGTTATATTTATGTTCTCTGAATGGACAGCATGTAGCGAAGTAATCAGACTCGATCAGATGACCAGCCCCCAAGCCGAGGCACAGACAAAAAAGAGAGAGAGAAGAATGAGAGAGAGATGGAAACGCAGGGAGACGAAAGAACAGTGAAAGGAGGGAGGGGATCTCAGAGGTGAGGATTGTGCCTTACATCACTGAGCTTGTCTTTGTGAGGATACGATTGTTACTGTCTTAACTCTTTGTAAAGGTTTATTTTGTGTCGTTTCATAGAAACGTGCTGCTCAATAGTGTGTCTGTCCTCAATGAAGAAACACTAAAATTTCGCCAGGTAAGACCAATGTAACAAACTCTAATAGTTGATGTCTCTTGTATTCTATCTGTTTATCTTTTGTTATGCTAATTTCAGGATAAAAGTTATTTGTTTTTAAGATGTATTTATTTTATCTAGGAGTTTTGTTTGTTTTTTAGTGTCGATGTCATCTTTGTGTGTGTGTGTGTGTGTGTGTTTCTGTGAGAAGCAGAACAGTTCTATCCAAAACAAAATCGCACATTCTTTTTTTCCTTTCATGTTTTCTTTTCATCTTTGTTGTTTTAAATGCTCAGTTAATTCTATATTCTGTTCTTCGTTTGTACTTGTCCTTTTCATTACGGATTTTACATGTTTGCATGTTAATTAGTTGTTCTCTCTCGCTCTCTTACTTTCTCTCTCTCTCTCTCTCTCTCTCTCTCTCTCTCACACACACATCAAATTAATAGTATGTTGTGAATATTGTATGCCAAATTTATGTAATTGTACTTGTTAAAATATATTTGTTGGCGTGTTCCATGCTTAATTCTTCAGGATATATTAAACAATCAATCTATGCTTGGCTAATATATAGTTAAAGAGCACCTATGATGAAAATCATCTTTTGTAAGCTGTTTGGACAGAACTGTGTGCAGGTATAGTGTGTCCACAGTCATATTGGGGTGATTTAAAGACAACAAGTCTCTTTTTTTTTAAATTTCCTGACGTTAAAATAGGATCCAAATCCCTTCCATATTGAGGCTCACCACAACGTGATGAAGGTTTGCAGTTCCCCGCCTACCAATGTGATTGACAGCCGCGTATTAACATGTGTCCGTAGTCACGTATATAATCATATCAACAAGACAGGACGTGCGCAAAGCAATTAGGATTAAAAGATCTGTTCAGCTCTCTGTGATCATCAATCATCATCAGATGTGATTAAGAGTGATTTTTACAAGTTTAAAATGTTTTTAAAACAGTGCATGTTTGTAATGAATTACAACGATTTTACCATCTTTACTTTATCAGCCGCAGCCGCATGTCAGTACAATTATAAAAGAAGACGCTTCAATCGCAGTTTCTGGACGTTAAATCAGGTTTATTTTGTACATTAACATAAAGGATATCCATACAGCAGTGGATATTAATGTGTATCCTGTCACATTTGCCGTGCAAAAACAGTACAAAGTTAAACGCGCACTCTGTGTGTGTGTGTCTATCTGTGTGTGCGTGAACTTTGTAACGGCATTGTGTGTGGCCCATCATTGCAGAGAGGCTTGAATTAACTCCACAACAAATACATCAAATAATCATTGGTAAAGTTCGCACTGTAGTATTTCTCACAAACGTTACATGAGATCTGCTTCCTTCATGTCTGTCACTGTGCTGTTTATCTGACTCAGCCGGAGAGATTGAGGCACATTTAGCATTTAAGGCACAGGCAACAAAAACAACTACATTGTGTTCAGAGCAGAAAACTTTCATGTACTGAAAGGTATAATAAATAATCTGATGGGTGTTTTGAGTTTACACTTTACAGACACATTGTGGAGACACAAAAGACTTAACTTAAATCTTGGAAAAAGGGGTAAAAAATACCCTTTAAGTGGTCAAAGTTACACTGTACATTTTGTTGTTCAATTATTGTGTACATTTTTGTACTATACTACAATACTACTACACTCTACTGTATCCTACTACAGGGATACATTTTTTTGCGAAATGGGTGCTCTGGTTTCCCTCACAGTCCAAAGACATGCGCTATAGGTGAATTGAACAAGCTAAATTAGCCGTAGTCTATGAGTGTGTGTGTGTGTGTGAATGTGAGAGTGTATGGGTGTTTCCCAGTACTGGGTTGCGGCTGGAAGGGCATTCGCTGCATAAAACATATGCTGGAATAGTTGGTGGTTCATTACGCTGTGGCAACCTCTGAAATAGAGACTAAGCTGAAGGAAAATGAATGAAATTGACATGTCTTACTTGTGTGTGTCCCTGGGAAGCATAAAATATCACCTTGCGATATACTGATCCACACACTTCTAACTAGGGATGCACCGATCTCGATACTTGGATCAGATATCGGTTCATACCGCATATTTTTGCTGGATCGGGTATCGGCCAGCTGGTACCGATCCAAATCCGATCTTGAGCGTGCACTATATTCTGTGTAATTTATAAGCCAACAAAAGCCACAAAGGTAGCCTATTATAAGGCACTAGAAAGTTGTCATGTAGGCCTACTATATCCTAAATGTTCTGAAGCCATTCTATAGTTTAATGTGAAGTACAGATGAACATTCAAGTGGTTAAATTCATGTTCAGTTCAGCGCTTCCTGCCGCTGTGCCTGTCAATCATTCTCCATTCATTCACAATTCAAGCTGAGTGTCGCGTTCATGACAACATAGTTGTCTTAGTTTAAATAATCAGTGGAGAAATGCATTTAGTTTTGCATTAAATTGATTCATTTTGACCTGCAACATGGAGATCATTGCTGTTTCTAAATCATGCGCTGCGTGTGTCTGTTAGATTAGCAGATTGCATTCTCAACAATGGAGTAAAGAGGGTTAGGCTATTACCTGCTCTTCACAAACAAAGTAGGCTTACCTGAAACTTTAAATTAGAAAAGGCTCAATAATACACTGGACAGATCCTCAACGCACAGATTTCTTCCCTTTTGTGCTGCTGTTTTAGAAGTGTCAGTATACTGGAGGGCTTCGCGCGATGTCTCAGTGACGCAAGCGCTTCATTCAGGCACTGGCTGCGCAGACGTGACATGCGCCGCTCCGTAAAACTATTCTTATAATAAGTTTATGTTCTCTCATCCTTCCAAGTTTATTCTTCCGAGCGGAATACTTTGTGTTGGGAAAAGTTTGTAAAGCCTGGCTCATTGTGTTTTATATATGTGGTTTTATATTTTATATATATTAACATTTTATTTAACAGACCAGTTTGTCAGATTGTGCGCTGAAGCATATAAGCGGACTTTGTTTTGAACTTCACCTCAAATATTCTTGCTTGTTTTGTAGATAACTGACCAACAAATTATACCAAACGAAATTCGTTTCAAAAACATAATTTTTCAGACATGCTTTCAGTTTCTCCCTCTCACTAATGGCGAGTTTAGGTGAGGGAATTTTTATTAAGTAAAGGTGGCCTCAGGTTTAGTTTAGTCTGCTTCAAACCTGCAGGAAAGTATCAGGCTTTGCTAAAAGGCTGATTATTTTACCAACGATTAGGGTCAATAGTGGTAGCCTATTACAGATTTCAAAGAAAAATCTTAATATTAAAAAGGAAACATAAGCTGGACCACAACAGATCATACCAATGTCATAATGAATGCTCAAATAATGTAGCCCGTAGTTTTTAGCAAGCATCAAGCATACAGCAGGCCTATAGGTCTGTTATTTTTACTAAAGAAGATATATTATTTGAGTTTATTACCAGAACTATAGAAACAATAGTGTTATGTTAAAAAAAAAACAAAAAACAAAAAAAAAACGGCACATTATCGAGATCGAATCGGTTCCAAAAAAATGGTATCGGTGCATCTTCTAATAGCAGGCGCATGGTTTTATGACCATTTCACATGGTTTTTTACATGGTTTATGGAACCATCCTTTGCCAGACTTGAACCTGACGTCCCAATTACGACAGCATACAAGACAAGCTACCGAGCAAACTGACCACTCTGGAAAAATCATCTGTATAGAGATACGAATGCATTTTATTATGGATCACAGATGCATTTAAGTAGATTTTCTGCCATTTATTCAGTGCTGTACGTAGAGTTGCATAAAAACAACCATTTATTCCTAAAAAATATGTCCTTGTAAATGTCAGTAGCGCAAAAAGGAACAAAAGTTGTCTGCGTTATACCACCCCATAATGTTCTTACTCAGAAACTGCAGGCAATAGTATATGCTGAAGCATGTTTTTGAGATTTTGCAAAAGAGTAGCTCTGGGCATGTATGCCAGTGAGCATTTTTTTTTTTTTTTTTTGATTCAGTGTTACTTGCAATTTATTCGTAATGAGTTGTAAAACTGACTAGTAATTTCAGCTAGCAAGTAAACCCTGTAGCTCTACAATTTCTTATGTAGTGTAAATTTAGCTGTGCTTGTGTTTGTTGTTACTGTATGCCATACATGGATTAGTCAGCAGTGTATACGGTCAGTTTTTCAAGCACAACTTGGCATATAGTCACATGTATTGTCACTTGTATCATCGTGAAATTACATATGGATGCCATCACCAATCAGTCCCTTAACTACTAATATATCCAGTAATTATGTTGAACAAAATGTATGTTTACATTTATGATTTTGGTTGAGGCTTCCATTGAAATATTACATCCAAATATTTTCTTCATTGTTTCCTTGTAAGGTAACACTTTATTTTGATGGTCCATTTGAGTATTAGTAGACTGTCTACTTAATATCTGTTGACACTGACATTTAACAGTCCTTCAACAGACATTTAACTGACTATAAGAAACTTTGCAATTACATGTCAACTTACACTAACCCTAACCCCAACCCCAACCCTAACCCCAACCTAACAGTCTACTTATAATCTAATGATAATTAGTTGCAATGTAACTTAAATTCAACAAACGGACCGTCAAAATAAAGTGTGACCGTGTTTTTTCCTGTATCCATGTGTGACAGAAGACCAGACCTTAACAGTTTATTTCTTTTTTGTGCTCCATTTTCTTTCCATGTATTTTTTTCTTGTGTTTAAATGATTTTGTAGTTCCCTAGAGACCCGTCTTCTATTTCCATAGACCCATATTTTTTGGAGTTCGGCCAGATATGTTTCCTGCATCCCCAGAATGCATTATAGGGTATTTGCAGAAGTATGCAGAAGAACTTTTAATTTTCAGTAACCTGGGTCAAGTGTTTCCGGTGAACTGTATGGCGTTACAAAATCGCTGCTTTTGAGGTCTGTTTAAAAAAAAAATCAACAATCTCCACTGATTGATATACAATATAAAGTGGGTCTCAGAATGTGCAACAAGCACAGCATTAAATTATATTTTTCTGCACCATGTCCTTAAAATATGAAAAATTATTTACTCCAGTATTTTCAATGGAGTTTCTGTGCCAGCCTGCCGATCCTGACAGCGCGTGTGCTTAAACGTCTTTTCATCTGGTTTTACGCTTGAACAAATAAATGAATGCTGAAGTCTATTTGTATTTTAATTACATTACAACATTGATGCTGTAAAAGGAACTGTATGAAATTAAAAAAAGTCACATTAACCGTTTACCTGAAAATGATCTGTATGGGAAGAAATACTAGCTGTGCATATACCCTATTATATTCAGCCCTGAGCCCAGTCTTGTGTCTTTTCCAGTCTCCGAGCGCGGTCCTGTTTTTGCTCCAGCCCCCTAGCCCAGTTCTGTGTCTGTCCCAGTCCCTGAACCCAATCCTGATTGTGCTCCAGCCACAGAGCGCCCATCAGTGTCAGTTCCAGCCCCAGACCAGCACCACCAAAGCTTCTCACCCGAATGGTCCCATTATAGCTCCTAGCCCGATAGGTACCTCCCAAGCTCCTTGCTCTACCGGTCCCAATTTGGTTGCTAGCCCTGTTGGCTCCTACCATTCTCCTCACCTTGTTGATCCCAGTCTGACTCTGAGCCCTGTTAAGCTGGATTTATACTTTCGCCTGGCGCCACATCGCGCACCTCCGCTGACTGTGTGCGCACTTCCGCTGACTGCGCGGGCACTTCCGCTGACTGCGCGCGCACCGCGAAACAGACGAGGCTTTTATACTTTCTGCGTTCGCCGTTGTGATATTCTTTAAAGCGACAAGGGGTCGGTAAAAAGAAACTGTCCATAAAGTCAGGGGGATAAACAGAGAAGTAGGAAGTTTCCGGAACTACGTCATATCATTAATAGTATTCAATATTTTTAAACTAATTATTTTTTATTGTTTTTCTAAATTATTTTAATGATTATAAAGATTTTTCGATAAACTTTTTCAGTAATGTTAGTTTTTGATACATGTTTCAGTGAATCAAATGTATGTATTTGCTTAAATTACATCCTACTTATTAATATTATTATTTGTGGGATATTTTGTGTATGACCTACAGTATCCGATTAGCTAGTTCTGAGGTGACTGTACATCAACAGTCTTGTGAATAGTTAAGTTGTCTATTGGTGCTCTATCTGCCGGTTTCAGATAGTTGAATAGGTTTTTTCTGAATTTAACTGATTTGCGCGAATATGCATTCACAGTGGTATGAATCATTATAGGGGTGGTCAAATGTATATTTATATTATTAATTACATTTTTCATTCATTCATTCATTCATTCATTTTCTTGTCGGCTTTGTCCCTTGCGGGGTCGCCACAGCGGAATGAACCGCCAACTTATCCAGCACGATTTTACGCAGCGGATGCCCTTCCAGCCGCAACCCATCTCTGGGAACTTCCACACACACATTCACACTCATACACTATGGACAATTTAGCTTACCCAATTCACCTGTACTGCATGTCTTTGGACTGTGGGGGAAACCGGAGCACCCGGAGGAAACCCACGCAAACGCAGGGAGAACATGCAAACTCCACACAGAAACGCCAACTGACCCAGCCCAGCCGAGGTTCGAACCTGCGACCCAGCGACGTTCTTGCTGTGAGGCAACAGCACTACCTACTGCGCCACTGCGTTGCCCTACATTTTTCATATAAATTTTAATTATTAACATTATTATTTAAAATACAAAGCAGAGCAAATTATTTATCAGTATTAAAGAACTGTCCCCCCAATACATGTTGTTTTGATGTCCTTTTGAGGGTGGGGGGTGGGTTTCGCAACCTGGTTCCAA
Organism: Danio kyathit; assembly: GCA_903798195.1. Lineage (NCBI taxonomy): Eukaryota > Metazoa > Chordata > Actinopteri > Cypriniformes > Danionidae > Danio > Danio kyathit. The sequence goes on from LR812539.1 coordinate 39,217,111, forward strand.
TCCAGAATATTATAAAATTTTCAGCCTCTCTGAGTGTTTATAAAGGTATCTACATGTTAGTCCATTTTATTTATAAAGAGTAGAACATGGATGACACGGTGGCTCACAGCAAGAAGGTCACTGGTTCGAGTCTCAGCTGGGTCAGTTGGCATTTTTGTGTGGAGTTTGCATGTTCTCCCCGTGTTCATGTGGGTTTCCTCCAGGTGCTCCGGTTTCCCCCAGAAGTCCAAAGACATGCGCTATAGGTGAATTGGGTGAGCTAAATTGTCCGTAGTGTATGTGTGAATGAATGAGAGTGTATGGTGTTTCCCATTGATGGGTTGCAGCTGGAAGGGCATTTGCTGCGTAAAACATATTCTGGATAAGTTGTCAGTTCATTCCGCTGTGGCAACCCCAGATTAATAAAGGGACTAAGCTGAAAAGAAAATGAATGAATCTATACTATAAAAAAAACCGGTGTGTGTATAGCGGCATGTAGGGATTTGTAGTTCATCACTAATTTGTAGTTCACCAGTGATTTTTCCAGGCATAGATCGCTGGCGAACGTGACATTTTTATGTAATAAGAATACCATCACATTCAATGAGGGTGTTCCAAACAAAACAATGATTTGGCCATTCAGAATGTTCAGTCAGAAACTACTTATCAGAAAATCTTATACTTCAGTACGATCTTAAAACCAACAGTGTTAATGTTAAGCAAATCAGCACAAGATATCCGTAGCTGAACCCCCCAAATGTTTGCTGAGTGAATGATGAGAAGATGCAAAATAAAATCCCACCCCTATTAAATATTTACTTTCAATTGGAAATACACCATCACACATTAAATAAAGGTCTGCAGCAAATTTGGTTCACACAGTCTTTAAAGGGTCACGAAACAACAAAACACATTTTTTGAGCTGTTGACAGTCATATATGTGTCCCACGCTGCTATAAACACTATTAGGACACACATATTTCACTAAAAAGTAAAAATTGGTAGTTTTTGCGTTATTTTGAGCAAATTCGTTCTTCCGGTTTGAAACGAATTTTTGAAGCTGCGTCACGGTCATGAGATACTTGTGTGTAATCCAGCGTGGAGAGTGGATGTCTGTACATGCAAGAACATTATGACGTTCGTGAGGGTGCTGCATTAATTCATGAGATAGACTTTGTTCAAACCAATCAGCGCGCTCTATTGTGTATGACGTGCAACTATATTAATATGCATGATAGCTTCGGAGAGGTTACAGAGAGACTTCGGAGAGGTTTTACCTGTTACAGTGTTCAGACGACAGAGAATGTTGTGTTGCCAAAACAAGTGAAAAAACAAGAATTTGGAGACACGGGTCATCAGTGTTGAATTTATTAGTGTGCTGCGTTTATTAATGTGCTGCGACGAAGGTTTTGTTTGCATTTTCCCGCTGTGAGAGCGCTGCTGGACTCGCGACACGCGACAGAAATGCGTTTGTGAGGAACATTTTTTACCCGAGAGCTTTTAAAAAAAAAAACAGTTCCAGTGTGATTGTCCTGTCGCTATACAGATTTGATATGTGTGTGATCAGTGCCCTTTGTTTGTTCATTCAGATAGCAAAGTTACTTTGTATGGTCAGCAGTGCTCTTTCAGTTTTTAAAGACATGCCATAGTGAAAATTATTTAGTTACTAAGTTTACAGTATGTTAGTATCACTGCAATATTATAGTACAATATTATAGACTCAAAGATCTGCTGTAAATGCTGCTCTCCGAATGTAAACAGAGCAATTAAATATTGACCGTCGTGTAGGATTTTCGCCACATTTTGTGACAGGATAGTCTAGACACACACGTTTTCTGATGCTACCTACCGACTGCATAAGTTACCGAGAAATGCGGGGATTTTTTTCTCCCATTTGCCGTGCGGTATCAAACATACCATTAAAACTCAACTCTTCCAGCAGTTCCTCACTTTCAATATCTCGTTTGTCATGGGGGACATGCAGGAAATGTTCCTGAATAAAAAGTGAAAGTGCCAAACTGCAGTTAATGTCGACAAATTAATAATTTGGCAAGTAATTCGATTACTGATGTCCATGTAAACACAGTCACTGTCTTTCTCCCCTGCGTCTGTGTGTTTGTTTTGCCTCGCCCAAACGGAAACTCCCATTTTTGCAATTCCTTCCCTCTTTCCATCCCCTGACACTCCCACATAAACAGAGCTGGACACGCCCACTTTCCTGACTTTTTCCAAACTAGAGGTGTGAAAACACCCTGCTGAGACAGGGGGGTTTCATGGCCCTTTAAAGGGCACCTATGATGAAAATCATCCTTTTGAAGCTGTTTGAGCAGAACTGTGTGTGGGTATAGTGTGTCCACACTCATATTGGGGTGATATGAAGACAATATGTCTCTTTTTTTTTTTTTTTAATTTCCTGACGTTAAAATCCAAATCTCTCCCATTTTGAGATTGACTGCAACGTGACGTAGGAGTGTGGTTTCCTCGCCCACTGAATTGATCGACAGTCGCGTAGTAATATGTGAATGACATGGTCAAACCCCATATTAATATTGTGTATTTTTGTGAATGTTAAATCAGGTTACTTTTGTAAATTAACATAACGGATATCCATACAGCAGTGGGTATTAATGTGTATCCTGTCACATTTGTAATGTGTCTGTGTGTGTGTGTGTGTGTGTGTGTGTGTGTGCGTAAACTTTGTAACAGTAGAAAGGCTTGAATTAACTCCACAACAAATACATCAAATAATCATTGGGAAAGTTCTTACTGTAGTATTTCTCACTGATCTGCTTCCTTCATGTCTGTCACTGTGCTGTTTACTGGCTTTGAGGAACACACTGACAGGCACGTGGGAACAGTGGGCAGGGAGAACTAGCATTAAAGGTACAGGCAACAAAAACAGCTATAATGTGTTCAGAGCAGAACATTTCAACATTCAGAAAGATATAGTAAATAATCTGATGGGTGTTTTGAGCTAAAACTTTACAGACACATTCTGGAGACACAAAAGACTTATCTTAAATCCTGAAAAAGGGGTCAAATAGGTGCCCTTTAAGGTGCATTCCCATTTGTAATAATTTTATTTGTCTGTTCACAACATTTAAATGCTATCGACGTTTGTGCACAACATGTACAAAACTGGGCAAAATGTCTTGACACATTTTGATCTGCCATTGAACACATGACTGTTGAACACAAAGGAAGATATTCTGAAGCATGTTGGAAAAAGCAGCTATTGGAGACATCCATAGTAGGAACAACAACAACAACAAAAACAACAACAAATCCTATGGAATTTACTGGCTATTTTCCCCCAACATTCTTCATCTTCCTTTGTTCAACAGAAGAAAGAAACTCAGGCCCCGTTTACACTAATGCGTTTTCGTTTTAAAACGGTGAGTTAGATCAAAAACGATCCGCGTCCACACTAGCGTTTCATCTAGCGTTTCTAAACATATCTCCGTCCACACCACTCCACCAAAACGTATATCACGTGACCATTCGCGCACTCTGGGCATGCACGTTCAAGTATAAACAGGAAGCATGCGTCTCGCTCGGCATTTGGTGATTGTTAGTCAACAAACGCTGGTTGAACGATGAACGCGAGCGATTAGCGAGTTCTCGAACAATAGCTTGCCTCTTGCGAATATATGCAGCTGCTGTAGTAAAAAAGGCAGAGTTTAACTGCACAATGGCGCCTAAAACGGACAATAGTGCAAACAACGCTCCCATTTCTGTGTCAATGTTGTTGTTTACAGTGAAGGCTGGTCTGCCGTCTTCCGGTAGCGTTATAGTCATGTGATAGGGGCTTGACAAGTAAGGGAAGGATACGCAATGACCCAAAAGCCCCAATCAGGTAGCGAATCTCAGCAGCCACGCCTCCATTTTCAGATGTCTCCGTTTTCCCCCATCCACACTGAGACGGAGCAGCAGCGTATTAGAATGAAAACGACCTGTCCAGCATTTTCAAAACGCTCCGTTTTCGGGGCTCGAAAACTCCGGCGTAGTGTGGACGGATGGCGTAACCGTAGCAAAACTTATGCGTTTTAAAACGAAAACACATTAGTGTAAACGGGGCCTCATACACATTTGGAACATCTGGAGGACGAGTAAATTATGACAAAATTTGCATCTCTTTAAGTTTTGCTTAACAGAGATGTACAGTTTTACTAGTAGTACAGCTTTTCTCTTAAACAACAGCAATGAATCAGTGTCATCAAAAGGTGAATTCAGGGATTTGAATGAACTCAGTAGCACTCTTGCAACAGTTCTCAATGTTCTCTAGAACACCGTGCACAGGCACAGAGTTTACCTTTCCTGTTTTGATAGATGACAAATGTGGTGTCTGTAATCTAAAACCACCCTGGAGGGACAGCGCCCATCACAGGCATTCCTTCATCTGCCAGACTCATGGTACCGGCTTGTTGCCATGGTAATGCTGTCTGGTGAAGCAGTCGGAGAGACATAGAGTCCTAATTGGCCTCAGTCCTGGGTGAGATTTTGAATGGCTGCTTCTGTGCCACGCTCTTGTTTTGGATTAACTGTTGAATACTGATGAAGTATATGCTACTTACAATATGTCCTGAAATGCCTTTTTCAGTTATAATGCAGTGTTCTCTGAGGTACACATCTAATGTTTTTAAGACTTTTAAATCAAAAACACATCAATAATTAGATTGGAAAATTTCTGGTCCTGTTTGAAACATGTTTTGAGTAAGTGTGTCACATTGTAGACTCGAACGGAAACACCTACTGGTGTGATTGGCTTGAAATTTTGCATATTTAAACATTTTTAAAGGTTGATAGAACTGCTGTGTGTCCACCAATGTCAATTTTCACATCCTTTATAAAAGGACGCTGCTGTGATTTGGATTAAAAACATGTAATAACAGACATTGCAAGTGTGAACTCGTAATGAAAATATAATATTCACACTTATGTGGTGCAGCATTACTGTCGGATCCAATGTATTCATTACAGCCGACATCATCTTATTTTCAATCTTTCTGAAAATCCAGCAGCAATTTGTGGCTTATTTATAAATGAATTTGCACTAAAATTAAGTGAACAATAGACTAAATTTCTACTGATGCAACTGAAACTGAAAGTGAAATCTGGACTGTAAAAAAAATTGACTCAGCGCAAAATTGTAAGGTGACTTGCTGCAGAGCTTTTTTGAGTTGACTCAACTTTCAACCCAAGTCCTGCACTTGACTCGATTTAAGTTGAGTAAACTCAAAAATGTCCTGAAACTGGTTGCCTTAAAATTTTAAGTTGAGTCAACTAAATGATGTAGTTTGAGCCTCAAAAACCATTGTTAACTTATTCTTATGTGAATCCTGTGAGTGGAAAATCAGGTGAAAAACAGACACGTGAACATTAATATGCACACCACAGGCTGTGTTTGATTGGCCACAATATTTCCTAGAGAGATTACAACAATAATAATTATCATTTTATTTATTTTAGTTTTATTTTCAGTTTTTATTTATAGATTTTTTAGTCATGGATCGGACCTTATTTCGGATCAGCCAAAAAGGGAGGAGACAAATGTCATTTGTATTCCATTTATTAAAAAAACAGTACTGCAAGAAACTTTAGGTTTGAAACAGAACGTAGAAGCTGTAATTTTATTACAAATAAAATGAAGAAATAATCAGCTGAATAAAAATAAATTGTAAAATATTCAGTACTGTAAAAAATTCACTGTTACTACTACTGTGACTGATAATGCTAAATGTATATATCTAACATTATAATTTGTACAACCCATATTTATTTAGACTCATTTGCAATGAATGATTCAGTTATTCACTCATAAAGCGTCATGCTTCATTGCTAGATGTACAATTTTTGAAGAATTATTCAGTGGCATATTTTTGATGGCTGGTTGTTTAAATAATGTAATTGCTGCCTACAACTTTCATTTTTGAGCGTCGTGAAATGCATATGACGATGATTTTAATCTTTACCATAAATATCAGTGGTTTTATCTAAACTCTAAACTGTTATCCCAGTACTTCTGTGTTATTTGACTGTTTGTAACTTTTTTTTGTTTTCAGATTTGAATGCAGCGATTGGAAGGATTTATAAACATATGCAAATCATCATCATTTATAATTTGTTGCGTGGGCGTTGAGAACCCAATCCTTTAATGATTAATCGTGCAGCTTACACTGAATGCATTAATGCAGGCTAAACAAGTAGTGACAGAAAACACCTTTACAGTAATGAAACCCACCACATCCCGAATAACCTACCCCAACTTCTTCAGTCATTATTATATTGTACAGGGAAGCCTAAATGCTTTCATTTTAGTGATTTCAATGACACGAGAGGCGATCTCTCTGTGATCATTACAAATTTAGGATTAATCTACCAGTTAAAAAAAATGTATTAATCCTCAGGCCACGTGTGTTCCGAATCGTGGGTTGTGATCCATATGAATCACGGATCAACCATGATCCGTTACACCTCTACACACTTGTGTGTGAGTGTGTTCAGAGAGAGCAGGCACTGACATGAGCTGTGTAGTATCAGAGTTATTATTCATGAATATTCCAAATATGTTCAAAACCAGACAGCCCGGTGGGCTAGCACAGTGGGTAGCACAATCGCCTCACAACAAGAAGGTTGCTGGTTCAAGCCCCGGCTAGGTCAGTTGGCATTTTTGTGTGGAGTTTGCATGTTCTCCAGTTTCCCTCACAAGTCCAAAAACATGTGGTGATTCAGTAGGTGAATTGGGTATAAGGTAAATTGTCAGTAGTGTATGTGTGTGAATGAGTGTGTATGGATGTTTCCCAGTGATGGGCTGCAGACGGAAGGGCATCCTCTGCGTAAAACATATGCTGGATAAGTTGGCGGTTCATTCTGCCGTCATTCCAGATTAACTTTTCATTTTACGGGAAATTCCTGTGCTAGTAAACGAGCATATAATAATTTTCTGGAGTTTTTTTGAACTTACCAAAGCCACATACCTAGTATATAGATATCAAAGAACAAGTGAATAGTTCAGATGCAAATGCCATCATAAATCTTCTTCTAAAATGAGCATTTTTCAATTTTTTTCCTGTGTAGTTTCAGATATTTAACTTCTATGGTGATGAATGGGTTATTTTCATTGCCTTTAAAGTCCAATAACAGAATTTAAACATAGGAAACTTAGGAAAAAATGCTCATTTTATAAGAACATTTCAGATGGCATTTAGAGGTTTTCGCATCTGAACTATTCAATTAAACTTTTTGCATCAATGTACTCTATGGCACCTTTAAACTCTTTAGCTTAACTTTCCTGACATTGGGATCAGAAGGAAATCAATGAAAAGACTGTGATTTTCTACAGCTTGGAACTTCACAGCGTCTTGTTGTTTTCGTAGCCTCTTTATTGCTTAGCTCTGTATAGACCTAAGTTTGCCTCCTATTATTTTTCTACAGCAGTGTGAATCACAGCAAAAACATCAGTGTACATTTAACTCAATTTGAGTTTAACCTAACACTCATTGGGTGTACATATGACTCCCTCTATTTTGGAGTTAAAATAACACTTTCTAAAGTGTGAAATTTGTACATTACTCTCTGAGTTCATTTTAACACAGTAAGAGTGTATTCTTAAATTGAAGTGGAGTGTGTGTTACCCTTCAAAATGTTAATATATTACCTTTTTTCCTATATTATCAATTGTTGTGTGTGACAGATAACAGTGATCAAATATGTTGAAAATAGTTTTAATTTATTAAATGTTCATTAATCTTTTCAGAAATAATTTCAATACATTCTACTCTTTGCATTTTAAAATGCAACAAAACTTCAAGTTTAAGTAAAACATACTGGTTTGATCACTGTTTTGTTTGTCTTAAAGAACCGGTTTGAGTATAAAAACTGGACTTCCCATCATTAGTGGGAAATACACTGCATATTGGGTTAAAAGTTTAACACTGAAAAAAAAACTTTAAAATATACGCTATTTTTTACACCCGTGGATTAAAATGTACTCCGGTTTTAACACTGATAAACACCCAAAAAAATCACACTGTATATTTAACACTGGAATTTTTGCTGTGATTAGGGGGTGGAGATGAGAAGGCAGTAGATAGAAGTGGATGCTGATCATTTTACTGGGAGGTGGAGTTTTGATACATTATATTACATCTCATAAAGTTGCACATTCAACGATCTGTTTTAGCAGATTGGCTTCAATACAAGCTGGTTTCAGATTAACAAGAAAGATTTGGGTGCTGAAACCTCTTATAATTCAAAAGATCATGCTAAGTTTTTCTCTCATTTCATGCCCCCTTTAAAACTGAACTGAGATGCAGGGCTGAAAACGGAGTCCATTTTCTTTGTCTCTTTCTGCTGCTTCAGCCAGACTCTTTATCAATGTGTCCATCTCTGTATCTCTCGCTCTCGTAATCTGTCTTCTGCCAGCAGATACAGAGTCAAGCAGGCTGATTGTTTGATGAGTCTCCGTCTGCTGTCTTCTAGATGCTGACATTTGCACTAATCTTATGTTTGAGGTCAGAGCCGCCTCAGCTGGTGGCCTTCTTCTAGTTGACATGACATTTTATGTGTCCTGCTGGGTGACGTACTGTACTAGGTTCCTCTAAAGCTTTTTTCATGTAAAATAACAATATTAATAACAAAAACAACAATACTACTACTAATACCAACACCACCACTCCTACTAATATTACTGCTTCTACTGCTAAAATTGCTAATAGAATTATTTAATAAATTTGAATATTCATATAATAACAATTTACTATTCATTAATGCTCTTCGTGTTATTACAATATTATGACGGTAATATACTTGACTGTAATATAATATTGCAAATGCACAGTCTAGTAATAGTAATAATAATAATAATAATAATAATAATAATAATAATAACAATTATTATTATTATTATTATTATTAATATAATTATACCAAGTTATTTGACTCATAATTTATAAGAATATAATAATAAAAATATTGTACTGTTTATTTATTAAATTTATAATAGTTAAATTTAGTTAATAATAGTTATTATTAGTAAATAACTATTACTAACTAAATTTAACTAATATAAGTTTAATTTGCATAAACAGAATTTACATATTTGGTTAACTATTATTTTTGTTACTATTCATATTAATATATGCATTTAGAATTTATATTTATATGTTACAAATGCATACATTAAGATAGAGTTCCAAATGCAGGATTTATTAACCAAAGGGATGGTCAGACAGGCAGGGTCAACAGGAACAAACAGTTACATGAGGGTCATCAAAAGCGAAATCCAGAAAGGCAGGCAATGGTTAGGGCAGGCAGCAAACACTTAAAAAAAATCACAAAACAGTCCAAAAATCAAAACATGGATAAATACCAAGAGCTAGAAACCATGAAACTGCTGGGTAATAATGCACACTAACAGTGATAGAAGACTGAGCAAAGATGTGTTGAAGGTGAGGTGTATACTGTATATAGTCCTGGTAATCAGTCCTCATGAAATTCAGCTGAGTGATTGTAATCAGTGGCGAACTGGAACTGGTGTGTTTGAAGTGCATGATGGAATATGTAGTCCGGTTCAGTAGCAGATGTGATGTGTAGAGTGCCCTCTAGTGTGTCTGGTGGACACTCAACTTTGTAACTGTGACAATTGTTTACAGAAGATACATTCCTAATATTTATAGAAAGTAAATGATACAAATCCTGACCTCCTAAATTGAATGCTTTAATTTTTAATTATTATTATTTATAAATTTTTGTAAATATAATTATTATATAAATGTTAAATAGTATTATATAATATTCATATAAAACAATCACAACCTTTAATAGAATGTATATTAACAACAACAACAACAACAACAATAATAATAATAATAATAATATTAATAATAATAATAAATTATTATTATTAGTTGATTATGCATTTATAATTTTAAGTTACAATTGAAAAAAAAAATATTATTGACTTTACTGACCTCATACTGTATAAGGCACTGCATAGCTGTTCAGTTTAAATGAAATAGCTAAATAAATAAATACATTAATTAATTATAAATAAATGTGTGCTTCAAAGGCACGGTTTTGTGCAGTTTTATAAACAGCTTTTACTGTAGCTCCACTGTTCTAATTTAGATCTGTGTCTGGACTGGTCAGTATGCAAGTGCATATGTTTGAATTCAAGAGCTTTGAAAAGTATTGATGAGTCATTTCAGTGAAGGAAAGGACTACAAGCGCACAGCAAACAGATGCAGTCAGCCTGAGCTCGGTCTGCCAAAGCCTGAGATTATTAAAGGCATTTTTGCAGTCCAGGTTCTCAGCAGTCAATAACAATAGAGGTTTAAATCTTCTCAAATAAACAGAACGAGCGCACAGATTACTTATTTCAAGCAGCGAGGCATTCGTGAATGCATTTAACAAACATCAATGTTTCACTTTCAGCTATGATTAATGCAGAAAGAGAAATACCCAAGCCAGCTTCAAAAGCCTGGTGCTTTAATAACGTGGCTTCTTTATGCTGTGATGATTCAGAGACAGCGTGAGGACATTCACTTCACTGTTCTCCAACACATTTCACTTCATTTGTGCTTTTCAAATTCATTATGAGACCTTGTTTTCTGCTCCGACAACTTTTGATATTGAAAAGTTTTCTAATTTGACATTTATTGACATGAATAAACTGTATTGTACAATAAATAATATACAGTCAAGCACAAATGTATTCATATCCCTGGGCTATGAATAATTTCAGGCTTGCCTGTATGTGCAGTTGAAGTCTGTCATTAGCCCCCCTGAATTATTCATTAATAATATTTATAAAAAATTAAAAACTGCTTTTATTTTAGCCGAAATAAAACAAATAAGACTTTCTCCAGAAGAAAAAAATATCATAGGAAATACTGCGAAAAGTTCCGTGCTCTGTTAAACATCCTTTGGGAAATATTTACAAGAGAAAACAATTCACACAAGAGCTAATAATTTTGACTTCAAATGTATATCTGTACAACAAACATTACCCGGTTTTTATACTGTGATTTAAACGAATGAATCCAGACAATATGTTGTGTCAGACAGCTAAATAAGTGTCAAAAAAGTATCTATTCAACATCATGTAGTTGAATTAGTGATCCAGATCCCATGAAAGAATAATAAAAAAGGGTGGTGAAGGGTGAAAGTATCTTCAAATCTACTTTGCACGAAGAAACAGCCTCATCTTTATCACAAACTCTGTGAATGTCCAAGTTTTCTCTCATCAGTGTGTTTTTTTAATTAATATATAATCAGTAGGCAATACTCGTTTTTACACTGTGCAATTCAATTTCATATTCAATTTGTTCCACTGACAAAAACGTTATCAGAAAAATATTAATGGCCTTATGACAGTCATGTTTATGACAGATTTATGACAACTTATGTTGTTTTGGTAACTTCACATAATAATAATAATACCTTTTATTTATAGGCGCCTATCAAAGCACTCAAGGAAACAGCATATCGCAAGCACATCATAGAAATACAAGCAGTAAAAAACAATCGACACGATATTAAACAGCAAATTATTAAAAGCTATCCTAAACAAAAGTTTTTATCTAAGATTTAAAATTGGAAATAGAGTCCACCTGGGGTGCGTTTCCCAAATAACGACGTAACTCACGGCTGAACTATCATAGTGCGATGCATCGTTTGGCAAAAGAACAATGTAATGACGAGTGTTTCCCAAAACCCGTAGTGTCTCTGTTGCAGATCCATCGCTTGAACCACGTTAGTTATAACGTAAAACGCCCATAATGATGCTCTAAACGGGGTGGAGTAACTTCTTTAGAGAAGAACCCCATCAATATTTTGTGCAAATTATATTGTTTTACACAAACACGCATTTAAAATAAAATCCAATATTAGTTTTGGTAAAAACATGCACTCATTTTCCATATTAATTGAAATATATGTAAATGGCACATATAGGGCCTGTGTTTGCTTTACTAATATTATTGAGAAGTTGAACATTACATATTCTATTCTAAAACATAAAATCACTTACAGAAGCTAACACTAATCTAATATCATATATAAATCATATAAATGAATAAATAATAAGGCGATTTATTCTAAATATATTTACTTTAATATTAATATTAATAATATTAATGTTGATTATTATTATTATTATTATTATTATTATTATTAAGTATATTGTTTATTTAGAGGCAACGCAAAGGCGCAGTAGGTAGTGCTGTTGCCTCACAGCAAGAACGTCGCTGGGTCGCAGGTTCGAACCTCGCATGTTCTCGCATGTTCTCCCTGCGTTCGCGTGGGTTTCCTCCGGGTGCTCCGGTTTCCCCCACAGTCCAAAGACATGCAGTACAGATGAATTGGGTAAGCTAAAATTGTCCATAGTGTATGAGTGTGAATGAGTGTGTGGAAGTTCCCAGAGATGGGTTGCGGCTGGAAGGGCATCCGCTGCGTAAAATCGTGCTGGATAAGTTGGCGGTTCTTTCTGCTGTGGCGACCCCGCAAGGGACAAAGCCGACAAGAAAATGAATGAATGAATATTGTTTATTTATTAAAAAAAATTACAATTTGACACATGCAAACCACAGCAGAATGTTCTAACCAACAGACCCATGTCACAGCAGAGATACTTAATAAACAACCCACTATAAAATAAAAGAATTAACGTATGCTATGTTTTTTATTTTCACAAGCTTTGGAGACGTAACATAATTTCCGCTTTAAATTATAGGTCACCTATAGTTTTCGCCATGAGGCTGTGTTGAAAATAATATCAATGTTTTCAAAGTGCACTGCGAAGGGAGCACAATTGTAAACATGAAGATCGCTAAAACTGAACTGTAAAAATACTTTAAAAGCAAATTACACCTAAGAGAGATTAACTTAATGCTTTTTCATTTTTAATCATTCCAACTTTGAATGTTAAAATGTTCTAAATGAATAGGGCATAGGGGGGATAAGTGGGAATAGAACACAGCCAGGAACTATGCTTCTAACTACAGCTCCAGAGGTGACGTTTCAAGTGCTCAAGATTGCGACGCAGTTTGCGAATGTTCGTTGGAGCGATGGATTTGGGAAACAGCAAATCAACAAACTATGTTTGTAACGATGGAACTTGCGACATTAGTTGGCTAACGATGGTTTTGGGAAACGCACCACTGGTGAATGTGCAAAGGCAGGGACTTCCATAACTTTGGTCCTCTACAACTAAAAGCCCTGCCACCAAATGACTTCATTTTAAAGTTTGGAACAGATAACAATTCAGAAGAAGATGATCTCAGTGAGCGCAAAGGAGAGTACAAATGAAGAAGATCAGAAAGATAGTGAGTGCCAAGTTATGAAGGGCTTTGTATGTTGAGAGGAAGATTTTGTATTGTATATGATAGTGAACAGGGAGCCAGTGCAGGTGAAAGAGAACTGGAGTTACAGTATGTGATCAGAAGCACGCGAGCAGGTAACTATCCCAGCTGCTGAATTCTGAATTAACTGTAGTCTATGAAGTTGCCTATCAGGGATGCCAAATAGGAGAGAGTTACAGTAATCAATCCGTGATGTAACTAAAGCAAGAACAAGCACTTAAGTAAAAAGCGAAGTAGTGCAATGTTACGCAAATGAAAAAAGGCAGAACATGAGATAATATTAATATGAGAACCAAACGAGAGCATGCCATCCAGTATCAATAAACATGGTAAAAGATTGAGCTTTGGATAAAACAGACTTAGAGCCAACCAGGGGTGGTAGTTAGCCAACTAATGTTGCAAGTTCCGTCGTTACAAACATAATTAGTTGATTTGGCGTTTCCCAAATCCATCGTTCCAACGAACATTCGCAAATTGTGTCGCAAACATGTATGCTTGCAATTACACCTCTGGAGCTGTAGTTAGAAACATAGTTCCTGGCTGTGTTCTGTTCCCAGTTATCCCCCCTATGCCCTATTCGTTTAGAACATTCTAACATTTAAACTAGGAATTATAAAAAAAAGCATTAAGGTCATCTCTTAGGTGTAATTTGCTTTCAAAGTATTTTTACAGTTCAGTTTTAGCGATCTTCATGTTTACAATTGTGCTCCCTTCGCAGTGCACTTTGAAAACATTGATGTCATTTTGAACACAGCTTCATGACGAAAGCTATAGGTGACCTATTATTTAAAAGCGGAATTTATGTTACGTCTCCAAAGCTTGTGAAAACAAAATATATAGCATACGTTAATGCTTTTAATTTATAGTAGGTTATTTAATAAGTATCTGTACAGTATATGACATGGGCCTGTTGGTTAGAACATTTATGCAGTGGTTTGCATGTGTCAAATTGTAAAAGTAGACTTTTCAAAAAATAAATAAAAAAACAATATTCTACTTAATAATAATAATAATAATCATCATCATTAATATTATTAATATTTTTATTAAAGTAGGATTGTTTTCATTTCCTAATAAAAAATGAATATTTTTCCTAATAAATAGCCTTATTATTTATTTATTTATATGATTTATATATGATTGTCACGTCTGGCGTAAAGCAGGGAATAACCAAAGGTGCGGATCCAGATGCAGCCAAACAAATATTTATTTAAACAAACTAAAACAAAGGAAGGCAACAAGAGAAACGCAGACATCTTAGGAGTGACAAAAACTAATGGCAACGAAGTGCTAGCAGAACAGGGTATAAATACACAAAGAAACAATTAACTAAACAAGCTGACAAGAGGGTGGAGACAATTAACTCAAAGACTAGCAAGATTAGGGTAAACTAAGATGAGCAGGAAGTGCCATAAAAACACAAAACTAAAACATGCAAAAACAGAAACCAGGATGTTACAATGAAATTAGAATACGTGTTAGCTTTTTGTAAGTGATTTTGTGTTTTAGAATAGAATAATGTTCAACTTCTCAATAATATTAGTAAAGCAAACACAGGCCCTATATGTGCCGTTTACATATATTTCAATTAATTTGGAAAACGAGTGCATGTTTTTACCAAAACTAATATTGGATTTTATTTTAAATGCGTGTGCATGTAAAAACATATAATTTGCACAAAGAAATGACGGGGTTCTTCTCTAAAGAAGTAGTCACTCCACCCCGTTTAGAGCATCGTTATGGGAATTTTAAGTTATAACTAGTGTGGTTCAAATGATCGATCTGCGACAGAGAAACTATGGGTTTTGGGAAACACTCGTCACTACATCATTCATTTCCCAAACGATGCATCGCACTATGATAGTTCAGCCGCAAGTTATGCCGTTGTTTGGGAAACGAATCATGTCTCAGCAGGGTGTTTTCTCACCTCTAGTTTGGAAAAAGTCAGGAAAGGTGGGAGTGTCGGGGGAGGGAAAGAGGGAAGGATTTGCAAATATGGGGGTTTCCATTTGGGCACACGCGAGGCAAAACAAACACACAGATGCAGGGGAGAAAGACAGTGACTGTGTTTACATGGACATCAGTAATCAAATTATTTGCCAAAGTATTAATTTGTTGACTTTAACTGCAGTTTGGCACTTTCACTTTTTATTCAGGAGTATATATCGTCAGAAAGCCGTGTGTGTCTAGACTATCCTGTCACAAAATGCGGCGAAAATCCGACACGACAGTACAAGTTTGATTGTGATGTTTACGTGTTTACATTCGGAGAGCAGCATTTACAGCGGATCTTTCAGTCTATAATATTGTACTATAATATTGCAGTGATATTAACATACTGTAAACTTAGTAACTAAATCATTTTGACTATGGTATGTCTTTAAAAACTGAAAGAGCACTGCTGACCATACGAAGTAACTTTGCTATCTGAATGAATAAACAAGGGGCACTGCTCTCACACACACTTACCAAATCTGTAGACACAGGGCAATCAATATACACTGCAACCGTGTATTTTTTAAAAGGAGACAAGCAGCAAATCCGTATTTCATAATTTCCAGATGCGAAAAGCTCTCGGGTAAAAAAATGTTCCTTACAAACGCATTTCTGTCGCGTGTCGCATGCAATATAATCCACACGTGAGTCCAGCTGCGCTTTCATAGCGGGGAAATGAAAACAAAACCTCCGTTGCAGCACAATAATAAATGCAACACTGACGACCCGTGTCTCCAAATTCTCGTTCTTTGACTTGTTTTAGCAACACAATGTGGCGTTTCTCTGTCGTCTGAACACTGTAACAGGTAAAACAGTCTTCGTGGCTATCATGCATATTAATGAAGTTGCACCGCATACACAATAGAGCACGCTGATTGGTTTGAACAAAGTCTTTCTCATGAATTAATGCCGCACACTCAGAGACGTCACAATGTACTTGCAGGTACAGACAGCCTCTCTCCACGCTGGAATACACACAAGCATCTAATCGGTGTGACGCAGCTTCAGAAATTAGTTTCAAACCGGAAGAACGAATTTGCTCAAAATAACGCAAAAACAACCAATTTTCACTTTTTAGTGCAATATATGTGTCCTAATAGTGTTTATAGCAGCGTGGGACACATATATGACTGTCAAAAGCTCAACAAATGTGTTTTGGTCTTTCGTGACCCTTTAAGAAATGATTAGTCATCCATATATTAATCTCATGTAGACATTTAGTAAGAAGGGAGGTGAGATGTTGTAGATTTTGATATAAACTTGATATAGACTATGAAGACAGATCCAGGTGTATTATGTTAAGCTTTCACAACAAAGAAATCTCAAACTGTCAGGTGTATTATGTTAAGCTTTCACAACAAAGAACTCTCAAACTTGCATTTAAACATAAGACATAATTGAGTGATTAAAACCATACACTGGACATTTCACATAATGATTTATTATAAAGTTGTCATAGTAGTCCTATTAACACCCCCTTTATGTAAATTGTTACTTTTTAAAAATATATCTTTATTGCATTTTAACTTTAGACTCAGATAATACAGAAGTTACAAAATACTGTATTTTTCATCGATATTAATGACCTCTCTTCTTATTCATCAATCAAAACATTTCCAACTCCATCCTGTTTTAGGAACAATTTAAAAGGTGCCCAAACTCCTTCACACACCTTGTATTTATCTCCTAATATATAGGTTATCTATTCTATTCTTTTCCAACCTTCAAGTTACAAACTCCTGCAGTAGCTCTTATGTTCGAAATACCGTGGAAATTCTAAATAACCTGTAGCAAATGTCCTAGAAACCATGCAAAACACCTTGACAACCAAAGTATTATTCCCCAGGACAACATTTTAGCAATATGACTGTCACTTTTGTACACCACTAATGTTGTTTTTTGGGATATTCAGATTCAGGCTTTTGTTGACAAGCACTTTCATGGGTGTCTTTCCTGCTTCCCTTTACCCTCAAATGATGTCTCATTCTCAGCTACGCCTCCAGTATCTTGTCATGGGACTCCTGCCAGAAGCAATTTACAATCGGTTTGTTCGCTGACAAATATTCCACAGAGACACAGCATAAAAGTGATCCAGGCTTCGAAAGAAGAGCCATAATCTCTGTGGACCAATTACGCTTATCATCCTATCAAACAAAAGAGTGACATTCAGAGGTGAAAAACCCTCTTTGTGAAGTATTATCAGGGCTAATGTTGTTTTTTCCTTCTCTTTCATAGTTTCAGATCACCAACAGCGTTGACTGCATTATATAGAGACACAGACGATTTGCTCCTCGAGTCGAGACATGGAGAGGACAGAGAATAAAGTGAGTCTGAAAGCATCACCGAATACAGACAAAATTGTCCTAATCTTCTTGTTAAAGGCAAAGTTTAGTCTAAAATGATTTACTCATCCTCCACTTGTTCCAAATCTGTTTAAGTTTCTTTCTTCTGTTGAACTCAAAGAAGATATTTTGAAGAATGTTGAAAGCTGAAAGTTTTCACCCTCCTATTTTTATGCGCATTTTGGATTTGTATAATGGTAATGACAAGATGTGCATACATTTTAAAACGTGCATAAAAAAACACACAAACAAGCACAAACCAGCCGGCCAAGCACACTGTACAATATTGTGTTATTTTGGACCTTCGAAAATACCTTAGCCAAAGTCTGTCATTAAAGTGGTTCAGTAATATTATCTCCCAGAACAGATTCTTTTGTCTTCATATTTTGAAGTACAAGTCGTTTATTATATAAGAAAAAAACTGAGCAAATTGCATTATTCTTTATGATATTTGACACCAGTTTATCAGAAAGAGACGATTTTTGTTCTCTTTGACTCTTTGGATGGAAATAGCACTTTATTTGGAAAAGTTTTATGCAATATATTGGTTTTGAACATACAGTGGGTGACACTTTAAAAGGAGCATTACCACCGCTAGCGGCACTGCCGCCACACTTAAGGATTAAGAATGTGTTTTTAGGTATAACTGCAGTTTGCGACTATGCTGCCAGGGGGCGGGATGCGAACGGACAGAAATATACTGTAGCTGTAAATACCCTGCTACTTGTAAATGAAGATGAATTAATGAAACAAAGCATTGTAATTCCTTCACTATTCATTAAAAACTTGTTAACAAGTTTTCTTATCGTAAACTTGTTAAGTGAAATGAGGATTCATTTTGGAAAGTAAAATTAAAGAAATAAAAGACAACTAAAATGAAAGTACAAATATACATACAAATAAGTAGGCACATACAGTTTTGCACATACAGTGGGTGACACTTTAAAAGGAGCATTACCACCTCGAGTGGCACCGCCGCCGCACTAAAGGATTAAGAACGTGTTTTTAGGTATAAACGCAGTTTGCGACTATGCTGCCAGGAAGCACAAAGGGACGGGATGCGAACGGACAGAAATATACTGTAGCTATAAATACCCTGCTGCTTGTAAATGAAGATGAAATAATGAAACAAGGCATTATTATTTTTTCATTATTCATTAAAAACTTGTTAACAAGCTTTATTATCATTGTAAACTTAAGTGAAATGAGGATTCATTTTGGAAAGTAAAATAAAAAAAATAAAAGACAACTAAAATGAAAGTACAAACATACATACAAATAAATAAATAATTAAAGCAGTGTTTTAGCCTAAATATAGAGAGATCTACAGTATTTGTTATTTTAAAGTGACAGGACTAAGACAGTCAATAAATACGCTTTTTCATTTACAGTTTTCATTTACATTTTCGTGGTTGATTATATTTTACTATCTCATTTTATGTCTTAATTATTGTTCATAAATAATAAATGAATAATTAAATAGGCCTAAATAATTATTTATTTAAAGACATTACCAGCAAAACACGGAGAAACGGTCCAGCGCAATGTTTTAAAGAGCTCATAAGTTGAATGCTACTTCATCAAAAGCCTAAAAATAAATTGACCTACCTCAAGCAGATCACTAAAATTATAATAAAAATTATTTTGCCGCAGGACGTAAATTAAACCCCACAAGTTTATTTTTAATAATATAGTTTCTGTTCAGTTCAGTTTTCAAAACATTAATGTTCTACTTTAAATTATAATTGTTTTTTTTTTTTTTTTTTTTTTTTACATTTGAAACTATTAATGGCTCTATCTTTTGTGTTTTAATTTTAATTTCAGTCTCCTTGCATATGCATGTGAAATATAATGCGTGCATAACAGCATAAAAAAGTTATACCTAATTCATCACAATTAGCTATATTAAAATACATCAGTCTGTAAGTCTAATTTGCATCTTTGGAGCTAATAAAAGCTCACAATGTGCTGTAATAGTATTGGAAATTTATGACCATTTTGTTTATATTTATGGCTAATCTCTGATGGCTAAATATTGATTAATCTTTTATAAATCATAAAAATATTGGTCTCTGGGATGCAGTTAATCCAGTGAACTGTAATGAACATCATGATTTTGTTAAAGATTTGCTTTAATGTGTGATATGATGAAACAGTAGTCATAAACAGCTACCAATGTTGAGTTTTCTCAATTCAAACAAGTAGATGTTTAAATCCAGAGACAGTAGTCTATAGGTCATGATAAATTGGTGCATGTACAGTAGAAGTCAGAATTATTAGACCCCCTCAATTATTAGCTGCCCTATATATATATATATATATATATATATATATATATATATATATATATATATATATATATATATATATATATATATACAATTTCTGTTTAACACAAAGACGATTTCTTCAACACATTTCTCAACATTATAGTTTTAATAACTCATTTCTAAAAACTAATTTATTTTATCTTTGCCATGATGACAGTAAATAATATTTGACTAGATATTTTTCCAGATACTAGTATTCAGCTTAAAGTGACATTTAAAGGCTTAATTATGTTAATTATGTAAGTTAGGGTAATTAAGTCAATCATTGCATAATTATGGTTTGTTCTGTAGACAATCGAGAAAAAAAAAAGTTTATTGAGGCTAATAATAATGAGCTTAAATTTGGTTTAAAAAAATTGAGAAATTGCTTATTTTCTAGCCAAAATAAAACAAACAATACTTTCTCCAGAAGAAATAATATTATAGTGAATACTGTGAAAAATACCTTGATCTGTTAAACAACGTTTAGGAAATATTTGAAAAAGAAAAAAAATAAATATTACAGGAGAGCTAATAATTTAATAACTATATGATTTTTTGCCATTAATCCATCTTTTTCTCATTCCCTCAAGGAGTCCACCATCTCCCCACAAAAACAAACAGTGAAAAACAGATCCAAGTCCACTGAAGAAGTGCAGCAAGCCAAAAAGGTAATGGCTCTTTAATGTTCATGTCACACAGTTTTAGCGGAAGTGGTGTTCAACTCATTTCTGATGTGAATGTAGATGACAGTGTGACATTCTAGGTTTCAGTTCTTTATTACTCTCTCATACAGTGCTTTTTACATACAGTACTGGCCACAATAAAACCATGTGTACAGTACAATGTGTCACTCTAGTACAGATTTCAGCAGCTGTTCAGCACCATCTAGTGATGTGGTCGAATAATCTCAGAATGTGTGTGTGTGTGTTTGTGTATGTGTGTGAATGGATTTACTTGGGTATAGAGTTTACCTTTATTACGTGCATTATGACCTCCTCATTTCTAAAATGATGCATACATAAAATGTTTTTCTATTTAAGTAATAATATTGATAATCATAACACTACAATAGTATTACATTTACCAAAAATACTGCTACTAGTAAACTAGTTTACTAATTAAAACATGCATTACATTAATACATAATAACACTTTATTTTGATGGTCCATTTGAGATTGTCTGCTTAATATCTGTTGATACTGCTCCTTCAACAGACGTTTAACTATGTCTATAAGAAACTTTGCAAGTACATGTCAACTTACACTAAACCTAACCCCAACCTTAACCCCAACCTAACAGTCTACTTATAATCTAATGAGAATTAGTTGGCATGCAGATGCAATGTAACCTAAATTCAACAAATAGACCATCAAAAAAAAAAAAAAAAGTGTGACCTAATACATTAATGAATAATATTGTTATTCAGTAACAGTAGTTGATAGATTTGAGTGCACTGTAACATTACTATTAAAAATAAATAATAAATAATTAAATAATCATTTTCTATGTATAAAATGGATTACAATAATGGAAACAGTAAATTAATAAATACTACTTTAAATGTAATAATCTCAATATATGTTTATGCATTTTCTATCTTTTAGAACCATAAAAAGCAGTTAAATAAATAAATAAATAAATAAATAAACAATAAATATTTAAACCATAAAATGTTTTAAACTAAATAAGTATTTATTTAGTAATAATATTAATATTATTATATTAAATAATAATGATAATAACAATAATGATGTTAATATTAATGGTATAAATAAATAAACAAACAAATAAATAAATAAACAAGCAAACAAACAAATAAATAAATAAATAAATAAATAAATAAATAAATAAATAAATAAATAAATAAATAAATAAAATGAATGAATGTTTTGGTAGGGTTATAGTTTGAATTAGCCTTAGCCTCTTTACATTGTATTCATTTCATGTAAAACAATACATTTTGGAGATCATCAGGAACAAAGATACAAAGATGTACAGTTAGCTTTTCAATGTATTTTAAATATCTATTTAGACAGCAGTGAACAAAAATAAAATCAACTCTTTATTTGATTATCTAGCTATTGTGATACTCTATTTGACTAGAACGCATAATATATACTCAGTATTGGAAAGAGTACTGAAAAATCATACTCAAGTAAAAGTACCATTACTTGCCCAAAAATGTAGTGCGAGTAAAAGTGTCAGTTGTAAATATTACTCAAAGTATGAGTAAAAAAGTAGCCCTTTAAAAGTACTCAAGAGTAGTGAGTAATGAGTATTACGCTGTGAAAAGTTGATGTGTTTACATGCAGTTTGTGCAGGGACGTGTAAACGTAACATTCTGTAGTGCCTTTAGTGATCTGTATATTTATTCATTCATTTCTTCTTTCCTTCCATTGTTTGTTCGTTCTGTCTTTCCTTCATTCATTTGTTCCTTCTTCATTCCTCCCTTCATTCGTTCGCTCATTCATTCTTTTGTTCCTTCCTTAATTTGGTCTCGTTCATTCATTCGTTCGTTCGCTCCTTAGTTTGTTCAGTCCTTCCTTGAATCCTTCATTCATTTGGTCCTTCCTTCATTAATTAGTTCCTCCCTAACTTCATTTGACCCGTCCTTCCATTCTTCATTCATTCCATTTAGTGATTGTTTAAGGCTGGTGATTTCAGTCATCATACAGTCGACATCCTTCATTTTCTTATCCGTGACATGCAATAAACATTCCTTCATTGTGTGTAAAGATTTTAGGCATCTTCTTGGACACTTTTAATGCTTCCAAATGGTTAGCTGCAATTATAAAGTGCCTATGTCTTGAGGTTGTTCAGTATGATGCGATTTACCTTCTATGTACGATTTGATTGGACAGGAATCGCAGGACTGATTTTTCTACTTTAGCCAATCACCATAGACAAGAAAGAAAAGAAGTAGTGGCTCCAGGTGGAAGGAAAATAGTGGAGTAAACAGCACCGATACTGCACAAAAATGTACTCAGGGAGAAAGTAAAAGTATACATTTTTAAAACTACTTAGTAAAGTGCAATTCCTGAGAAAACCAATTACAGTAATTGGAGTATTTGCTACTTTACACCACCGTATATACTGTACTTTTAACTGCTCTGCTCCAAACTCATTTTTTTGCACAGACAAATCCTCATTCAGCTCGCTGCTTAAACTGGCACGTGTTGAGAAATATCCTCTTAATGCATTTTAAAGTCTCTGCTTACTCCTCTTTGCCACAGGCCTTCCATACACCACAAAAATCTCTGCCGGCCAAACCAGAGACCGAACAACTAGAGGTAAACACGAAATGACGGATTATGAACTTTATAGAGCTTGACTTTGAAAAAAAAAAATGATCAAAGATTAGAGCAAAGAACAGTCAGTACTGCTTGTGCTGTCAGAGCTGCATTATTATTATGTAGTATTTGAAGTCCTCGATTACATTGTGTTTAAAGTGTTGTATATTTCATAGGAGACCGCAGAACTGAGTGCCTCATCGCAGGAGTTCAAATGATTGCCGGATTCCAACTTCGGAGCGCTGAGATTTAGAGAGATCAACTGGAATTATGGGTCGAAAACAAGAGGATGATTCAATGTCTTTATTCGTGGGTTTGTGATTCAGTTTAGTTAGCATAGTAGAAAAGGAAAAAATAAGTATGTGTAGCTTCTTGACTTTGTATGAGTATGATAATGTTGGTGAAATAAATGCAGAACTGGATATAACACAGTGATTTGTTTGTGTGCGTGCACTTCATATTATTAAGGTAGTACATATGCAATCAGTAAATTTAAATTACACTTAAATATTTAAGTATTAAATGCAATGTAACACATTTAATACAATAATAATAGTATATAGTATTTAAATAACTACATGTCTAATCTGGTAAATATTCAATATCAGTTTCTTTGTTTTACATTTAAGCAGGACATCCAGAAAGTGTTGACAGCGCTTATTTTTTCAACAATTTGCAAAATTCTACAAACAATACTTTATGATGACAGTGTGAAATAGGTATGTTATATATATATATATATATATATATATATATATATATATATATATATATATATATATATATATATATACATATATATACACACACACACACACACAATTGAAGTCAGAATTATTAGCCCCCTTTGAAGTTTTTCCTTTTTTCAAATATTTTCCAAATGATGTTTAACAGAGCAAGGAAATTTTCTTGTCTGATAATATTTTTTCTTCTGGAGAAAGTCTTATTTGTTTTATTTCAGCTAGAATAAAAGCAGTTTTTATTTAAAAAAAAACAAACATTTTAAGGTAAAAATTATTGGCCTATTTAAGCTATATATTTTTAGATAGTCTACAGAACAAATCATCGTTATACAATAACTTGCCTAATTACCCTAACCTGCCTAGTTAACCTAAGTAACCTAGTTAAGCCTTTACTTGTCACTTTAAGCTGTATAGAAGTGCCTTGAAAAATATCTAGTCAAATATTATTTACTGTCATCATGGCAAAGATAAAATAAATCAGTTATTAGAAATGAGTTATTAAAACTATTATGTTTAGAAATGTGTTGAAAAAAATCTTCTCTCCGTTAAACAGAAATTGGGGAAAAAGTAAACAGGGGGCTAATAATTCTGACTTTTCTATATATATATATATATATATATATATATATATATATATATATATATATATATATATATATATATACACACATACAGTTGAAGTCAAAATTATTAGCCCCCCTGAATTATTAGCACCCCTGTTTATTTTTTACCCCAATTTATGTTTAACAGAGAGAAGATTTTTTTACACACATTTCTAAACATAATTGTAACATCCCCGGCTCGTCCCCACTCACCCAATCCAGTTTCACCATCTCACACCAGTCCCATCCAATCACGAGAACCTTCCCCTGATTATTAAACATCTGCACCTGCTCATCATTAGCCCGGACACTTTAAATACTCACCTCCTCCGTTCACTCCTGGTCCGGTATTGAAGTCTCATGGTTGTCTTCACCCAAGCTCCCTCGTCTTCTCTTCTTCCATGGATGTTCCTTCTGAGTCTTCGTAACCATCGCACTGATAAAGGGAAGTGTCTTTATTATCTTACCACATCCGAAGACCTATATTCACCTACATGCACTTTGTGCACATTGCCACCAACGGAGGTGTTAGGGTTGTTAACCCAGTCTTGACTGTCGCCAGGTTTACCAGGCGAAGACGTATGAGGTGTTCCTCGGATGATCTTCCATTGCCCAGCACTGTGTGATAACCTCTTGTGATTTACGTTGAATAAACTAAATGAAAAGATAACCATCTCTGACTTCTTTGTATACCAGCGTGACAGAATACCGGACCCGAAAACAACAACATGGAAGCTAACGCCACGCTACCCGGAAGTGAGTTGCCTTCCGCATCCATGAGCGCTAGCTCCAACCTGGTGGTGACACCGAGTACTCCACTAGCTCGACCAACGAGTTACTCTGGGGATCCGAGCACCTGCAATGGGTTTCTACTACAATGTTCTTTATATATTGAAGCCAACCTTGTGCAATTCCCTAACGAACTTTCCAAAGTTGCATTTGTTATTTCCCTTCTCTCAGGTCGAGCCTTGCAATGGGCAGATGCATTGTGGAGTACTCGTAGCCCAGTGATAACCACCATCCAATCCTTCGTCACTCACTTTAAGGAGGTATTTTCAGTTCCACTTACCCCTTTATCAGTGCACGACGAACTCATGAACCTTTCCCAAGGAAGGATGTCAATTCACGAATATACTTTGCAGTTTCGGACACTTGCAGCCAGCAGCGGGTGGAACCCCGTGGCGCTTCTGGCTGCCTACCGTAAAGGATTGAAACCCTCCCTCCGTAAACAGATGGTCATTTATGATGACAATACGAACCTTGAATCCTTCATCAAAAAAACCATTAGTGTGTCAACACTTATCTGCTTGTTCTTCTCTCTCTGATGATTCTCCATTACCGTCCAAATCTCCCACGATTACGCAGGACCCTGAAGAACCAATGGTCACTGACTCCTACCGGCTAGACGCCACGGAACGCCAGCGGCGTATTCAACATCAGCTCTGCCTCTACTGTGGAGAATCAACTCACCTGATAGCCACCTGTCCCATCCGTCCACCTCGACTCGTGGTGAGCAAAGTCGTCCTCACACCCACAGTATCCACCATACCCCATATTGTTGCAGAGTTGGTAATACACGATCAAACTTTTCCCGTACATGTTCTGTTGGACTCTGGAGCCGCTGGGAACTTCATATCCTCCACCTTCATCTCCCGCTACAACATTCCATCAGTGAGGAATGAAGTTCAGTATCGCATCACCACCATCCAGAGCTCGCCGCTAGGAGAAGGAAAAATCAATCGCCGTACTAAGCCTATCACCCTTCGCCTGGATCGGAATCATCAAGAGAAACTTACCCTTCTTATCCTTCCTCGTGCAAATGTGGACGTCATCCTGGGACGACCATGGCTTATTCAGCACCAACCTAGCATTAACTGGGAAACTGGAGATATCCTCGAATGGGGATCCAAGTGCAGAAGTAATGGTCATATTACCCCCTCTACTGGTCATTCCTCTTCATTACCTCTGCAGAATACAAGCGTACAAGCCACTCATCCTCCCAGCCATCCCATTCCCTCAGTATATCACGAATACTAGGACGTCTTCAGCAAGGAACGAGCCACTCAATTACCCCCTCATCGGTCCTGGGATTGCTGCATCGACTTGCTGCCCGACGCCAAGTTACCACACGGAAGGATTTATCCTTTATCCCGTCCTGAGCACGAAGCTATGCACAATTACATCAGTGAAGCTCTCCAGCACGGGTTCATCCGACCGTCTACATCTCCTGCCGCCTCCAGCTTCTTTTTGTCGCTAAGAAAGATGGAGGACTCAGACCATGCATCGATTACAGAGTGCTTAATGCTGCCACCATCAAGTTTGCCTACCCTCTACCTCTAGTCCCAGCTGCCCTGGAAGAACTGAGAGAAGCTAAAGTGTTCAGCAAACTAGACCTCCGGAGTGCTTACAATCTCATCCGCATCCGCCAGGGGGACGAGTGGAAAACGGCCTTTGTTACACCCTCCGGCCACTATGAGTACCTCGTTATGCCCTACGGACTGGCAAATAGTCCATCCATCTTCCAAAGCTTCATGAATGAGATCTTCAGAGACTTTCTTCATCGTTTTACCATTGTCTACATTGATGATATCCTTATTTACTCCCGCAATCTTGAAGAGCATCAGGACCATGTGATACAAGTACTCCAACGTTTACGACAGAATCATTTGTTCCTCAAACCAGAAAAGTGTGAGTTCCATCAAACCACTATATCCTTCCTAGGGTATGTCATCACCCCACAAGGAGTGAGTATGGAGCAGTGCAAAGTAGATGCTGTATCGAAATGGGAATACCCGAAAACCATTAAAGAACTCCAGCGTTTTCTGGGATTCGCCAATTTCTATCGGCGGTTCATTAAGAACTACAGTGTCCTGTCAGCTCCACTCACTTCCCTGCTCAAAGGAGGAAGACGAGTACTCACCTGGACCCCTGAGACGTACCGTGCCTTTGACCAACTCAAATTGAAGTTCGCCACAGCACCCATCTTACGTCATCCTAATCCCAACCTCCCGTTCATCGTTGAGGTGGACGCCGCAGACACTGGAATAGGCGCTATACTTTCCCAATGGTCTGGTGAACCCAAAGCCCTCCATCCTTGTGCGTACTATTCCAGGAAATTAACAACAGCGGAACAAAATTACGGAATCGGTGACCGCGAGTTGTTAGCCATCAAACTGGCACTAGAAGAGTGGCGTCACTGGCTTGAAGGAGCCCAACATCCCTTCACCGTCATCACTGACCACAAAAATCTCCAATACATACGAGATGCCAAACGTCTGAATGCTCGCCAAGCTCGCTGGTCTCTCTTCTTCGCCCGGTTTAACTTCAACATCACCTACCAACCTGGTCACAAGAACGTCAAAGCCGATGCCCTATCAAGACTTTACTCACCTGATCCTCGTAACGACTCCGCTGAATCCATTCTTCCTCCTTCCATCTCTGTGGCTCCTATTTTATGGCAAATAGACGAAGAGATTCGTTTAGCCACCTTAGAGGAACCAGTTTTCCCTGGTCTTCCTCCAGGCTTGTGCTATGTACCCACGAGATACCGCATACCACTCCTGAATAGTACACACACCTCCCTCGGCTCAGGACACCCAGGTAGCAGGCGAACCCTCTCGCTCCTCAGAGAAAGGTATTGGTGGCCTAAAATGGCCCACGATGTCACCCAGTACGTTAAGGGTTGCTCGGTCTGTGCCATCACTACCACTCCACGCCATATACCTGAAGGAAAGCTGCTGCCGTTGCCCATTCCCCGCCGACCCTGGACACACCTTGGTGTTGATTTTGCCACCGATCTACCCCCCTCTCAAGGATACACCACTATCTTAGTGGTTGTAGATCGGTTCTCCAAATCCTGCAAATTAATACCTCTCAAAGGTCTCCCCACAGCCCTTGAAACAGCTGAGGCCCTGTTCCATCACGTCTTCAGGAACTATGGTCTCCCCGAAGACATCGTGTCGGACAGGGGTCCGCAATTTATCTCCAGGGTCTGGCGGGCGTTCTTCCACCTTCTGGGTACCACCATCAGTCTGTCTTCTGGCTATCATCCTCAAACCAATGGTCAGACCGAGCGTAAAATCCAAGAGATTTCCCCGGTTTTTACGCTCATATTGCAATAACCATCAAAACACCTGGAGCCAGTATCTTCCGTGGGCTGAGTATGCACAAAATTCTCTTCGTCAATCCTCTACTGGACTAACCCCTTTTCAATGTGTCCTAGGCTACCAACCATCCTTGTTTCCCTGGAATGGGGAAGCATCAGAAGTGCCCGCGGTTGATCACTGGTTCCAGGAGAGCGAGAGGGTCTGGGACTCAGCTCACGTCCATCTTCAGCGGGCAGTCCGGAGGTACACCGAGCAAGCCAACCGCCACCGGCTACCTAATCCCATATACCAACCAGGAGATAAGGTATGGCTCTCTACCCGAGACATCCGCCTCCGGCTGCCCTGCAGAAAGCTGAGTCCCCGCTACCTGAGACCATTCACCATCCACTCCCAGATCAATCCTGTCACCTACCGTCTCAAACTTCCACCACAGTACCGCATTGCATCATCCTTTCACGTCTCCCTCCTCAAACCCTACACTAACCCTGTTTCTCCTCCTTCCGCAGAACCTGAACCACCCCCCCCTCCCGACCAAACGGAAGTCATCAGCGATAACATCTATCAGGTTAAGGAAATCCTCAACTCCCGGCGGCGGGACGGTCGGCTCCAGTACCTCGTAGACTGGGAGGGCTTTGGCCCCGAGGAGAGATCCTGGATCCCTCGTGATGACATCTTAGATCCATCTCTCCTCGAAGAATTCCACCAGAGACATCCCGGTCGTCCAGCTCCACGAGGACGTGGCCGTCCCCGCCGTCGATCTAGGGTGCCAGGAGTCACCCGTGGAGGGGGGGGGGTACTGTAACATCCCCGGCTCGTCCCCACTCACCCAATCCAGTTTCACCATCTCACACCAGTCCCATCCAATCACGAGAACCTTCCCCTGATTATTAAACATCTGCACCTGCTCATCATTAGCCCGGACACTTTAAATACTCACCTCCTCCGTTCACTCCTGGTCCGGTATTGAAGTCTCATGGTTGTCTTCACCCAAGCTCCCTCGTCTTCTCTTCTTCCATGGATGTTCCTTCTGAGTCTTCGTAACCATCGCACTGATAAAGGGAAGTGTCTTTATTATCTTACCACATCTGAAGACCTATATTCACCTACATGCACTTTGTGCACATTGCCACCAACGGAGGTGTTAGGGTTGTTAACCCAGTCTTGACTGTCGCCAGGTTTACCAGGCGAAGACGTATGAGGTGTTCCTCGGATGATCTTCCATTGCCCAGCACTGTGTGATAACCTCTTGTGATTTACGTTGAATAAACTAAATGAAAAGATAACCATCTCTGACTTCTTTGTATACCAGCGTGACAATAATAGTTTTAATAACTCGTTTCTAATAACTGATTTATTTTATCTTTGCCATGATGACAGTCAATAATATTTGACTAGATAGTTTTCAAATCACTTCTATACAGCTTAAAGTGACATTTGAAGGCTTAACTAGGTTAATTGGGTTAATTAGGCAGATTAGGCTAATTAGGCAAGCCATTGTGTAATGATGGTTTGTTCTCTTGACTATCAGGAAAAAATATAGCTTAAAGGGGGTTAATAATTTTGTCCTTAAAATGGCTTTTAAAAAATTAAACTGTTTTTATTCCAGCCGAAATAAAACAAATAAGATTTTCTCCAGAAGAAAAAATATTATCAGACATACTGTGAAAATTTCCTTGCTCTGTTGAACATCTTTTGGGAAATATTTAAAAAGCAAAAGAAAGAGACTTCAACTGTGTGTGTGTGTGTATATATATATATATATATATACAGTGTTGGGGAGAATACTTTGTAAATGTATTTAGTTACAGAATACAGAATACCTGCTTTAAAATGTATTTTGTAACGTATTCCGTTACTTTGCTTAATCCTGGTACTGTATTCTAAATACTTGGAATACTTGGAATACTCCCCTTGAAAACAGCCTTCAAGTCTATTAAATGCCACACTATGCGTTGGTAGCAATTTCTGCAGGAAAACAGAGGGCCTATAATGCTAAACTATTGACTGACAGGGAAAAATAAATAAAACAATATAATTATGTTTATTAAATAATGTTTATTTAATAAAGTGTCAACAAATTAAATTTCTGTTTCTGTAATAAACATAAAAAGAGCTTGAACATAGACAGCATTACTGTCTGTAATATACAGTATATGTATTTAATATGCATTTTGCTTACCCTTTGTATTTCACAGTCTGCACAGAAAAATATCAGGTATACAAGAAAAGAAAAACTTCAAAATAGTTTATGTAAAACCAAGGTAATGCAGGGGTTTTCAAACTTTTAGGACACACGCCCCCCCAAGACTGTCCATTTTCACTTCCCCCCTCCCCTCCATTCCCCATGTGCAAACATCATTCACATATTACTGGCTGCGTTTAAATTGTGTAGCATTAATTACGTTGAAACATAAAAATACAGCTTACCTGATTCAGTGTGAAGGCTGAGCCTTTTTCTGTGGTTGGATTACTGACTCGACTATTTTTAACTGTAAATCATCTTCCACTGTCAATAAGTGTGAGCCTTAGTCTACTTGCTTTTGATGAACGTACAGAAAATGCTGCTTCGCAAATCCAAGTTCACAGAGCCCTGACAGTGTGATTGAGTCGAACATTGAGTATGTTTACATGGGCAACAATACTTTAATATGATTTTATTACGATTAAGACAATACTCTGATTGAGTCACCATGTAAAAAGCGATTTTTGATGATCTTAATCCGACTACAGTCATAACTGAACTAGAAATGGAGTTAAGACTTGTGGAGTATGCATATATTAGTGGCATTATTGAAGTAAACACCGCAATCAAGATATTACTGTCATGTAGGACTTTTCTCTGCATTTTGCGACAAGATCCACACACAAGGCTGTCAGTAAAGGACCCCACACACACACACCCATCACGAACAACCTAGTTGCCAGATTGGGCGGTTTTGAATTTGCATTTCGGCGGGTTTTGGATAGCTTTTGGGCTGGAATCAGTCAGCTACATCTGGCAACACTGATCACGAAATGCGGAAGTTTTTTTCTTTCTATTTCACGTGCGCTATCAAATCCCATTAAAACATCTTCCAGCATTCCTTACTAAATATTCGTGTCTAATAACCCAGTTTGTCATGGGGAAATGTTCATGAGTGAAAGTGCCGAACTGCAGTTAAAGTCGAAAAATTAAAGATGAAACACCCGAAATGTCATGAGACTCTGCAGGAAACGTGAATAGACGTTCAAAAAGCACTTTACGTAACACCGTAATTATATTATTGTCCTATTCAGATTAAGGCAAATAACTACTGATGTCAATGTAAAGGTAGTCTGTCTTCATGTCGTATGTCTTCAAAGTAAGTGAAAGATCCAGAAGGGCATCCTGCTGATTTGATTCAGAAGGGCACTATTTTGGCTCACCGGTTTGACTTTCATTTAGCGTCATTCATGTTAAAAAGCAGCCGCTCCATTTTATTTGTATATGTTTTACTGGAACGCATTAACTCTACAGGTGCCTGACAGATGTGGAACTAACATTAATCCGATTCACTCTAGTGAACGCATAAAAATCATCATCATTTTACTCGCGTGCATGCCTCAAATAAAACCCCTGATCAGAGGTAATGTAACAGGTTCTATTCAACATTTTAATTTCTATTATGAAAACTTCTCACCTAAGAACAATATTGCAAATATTAGAAGAATGCAAAATGAGTTTGCTTTACAAAAATGTAAACATCAAAATGAACAAGTTTTGTTTTAAGTCAAACATATTAGCCAGTATAGCCACCTATCTACAGTACCTAACTACCTATGCTTTTTTTCCTAATCAACAGACAAGTAAAGGTGGTTGTAACGGAGCAATAGAGACATTTAGAAGTGCTTATCTGTCATTCTGTTGCGATGAGGAGTAAAAATGAGTCCTCCCTGGCTGAGTCGCTCTACAGGAGCACTTGATGGCAATTGTGCTTTATGAACAGTGCAAACGAAACATCAAGCAGCAAATTCACGAACAATGACGGCAAAAAAAAGCAGTTTATCTGAAAATCTTGGTTGTTGTCCGGTTGTTCGGTGTTTGCGATCGTCCTTTTTTCTGCGTGAGAAAATGGAGGTGTGGCGTGAGAGCGTGAGAACAGGGTCATTTGCGTGAGTCTCACTGAGTTAACGCTGGTTATTGGAGTCGGGAGTGTAGCTTCTGTTTCTATGGTTTCGGCGGAAATTTATTAATATTATTATGGGCCAGACACGCATCGCCCGAAGTATTCCAAGTATTTCCTTATGGTATTAGGAAAGTAACTGTATTCTAAATACCCTGTTTAAAAATAGTAACTGTAACGGAATACAGTTACTCAAGAATAGTATTCTAAATACGTACCGCCGGTACATGTATTCCGTTACTCCCCAACACTGTATATATATATATATATATATATATATATATATATATATATATATATAGATTTGTTGACATGTTTGCAGATTTATAAAAATAGATAAAGTGAAATATCACATGTTCCTAAGTGTTCAGACCCTTTGCTCAGTATTTAGTAGAAGCACCCTTTTGATCTAATACAGCCATGAGTCTTTTTGGGAAAAATGCAACAAGTTTTTCACACCTGGATTTGGGGATCCTCCGCCATTCCTCCTTGCAGATTCTCTCCAGTTCTGTTAGATTTGGTGGTAAACATTGGTGGACAGCCATTTTTAGGTCTCTCCAGAGATGCTCAATTGGGTTTAAACCAGGGCTATGGCTGAGCCATTCAAGAACAGTCTTGGATTGTTGTGAAGGCACTCCTTCATTATTTTAGCTGTGTGCCTAGGGTCATTGTCTTGTTGGAGGGTAACCCTTTGGCCCAGGCTAAGGTCCTGAGCACTCTGGAGAAGGTTTTCATCCAGGATATCCCTGTACATGACCTCATTCATCTTTCCCTCGATTGCAACCCGTCGTCCTCTCCCTGCACCTGAAAAACACTACTACAGCATAATGCTGTCACCATCATGCTTCACTGTTGGGACTGTATTGGACTGGTGATGAGCAGTGATTGGTTTTCTCCACACATACCGCTTAGAATTAAGGCCAAAAAGTTCTATCTTGGTCTCATCAGACCAGAGAATCTTTAATCTCACTGTCTTGGAGTCCTTCAGGTGTTTTTTTTTAGCAAACTTCATGCGGGCTTTCATGTGTCGAGCCACTCTGCCATAAAGCACTGACTGGTGGAGGGTTGCAGTGATGGTTGACTGTCTGACTGCATCTCTGGAGCTTAGCCACAGTGATCTTTGAGTTCTTCTTTACCTCTCTCACCAAGGCTCTTCTCCCCCAATAGTTCAGTTTTGCCAGATGGCCAGCTCTAAGAAGAGTTTTGGTCATCCCAAACATCCTCCATTTAAGGATTATGGAGGCCACTGTGCTCTTAGGAACCTTAAGTGCAGCAGATTTTTTTTTTGTAACCTTGGCCAGATCTGTGCCTTGCTACACTTCGGTCTCTGAGCTCTTCAGGCAGCTCCTTTGACTTCATGATTCTCATTTGCTCTAACATGCATTGTGAGCTGTAAGGTCTTAAATAGACAGGTATGGCTTTCCTAATCAAGTCCAGTCAGTATAATCAAAACACAGTTGGACTCAAATGAAGGTGTAGAACCATCTCAAGAATGATTACAAGAAATGGACAAAAGTTAAATATATGAGTGTCACAGCAAAGGGCCTGAATACTTAGGACCATGTGATGTTTCAGTTTTTCTATTTTAATAAATCTGCAAAAAATGTCAACAATTCTGTGTTTTTTCTGTCAATATACAGTATGGTGCTGTGTGTACATTAATGAGGGAAAATTTAACTTAAATGATTATAGCAAATGGCTACAATATAACAAAGAGTGAAACATTTAAGGCGGTCGGAATACTTTCCGTGGCCACTGTATATATAAGTATATTACTATATATAATACAGTAAGTATTTACAGTCTTTGCACTGACACCCAAAATTGAGCTTAGACTGGGTACACACTACATTTACATTTTGTCATTTAGCATTTGTCCAAAGCAACTTACAATTGCTTCCTCAATTCAGTGATTCAACAAGAAGAGGTAACACACTCAAGAAGTGCTAATTATACAAAGGAACTGTTAGTGCTCAGCGAATTCAGTGCTAGAGTAAGGACTTTACTTAAACTGTCCAGTGCATATAGAGAGAAGAGTGTTTCTACAGGTGGTTTGTCAAGCCCAATCACTTGTGTCAAGAACACTTCATAAATGCACTGTTTATTTTATTTTATTTTTTATAGATATGGAGTGGTTGTTAGAAAGTATAAAACTGGTGGGAGTGTTAGTTAAAGTGTCAGAGAGTTAAAAGAGTGTGTTTTCTACAGGTGGTTTGTCAAGGCCACTCACCTGTGTGAGGCACACTCAGAATTGCATAATGTTTTGAGGTTTTTGTGTGCGGAGTGATAGGGAGGAGAAAAGAGAGGGTCCTGGTTTTGAGAGCTGGGACAGTGGATAATATTTCACAGTGTAATTGAAGTTGAGGGCTCTAATACTCCAGAACTGTTTTCCTGAAGTCAAGAGCTGGAAGAGACTGTGGAACGGATAGGTGGAGTCTTTCAAAATACTGGTAGCTTTGCTGGAGCACTGTGAAAGGAAAATGCCCTGATGGAGGGAAGAGGGGTACCAATGTTCACTCTCCAATCGAAGGCTCCTGGAGGGGTTGTAGATGCAAGATGGGAACTAGAAGTGCATTGCAGTATTACAGCCTTAAATGACAAGAGCTTGGACTAAAAGCTCTGCAGCATGATCTGTTAGGAAGGGTCTGATTTACTTTATGTTGATTTACTTTATGTTGAAATCATGCAAACCTGCATGATTGAGCTGTGTTAGCAATGTGTTCTTTGAAGGACGGCTGATCATCCAGGACCACCCCAAAAAAGCTTACTGAATGACATGGGGTAATAGTAGATGATCCCAGTTAAATTGAGAAATTGTGTTGAACGCTGTAGAGATGGCGACGCAGTGGCGCAGTAGGTAGTGCTGTCGCCTCACAGCAAGAAGGTCGCTGGTTCGAGCCTCGGCTGGGTCAGTTGGTGTTTCTGTGTGGAGTTTGCATGCTCTCCCTGCGTTCGCGTGGGTTTCCTCCGGGTGCTCCGGTTTCCCCCACAGTCCAAAGACATGCAGTACAGGTGAATTGGGTAGACTAAATTGTCCGTAGTGTATGTGTGTGAATGAGTGTGTATGGATGTTTCCCAGAGATGGGTTGCAGCTGGAAGGGCATCCGCTGCATAAAATATATGCTGGATAAGTTAGCGGTACATTCTGCTGTGGCGACCCTGGATTAATAAAGGGACTAAGCTGAAAAGAAAATGAATGAATGAATGAATGTTGTAGAGATGAGAAGTTCAGTTTTTGCCAGATTAAGCTGTAGGCGATGGTCTTTCATCCAAACGGAGATATCCTCCAGGCAGTGCAAGATCCTTGCAGCTACTGTTGGGTCATCTGGATGAAATGAAAGATAGAGTTGTGTGTCATCAGCATAACAATGGAACCATGTGTTAGGTTGACGGTTCCAGTGATGTGGTGTGAATAGAAAATAGAAGGGGACTTAGAACAGATCTCTGAGGTACCCCTGTGACCAGCTGAAAAGCTTTGGATACCTCTCCCTTCTCCAGGCAGCTCTGAATGATCTGCCGGTGAGGTAAGACTCCAACCAGCAGAGTGGGGTTCCAATGATGCCTATTAAAGAGAGAGTAGACAGTAGAATCCGATGATTCACAGTACTGTATATAAAGAAGCACACAAGTCCAGTAAAAGCAGAATAGATCATTTAGAATCTGGTTTGGCATCTGCAGGGCTTCAGTGATCGAGAGAGTAGTGTGGTTTCAGTGAAATGTCCATATTTGAAGCCCGATTGGTTTGAATCTAGCAGATTAATTTTTAAGTGTGACAAAGACACAATGTCACAGACAGCACAGCAAATTTTCAAACAAGAGTCCCGAATGTGAACAAAGGAAATCACAAAAAATCTCTTGAGACTCAAGAATAAACATGGTGAATGAATAAACAAATAAACATTTGTGCAGTTGCCACAAATCAGCAAGCTGATCCTTCATCACTGCTGTCCAAATTGCTTCCGTCTTCTTTCAGCTTCTTTCTGATTTAATGTTTTTTCTTTCAAAATCTTTGGCTCCTTCCACACAGCTAGATTTATTTTAAAAATGTATTTTACTCCTATAATGGGTTGCATGTCGTGACATGATGTGACACAGCACACGCAAACAGAGTTTTAACCAAAGCCCCTCCAATGTTCTTCAGAGCAGATTAAGTCACTCTTTACACACCTCACCCCACAGGAAAATATGATTAGTTAATATTTAGAATCATTAAGGTAATCGGGACATTATGTGATTATTGGAAGGGGAGAAATCATATATGTCCAGCCTTAAGCCGCGGTCACACTGGACTTTACTCCCCATAGACTTCCATTCATACGCATGCGAATGCGTCAGACCGGAAACTCAGGGTCATGCGTCGAGTTTCGCAGGTTGCTGCGAGGCAAAGTTCAAGCTTGGTGAACTTTTACCTGCGAAATCGAATCACTTGACTGCGTGAGACCAATCCAGGATTAAAACATGACCTCTCTGAACAGAAATTTAAAACATGGAGCAATCGCTCGCTTTTTTTTAATGTCTAATCATCTTGTTTAATCCCGTCCCTTTTCGCAGGGCCGTATGACAGAATTTCACAAGCTCAAACTCTAGCGTGACTGCGGCTTTAAGTGATTCCTGTTTTTGATAATCATCTTTGAAATGTTTCTACAACTTGATTGGATTCCACCTGAAATAAATTCAATTGATTGGACATTACTTAGGAAGGCACACACCTGTCTATATAAAGTCCTGCAGTTAACAGTGATTGTCAGAGCACAAGCCAAGCCATCATGTCTAAGCATGACACAGTATGGTGTCACAGAACAAATCTGTGGAATGGAAGGTCCCAGTGAGCACAGTGTCCTCCATCCTCCATAAATGAAAAAAAAATGTGGAACCACCTGGACTCTTTCTAAGCTGAGTGATTAGGGCAGAAAGGACTTAGTCAAGAAAACTGACAGATGGTCACTCTAATAAAGCTCCAATTTTTCTCTGTGGAGAAAGGAGAACCTTTAAGAATGACAACCATCTTTGCAGCACTCCATCAATCAGGGCTGTATAGCAAAAAAAAAATCCCAAAATGTTATGGTTTGATAAAACAAAGATTGAACTCTTTGTCTGGAGGAAACCAGGCACTGCTCACCACCTGACCTACATTATCCCTACAGTGAAGCATTGTGAAGCAGCCTCATACTGAGATATTTTTTAGTGTCAAGAACTAGGAGACTAGTCAGGACTGAGGGAAAAATAAATGCAGGAATGTACAGACATCCTTGATGAAAACCTGCTTCAGTGTGCTCTGGACCTCAGACTAGTGCAGCGGTTCATCTATCAAAAGTACAATGACCATAAACACTCACCCATACCAAAGGAGTGGCTACAAGACAACTCTGTGTGGTTTTAAACTATGACACTGGGAATAACCAAAAAGACCAATTTTGGGATCAAACAGGATTAAAATGTTTCATAGTGGTAAGTTTTTACTCAGTATCTTCCCAATAACACCACATTTCACTGTTGTTATGCTTTCATCTCTTGCCTTCTTTCATACTAATTCATGCTAATATTTCAGTTCTGTATGGTAATAAATATGCATATGGCAATGTTGATGCATTTGGTCTTGGCAGCATACTGTAGATCTACTATGCTGCAGCCAGTGTTGGGGAGTACTGGAATACATGTACCGGCGGTATGTATTTAGAATACTATTCTTGAGTAACTGTATTCCGTTACAGTTACTATTTTTAAACAGGGTATTTAGAATACAGTTACTTTCCTAATACCATAAGGAAATACTTGGAATACTTCGGGCGATGCGTGTCTGACCCATAATAATATTACTAAATTGCCGCCGAAACCATAGAAACAGAAGCTACACTCCCGACTGCAATCACCAGCATTAACTCAGTGAGACTCACGCAAATGACCCTGTTCTCACGCTCTCACGCCACACCTCCATTTTCTCACGCAGAAAAAAAGGACGATCGCAAACACCGAACAACCGGACAACAACCAAGATTTTCAGAAAAACTGCTTTTTTTGCCGTCATTGTTCGTGAATTTGCTGCTTGATGTTTCGTTTGCACTGTTCATAAAGCACAATTGCCATCAAGTGCTCCTGTAGAGCGACTCTTCAGCCAGGGAGGACTCATTTTTACTCCTCATCGCAACAGAATGACAGATAAGCACTTCTAAATGTCTCTATTGCTCCGCTACAACCACCTTTACTTGTCTGTTGATTAGGAAAAAAAGCATAGGTAGTTAGGTACTCGTGGCTATACTGGCTAATATGTTTGACTTAAAACAAAACTTGTTCATTTTGATGTTTACATTTTTGTAAAGCAAACTCATTTTGCATTCTTCTAATATTTGCAATATTGTTCTTAGGTGAGAAGTTTTCATAATAGAAATTAAAATGTTGAATAGAACCTGTTACATTACCTCTGATCAGGGTTTTTTTTTTTTTTGAGGCATGCACGCGAGTAAAAATGATGATGATTTTTATGCGTTCACTAGAGTGAATCGGATTAATGTTAGTTCCACATCTGTCAGGCACCTGTAGAGTTAATGCGTTCCAGTAAAACATATACAAATAAAATGGAGCGGCTGCTTTTTAACATGAATGACGCTAAATGAAAGTCAAACCGGTGAGCCAAAATAGTGCCCTTCTGAATCAAATCAGCAGGATGCCCTTCTGGATCTTTCACTTACTTTGAAGACATACGACATGAAGACAGACTACCTTTACATTGACATCAGTAGTTATTTGCCTTAATCTGAATAGGACAATAATATAATTACGGTGTTACGTAAAGTGCTTTTTGAACGTCTATTCACGTTTCCTGCAGAGTCTCATGACATTTCGGGTGTTTCATCTTTAATTTTTCGACTTTAACTGCAGTTCGGCACTTTCACTCATGAACATTTCCCCATGACAAACTGGGTTATTAGACGCGAATATTTAGTAAGGAATGGTGGAAGATGTTTTAATGGGATTTGATAGCGCACGTGAAATAGAAAGAAAAAACTTCCGCATTTCGTGATCAGCGTTGCCAGATGTAGCTGACTGATTCCAGCCCAAAAGCTATCCAAAACCCGCCGAAATGCAAATTCAAAACCGCCCAATCTGGCAACAAGGTTGTTCGTGATGGGTGTGTGTGTGTGCGGTCCTTTACTGAAAGCCTTGTGTGTGGATCTTGTCGCAAAACGCAGAGAAAAGTCCTACATGACAGTAATATCTTGATTGCGGTGTTTACTTCAATAATGCCACTAATATATGCATACTCCACAAGTCTTAACTCCATTTCTAGTTCAGTTATGACTGTAGTCGGATTAAGGTCATCAAAAATCGCTTTTTACATGGTGACTCAATCAGAGTATTGTCTTAATCGTAATAAAATCATATTAAAGTATTGTTGCCCATGTAAACATACTCAATGTTCGACTCAATCACACTGTCAGGGCTCTGTGAACTTGGATTTGCGAAGCAGCATTTTCTGTACGTTCATCAAAAGCAAGTAGACTATGGCTCACACTTATTGACAGTGGAAGATGATTTACAGTTAAAAATAGTCGAGTCAGTAATCCAACCACAGAAAAAGGCTCAGCCTTCACACTGAATCAGGTAAGCTGTATATTTATGTTTCAACGTAATTAATGCTACACAATTTAAACGCAGCCAGTAATTTGTGAATGATGTTTGCACATGGGGAATGGAGGGGAGGGTTGGGAAGTGAAAATGGACAGTCTTGGGGGGGCGTGTGTCCTAAAAGTTTGAAAACCCCTGCATTACCTTGGTTTTACATAAACTATTTTGAAGTTTTTCTTT
This sequence comes from Danio kyathit, assembly GCA_903798195.1. Taxonomy (NCBI): domain Eukaryota; kingdom Metazoa; phylum Chordata; class Actinopteri; order Cypriniformes; family Danionidae; genus Danio; species Danio kyathit. The sequence goes on from LR812539.1 coordinate 39,257,787, forward strand.
TCTTGTATACCTGATATTTTTCTGTGCAGACTGTGAAATACAAAGGGTAAGCAAAATGCATATTAAATACATATATTGTATATTACAGACAGTAATGCTGTCTATGTTCAAGCTCTTTTTATCTTTATTACAGAAACAGAAATTGAATTTGTTGACACTTTGATAAATAAACATTATTTAATAAACATAATTATATTGTTTTATTTATTTTTCCCTGTCAGTCAATAGTTTAGCATTATAGGCCCTCTGTTTTCCTGCAGAAATTGCTACCAACGCATAGTGTGGCATTTAATGGACTTGAAGGCTGTTTTCAAGGGGAAGTATTCCAAGTATTCCAAGTATTTAGAATACAGTACCAGGATTAAGCAAAGTAACAGAATACGTTACAAAATACATTTTAAAGCAGGTATTCTGTATTCTGTAACTAAATACATTTACAAAGTATTCTCCCCAACACTGGCTGCTGCTGCTTTGAATATTGATGCAGAACTAGTACCGTGACTTCCTACAGCCAGTATATTCAAAGATATGCTGGCTGAGACTAAAACACACTGCTGCTGCAAACATACTATACCTGTAACCCCCAAACAAGGCAGGAGAACATGAAGACAATTCAAATTAATGAATGAAATTAGCAACATGCATTTATGATAACATAGTGAACTAGACTATGTATGCCTGGACTACCTTGCCGAATGGCTTAACACTACACTGTAAAAAAAAAAGTTGACTCAACTTAAAATTGTAAGACAACTTGCTGCAGAGCATTTTTGAGTTGACTCAACTTTCAACCCAAGTACTGCACTTGACTCGATTTAACTCGATTTAGTTATATTTGGATGATGAACAAAATGCTTCCCATTAAATTAAACATTAAATATATATGTTTTTTTGGATTCATAAATAAAGTGAACTTTGGACCAGTTCTCTGTCCACACAACATGCTCCTGAGCAAATATTTAGTCCATATTCTTCCAAATGTGGAGACCCTTTATTATGGGATATAGATACTTTCCATGTTCAGAGCTGAACAAAAGAACAAATATAGCTGCAGTGTTTGCTGATTGCCCATTGAGATTCTCCACATTTTCTTGTCCTCCTCATGCCTTTGTCTGTCATGGACGACTAGCTTTTATGTGTGGACAATCTTTGATTCACCTCTTTGGCATTTATCTGGAAATCTCATCCTGCTGATTGTGGATTTCTGTCATTTTAGATAAGCTCAGCATCTTGCAGGGTCAGCAAAACTTCTTTAAATCTGAACAAACAAATCATCCAGTGATTGTTTGAATGGACAGTTGACTTCAACTACAGCTATTGCTATCCAAAATAAAAACCCATTTATGTTTAAGCAGGGTAACAAGATCGAAGTGTAAGGCATTAGATTCATAAATATGCACAGGCACCTTTCTGTACACAAAATGAAACTTTATTAACTAATCTAACAAAACTGAAACCTAACACAAACACACATTCATACAGGTTGTAGAAAAGTGTAAAGGAAGAAAAATAAGAGTTTGAGAGAGTGTAATGATTTAAAAACCTATCAAAAATAATCAGTTTAACCCTTCTATGGTTTCTTTAGGGTTACATTTAATTTACAATCTAATCTGGAGGCATTACTTGCGTTCCTCGTGTCCTCCCTCTGTTGAGCTAATGTTCCCACGTGGTTAGCTGGTGGTCGGCTCTTTGTCCTGTGAGGCTTGGAGTGGGGTGGAGCCTGTCGTTTCAAGTTTTGAGGCTGCAAAGAGACTAGTGGTGTTGACTTCTGGTTTCGCGGTGCACTAAATTTAAAGGTGCTGTATGTAAGTTTGTGACTCTTCTAAAGCATAAAATACCATAATATGTTTGCAGGTATTTAAGAAACATCCCAAGTGAACATACTTGTTTAACTGAAAAACAATGCTGAAGTCAGATATTCTGCTTTGAAAATGGTTTTTCCGTGCCGGAACGCTGTCTTTGTTTAGCCTGCAGAATGCCAGTTTAGCCAATTATATTTCAGCACTCCGGGTTGCCTTGTTGGAAAACAGCGTATTTCATTCATTCATTCAGAAAGGCTCTGAAAGCATGCGCCCGTGACCGAAATGGACAGTATCAGACATCGAAATGAGACAGATTCAGTTCCACATGAGGTTATTACTTAGCAAATGATATAAACATTTCGAACGTAAACATTAGGTGAGCAGGTTACATTGTAATCTCGTGTCCTAACAACACGCAAACAGCAGTTTAGCTGTTTGCATCAGACGAAACATGACAGAAATGTAAATACAGCCTTTCAGAAGCACAGAATAAGCACTCACTCACGAAACGGTAAGGTTTAGAATCCATTCAAACTCACATTGTTAGCATTTAGCACTGAATAAAACACACAAGGCTTACCTGAGGTGCACTGTCATAGGTTTCACATGTTGAGCTGTGAGAAAATGAAACCGTTTCTAATATCTCAATTCGAGGTGTTGGTTAGAACTAAAACTCCTTTTAATATGGAAAATATTCCCTCTATCGCGTGTCGTTGATTTTATTTAGAACACAGGTTCACTCGCTCCTGTACTCAATCTGGCATCCCACGCGTGCGTTTATTTTGATCTAGGAGTGCAATACCTAGTTCAACCACTGGGTGTCAAACTTACATACTGCACCTTTAACTAGACTCTCGATGGAAAAGAAAGAAAGAAAGGTATCGGAGATGGGAATGTCTGAGCTGTGCAGTTAACCCATTTTTTCCAGGTCCAAGTCTGTTCACTGGACCTGAAGAGAAGCTGTCCTGAGCTGGAAAGAACGATTCTCTCTCTCAGGGTCTCTCCTTTTCTCCTGCCTTTATTCTGGTGTTCTCTGGGGGCCAGCCTTAGTCACCAGCTTTTATAAGGGTGGTTTTGTACCACCCTCATGGGCTGAGTTGACCAATGAGAAGTTAACTTCCCGAGGCACGTTTTATAGTCCTTTGTTGTGAAGCTTGGTGATTTGCATATGCATTCTGAGTGTAAGCTGATGCAGAAATGTTTAAAGTTTCTTAAAATGTTAATATGTTGCACATGTATTAACATAAACGTAAACAATCGTTCAAACAATCACCAAATTAGCTTTGCAGGGACATCAAACATGAACCATATGATCTTGGTTAGCTGTGGTAGATTTAAACATTGATTGCTGGAGGATTAAAGCCATAATATTAATACATGAGCAAGAAACTTGTTGCAAAACACCTGATTACACACCAAGAGGGAATAAAAGTTTACATTAAAAGCATAAGTCTTAAACAAGTTGTATAAAATTTGTCTTAAGCAAGCTCATTCCTTTCATGTCGTAAAGACCTTTGAAATCAGGTTACACAATGACCATTTAGTATTTTCTGGGTAGGGGAGGTTTGTGTATTATTGGTTGAATAAGGCAAAAAAAATTATGTGTCTGATCAGCCACATCTGTAACAATTAACACAAAAACTCGGGGGGATGCGGTATTTGACCCAACATTGGGTTACAACAACCCAACATGTTTTAGAATTGAATAAATTCTCAAATTTTGAAATCATAACTTCATTTTACAAATATAAATAGTGATGCTGGTGATATAATGATGTAATTAATCACTACAAAATGCTGCTGTTCTAAAAAGTTAACTTTAAGTTTAATTTGAAAAACATCTGTTAGCTTTATCAATGTTTGACCCAACGACAACCCAACATGTTTAGCGTGAACCACATTTCAAATCTGAATTTCTATTTTAAGCACCAGTCATTTTTTTTTTTTTTTTTTCCAAAGGCCACCAGCTTCTGTCTAGTGCTAACAACCATTCCAGCATCCTCTGACTGATAACAGACAGATGCCGAGTGTTCCCATCATGAGCTTTCACCCACTCCAAATTATTTCTGCTTATTTGGCACTGAAAATTACTGTGGGTCCAATCATTAGTGCTATTTTTCCATTGTCACCTCACTGCATGAGTACGGTTGATCCTGTGGGCTGCTTTACCCGGAGCACAGCGCAGGACACCAGAGTTTCAGGAAATAATGTGCTCACACTGACACTTTATGAGGAAACCAATCAGTGTCAAGCTTTCACTTCACTGGTCGTGGATGAACATATTTTTCAGCTGGACATTGTCTGAATTATACAGTAGGAACATTTGGGGAGAAACAGCTATTTTTTATTGAACTCACCTTTGTTGTTAGTTGATTATTGCGAATGTCTGACTAGTTTTTGTGAAAACAAATACTGAAAAAAAAAATAAAAAGAAGAAAAAACTAATAAGGCATATATTGAGAGTAATTAAACAGTTAATTTTTTATGTGCAAAAAAGTAATGTAAAAAAACTCAGCCTTTAATCTTTTCAGGTCCTATTTTTTATTTTGAAGTCACTTTGAGGCTTTTTTATTTGATCAAAAATACAATATAACACTTTAATTGTGAACTTTTGTTGATGTAATTTAACTGTTTTCTGATTAAATTTTAACATTTATTTTAATAAAAAATATGCTTTTTTTTAATGAAAAATTATGAGTTTTTAGCATAATTCATCCAGAAATCATTCTAATTCGAAAAAAAAAAAATGCTGATTTTATTATCATTTATTATTGGCTTTCAAAATATTTAAATATAATAATAATAATCTAAAACTAAATACATATAACATGTAATTCAAGCTTTTAATAAATAAATTATTATTTTAATTTCTTTTTGTGAGCACAATTAAATGCACAGCATACCATATTATCTGATAATTGTAGGAAATAATTCCAAAAGGCGAATGACTGTGCAAAGCCACAAAAAACAAAAAAAAAATACGATGTATATGCCAAGTTCTGCGGCTAATCAGCCGGAATCAGCTGAGGTAACATGACGGCGATTAGCGAGACCTAGCTGTCACTCAAGTGGCCATGCCCTTAATTATGCAGACTTAATATAGCTTAATAAAAACAAAACGGATGTGTTATCAAAAACTTCACCCCACTTACAGTTGTCATGAAGAGTAATATTAGCTACAGTTGAAACCAGAAGTTCACATACACTCTGAAAAAAAAAACATAACCATTTTTTTTTTAAATGTCTGATGCTATAAATCATATTAAATGTTTACTATTTTAGGTCTATTAGGATTACCTAAATCATTTACATTTGCTAAATGCCAGAATAATCAGAGAATTTATTTTTTGCTAATTTTTTATTAATTTCTAGACAATCAAAAGTTTACATCTATTTCCGTGGTATTTTTTTTTTTTAGCTTTGCTTTTAAACTGTATAACTTTGGTCAACTGTTTTGGGTATTCTTCCACAAGCTTCTCACAATAGTTTGCAGGAATTTTGGCCCATTCTCTCTGACAGAATTGGTGTAACTGAGTCAGATTTGTAGGCTGTCTTGCCCGCACAAGCTTTTTCAACTCTGCCCCACAAATTTTCTATAGGATTGAAATCAGGGCTTTGTGATGGCCACTCCAAAACATTCACTCTGTTGTCCTTAAAGCACATTTTAACTAATTTGGCAGTATGCTTAGGGTCATGATCTGTTTGGAATTTGTGGCCATGTTTTAATTTCCTGGCTGATGTCTTGATATGTTGCTTCAGTATTTCTACATAATGTTCTTTCTTCATAATGCCATCTATGCTGTGAAGTGGACCAGTCCCTCCTGCAGCAAAACAGCCCTACAACATGATGCTGCCGCCCCCATACTTCACAGTTGGGATGGTGTTCCTAAGCTTGTAAGCTTTCCCCTTTGTCCTCCAAATGTAACACTGGTCATTATGGCCAAACAGTTCAATCTTAGTTCTATCAGACCACAGGACATGTCTCCCAAAATTATTCTTTTTCCCAGTGTAATTTAGCAAATTGTAAACTGCCTTTTTTGTTGATTCTGGCTTGTTGATTTTCCCATGTTGTCACAAAAGGAAGCAGTGTGTTTGAGGTTTTCCTTAAATACTATTCTACAGTTGTGCCTCCAATTAACTCAAATCTTGTCAATTAGCCAATCAGAAACTTCCAAAACCTTGACACCATCATCTGAGCTTTTTCAGAAGCATACTAATCTCATTGTATGTAACCTTGACTTTCAAGAAAAGTTATAACAATTTCTCAAAAATATCTCTCTCATTATTCTGCTATTAAGCATAACAGAAACAAATTTGATAATCCTAACTTACCTAAAAGAGAAAAAGTTTAGTCACATTAACATCTGACTTTTTTTTAAATGGTTATGTGCCTTTTTATACAGTGTATGTAAACTTTTGGTTTCAACTGTATATGCACCAAAACCATTTTTTGTACCAGGCTGTAAACATGTTTATATCAGTTGTAAAATTGGCCAATTTTGCATTGCAGTCAGTGAACATCTGAAGTTTCTGGAGCCAGCCCCCAAAGGCAAGTCGATGAATTGCAGTTTCAGTTACTTCTGTATTGACTTCACGAGCAGGATGTTGCTGCTTGGTTTTACAAAGCGAATGCCCTTGCAGCCCCAACACACATACACTCTTGCATTCACACACATACACTACGGCCAATTTAGGCTATTCAATTCACCTATACAGTAGCACATGTGAGGAAGACTGTGGAGGAAACCGAAGCACCGAGAGGAAACCCACGCGAACACGGGGAGAACATGCCAACTCCACACAGAAACGCCAACTGACCCAGCCAAGGGTCAGACCAGCGACCTTCTTGGTGTGAGACGATTGTGCTACCCACTGCGCTACTGATGCGCCCATGCCACCAGCTCCCTTATAGTCTCCGTCTTGGATTTCGGGACCACCAGTAGGTTTTTCTCCTCCCCCCTTCGCTGTGCTATACAATAGAGCAGGCCCTTTCCGACCACGAAGTACGGGAGAGGGTGAGGCCCTGGAATACGCACTTCTCCATCTATTTCTCAGACTTGCTTCCAACAATGTTTTAATCGGTCATCTTCCCGTTGCTCTTTTCCAAACTCTCCTCCTGTAGTTATTCTCTGAAACAGATCAAAAAACAGATTAGGATCTGATTGTGCGCACTCACCCTCTCGCTCGCTGTCTGTGGTCAGCATGACGATTGGACGGCCCCCTTTTCTTCGCGGACGAGCCCGTCCCCTCTGTCGCAGTCCTGCTGGCTGCATCGTGGTGGATAGGAGCTGTTGGAATCTGGGATAATCCCTCCCCAACAGAATTGGAACTGGTAAGTCACGTACAATTCCTACTTCCATCGGCCAGGCGCCTGGACCAGCCGCCACTGTTACTCGCCGTGTGGGTACATGGCGCGTCTCCCCATGTACTCAGGTGATTGGCATTGTTGCTTTAAAGTCTGGTTGGGGAGGGATGATGTGTGGTTGAACCAGTGTGATGGATGATCCTGAGTCCAATACAGCCATCAGCTCTTTTCCCCCGATCTTCACCATGCGCTGTGGGGCTCCGTTTGGCACTGTATGATGCACGATGCAGCCAGCCATCCATGCGCGGGCCCCTGGAGACTGTGGTTTGGTTGGCATGTGCTCGTCGATGAGGGAGGGGGCCGTCGGCCTGCTCATTGCACGTGAGGTGCCCTCCGGCAAGCATCGATCCTGGGGTACCCTTTGGGGATTTGCAGCCGCTCGCTCTCCTGCATCCCGTGGAAACGAAGCATCTACCAGCTCGATGGCTTCTACTAGGCTAGCCAGACTGGTAGGGTTTCTCATACTCACGGGGCGGCGGAGCTTTCTGGGGAGGGCTCTGAGCAGGCGGTCGATCACCACTCGTTCAGCGACCTGTGAGGCGGTGATGTTCCCCGATAGCAACCAGAGCTGTGCCAGTCTTGAGAGCTGTGTGGCTTGCACTCGGGCGGAGACCTGTTCATCATACGACCATTGCCAGAACTGCTGGGCTGCGCTGATGGGAGAAAGCCCAATCCTGGCTAATATCTTTCTTTTTAACATCTCATAATCTTCATTTTGCTGGGTTTTTAATGAATAATAAGCACGTTGCGCTTCACCAGTTAAAAATGGAGCCAGGATTCTCGCCCATTCACTTTTTCCCACAGCTCTCTGGTTGCTATCACCTCAAATGTGTGTAGATATGTTTCGACGTCATCCAGGTTACTGAGCTTCGTCAGATGATGGTGAGCAGTACTCCTGGCATCCGGAAGAGGCACATGATGGCTCAATAGGCTTTCGACAACCTGCTCAGTTCTTTCCAGTCTGGCTGTGATCTTGTCCGAGAGCTGTTGTTGCGGAACGCCACTTCTGTGAGTTGCTGCAATAACTCCTCCATTCTGTCGTTTGCCGGGAGAGCGAGCTAGATGACAAGCTGCAACACAAACAACAAGTGTAAGCGGTTGATGGAGTCCTTAATTTCACTCCTAATAAGCGCGCATTCTCCATCAGTGTAGCAGGGTGGAGTGAAAAGGCAAAAACAAGTTGTAGTGAACACACCCCCGAAGGGCTTTTTATTTACTTTTTATTTTTTATTGAAGGTGAGATGTGTAGGTGTCTTCGGTGTGCTTCCCTCGGTTCCCAGTGTGCTCGTGCTTCAGGTGAGTCCGTAGGTGAGTTGTGAGTGAAAGGTTTGTCCTGTTAGTCCGTGCTGCTGTGAAACGCCGATCGCCCGATTCGATCACTCCGTGCTTTCTGTATGAGAGCGCGAGAACTCGTTAGCGGAGAGGCTTCTCACCATCTGTCTCTGTTGTGGCGTTTTTATATGGTTGTGGCGAACAAGCTCCAGGTGCAGGCGATCGGCGTAATTGCGTCCAGCTGGCTTGCGTGCTCCTTTCCCAGGATGACGCTGAATATTCATTAGGCGGCCCGCCACATAATGTAGAGTTAATACTTAACAAAATTCACTATTTTCTAATACTTAATAAATGCTTCATAGTGCGTAGTCATTTTAAAGAGTTACAAAAGAAAGTTAAGTATTCATTTTTCCTGTATTTTTGATCTCACACTTTGACTTGGCTAACCCTTTAAAAAAAATCTAAATAGTTAATAATTAAAAAAAAAACTTTGACCCCTAATGTATAATTAATATTAAGCTTTCATAATGATGACAGCTTTGGAATAATAGAGCTCTTCTGAGATCATTTAACCGCAGGAGTCTCTCATTCCTGAACACTCACAGAATACAGAAAATAATTTATCACCAGTTCAGGAGAAGGTGAAAGCATGTTGTTCATTCATGCATCAATGCGAAGTGAATAAGTGAATTAACTCATAACTCTGCACGCCTTCTTTTATAAATCTAAACCTCAATAATATCTCTTAATATGCACATTCTGTGGTATCAGACAATATGACTAAAAAGCAGAGCAGATCTGGACGTTTACAAACCATTCATCAATGTCTTGAAGAAATCTCACCACTTGGTGTCCCGCTGTCCACTCTCTGGACCCTAAGAGACAATGGCTGCGTTCAAAACCTTGTACTTCTCTACTATTGAAAGCGATTGAGTATGTTTGAATCCCCAATGTTCAAAAAAGAGTAGGCGAGAATTACCTCAATCCTCGCGAGATTCGGCCGTACGTATACTCAATTTGCCTAGATATGTGCATACTCACCCACAGCATAATAGGAAAAAAAACAGTACGCGAAGAAAAAAGTACGTAATCAAAAAAGTGTAGGCGAGAAAGCCCCGGATGCCCTACTGCTTCTGGCCAGCTTCCGGAGTATTCCTTAGATGGTTACTTATCTATCCCAAGTGGCAATGGGAAAGTATTCGGCACGGAGAAGAAAAGCAGGAAAAGAGGATACGTCATAATACTGAGGAAAAACGGGACGTGGACACTTTGAAACGTAAGTTATTGGAAAGCAAAGAGACGCTTCCCTGAGTTAAATCGAATGTGTTGAGCTAACGGTAGTGTACAGTGAACTGTAGAGTTGCTGACAGTTTAAAGGTGCTTTATAGTAACGTTATGTTTGTTTTATTTTGCTCTAAAACACTTGAAGCACATAACGTTACGCTTAAAAAGTGAATTTACATAAACAAAAAGACGATTAATAAATGACTGGCATAAATATATGAGAAGTGTAGCAGATCAGCAAATGACAACATTAAACAGACTCCTGAGTGAGTGATGTGTTTATGCTGATGTAGAATTCACTGCTGTCGACACTGTTTACATTATACACTGTTTACGTTACATATAATATTACATATAATATTGATAAATCTAAATAAACCATAGTTCATTTGTTGTATCTGTTCATTTGTATAGGTGATCATGAGGAATTTATTTTTATTTATTTTCAAACACAAAATGACAATAATCTCTTAAAATGACTAAAATGTCCTCAGACTAGTGCCGTGTGCATTGAGGATGAAAAAGCGCAGCAGTGTGCTGGAGATGATGTTGGAGATGCTGTAGTGGACAAGACGACAAGACCCTGACAGATGTTGCTGTGCTCTCTTCATCTTCAGAATCGGTTGCATGGACAGCTTCATGTCTCAACCTCGTTTTAGTCTGACAGCAGCGATGATGATGATGACAAACACAGATGAAGACCCGCTGATCATCTGCAGAACCGGCCCGCTGTGTGGAGATAAAGCAGAACATGCGGTTCTACATGATTGTAGAACAAGTTTGAATAAAGCTTTGTTTCATGTGTTGTGGACTTATTTGTCTTGGTTATTTTTGTTCATTCTATTAATCATATATTAATGTTTTCTTTTATGGTCAATAAATGAAATAATAATTTTTCAATAATTTATACATTAGGTCATATTTTTACTGAAAATTAAGATGTACTCACATTGGCTGCAATTGTCTAGTGACTATTAATGCATCGCTGTGGCATATAAAACAAATGTTAATTTGTATTTGGTTTCATTTATATATATATATAATTAGTTTGATTTATATAGATGTCCTTTATTATTGAAATTAAAGTATATATTTTAGGGTATAGAATAAATGAAAATGTTAATTCCTTGCTTCAAATTGTGGTCATGTAAAATAAGCAGACTAAAACACTGTACGCAAAGATGAACATCACTCTTGGATGGCCTATAGTAAGTAACAGCACAATATTGATGCCAATATAATAAACTATTACAATAATTCTCCATATCTTCTGGTATATATATGAAGAGTTCAGATGCAAAAACCTTAAAATGCCATCTGTTCTAAAAGCTCCAGTGTGTATGTTCAGTAAATCCAATTTCATGGCAAAAATAGGTTCTTTGCATTGCCTAATAAATACGAAAATATTGGAGGCTAAGAAAAATGCTTATATATATATATATATATATATATATATATATATATATATATATATATATATATATATATATTTTTTTTTTTTTTTTTTAAATGTATATATATATCTTACATGTTATCTTATTTTTATTATTATTATAGGATTGTTATAATTATTTATAATAATTAAAGAACTTATCATTTGTACAGGCTCTGGAAAACATGCTTGTATCATTTACAATTATAAAAATGACGTGATGTAATGGGTTTCTTGTGTTATAAGAGATTATATGCACACAGATGCACAATGTGAAGGTTAAATATATCTGCGTTGAATAATCAAACAAGTCAGGAAAACAAGATTTAAGTAGGTTACTTGTGGATAAAAAAATGTTATACAAGCAATAAAGACAACAACAAAATCATGTGAACTTTTTCTTTTAAATAAGTATATTATTTTAAATTAAGATTCATTAAACCTGCAATTTCTTTAAAGTTGTTGCGCTTCTAGCATCAGTCACATGATAACGTAAACATGGCGGATGAGGTACGATCCTATTCATACTTAACGAGATTTGGCTGTTGAGTGCCTACACTTTTAGTCCTCGTTAAGTGAGTACTTATTGAAATTGAGTACCTACTCATTGAGTATGCGGTTTCGAACGCAGCCCATGTTGACATAATACTTGATATATGTTTCAGCAATGAGCCTATGTCAATTTAAATGTATATACAGTATTTCAATATACAAACATGAAAAATGTTACAAAATATATACACTACCAGTCAAAAGTCTGAGGTCAGTATGAATTTTAAATGGTTTTAATAAATAAATATTTAACAATTGAATTTTTTTTTTTTACATTTAATAAATGCCGTCTTGATGAACAGAATCATTTTATTTAACGTATTAAATATAATTAATAATAATAATAAAAAACTGACCCCAAACTTTTGACCGGTAGTGTATATTTGGTAAAATATTTTTTTTGAATATATATTTGCATTTGCGTGTACAAAATATTTTAATACAGTATTTTATGTATTGTTTTTTTTCTCTCTTTTTTTTTTTTTGTTCTTTTTGTTTATAAATAAAACACTTTTGGTCTTGTGAATGGGTCATTGTTATTTATTTCACTCCTGAACTGTGCCAAATGTAAGATTTGAAGAAAATCTTTATGTCTAAACCAGGGCCGTCCAAACTCCGTCCTGGAGTGCCGGTGTCCTGCATATTTTAGTTCCAACCCCAATTAAACACACCCGAACCAGCTAATCAAGCTCTTTCTATGTATACTTAAAACTTCCAGGCAGGTGTGTTGGAGGAAGTTTGAGCTAAACTATGCAGGACACCGGCCCTCCAAGACCGAGTTTGGGCACCCCTTGTCTAAACCATCTAAAGCAAGAAACACACTTTAAATGTCGAACTTACAATAATATTTAAAAAAAAAAACATTCTCCTTGACTGCCATCATAACAGACAACAATGTCAGCTATATTAGTTTATAGTTTGTTCAAAAGGAATAAATTGGATACTTGGATGTCTGTCCACTTTCTGAAATAACATTTTGAAATACATTTAACTATATACATATAATAAATTTGGTATTTCAAGATACACATATACACTACCGGTCAAAAGTTTGGGGTCAGTAGGATTTTTAAATGTTTTAAAATAAGCTTATCCTGCTCACCAAGGCTGCATTTATTTAATCAAAAATACAGTACAAATTGTACAATTGTGAAATGTTATTGCACTGTAAAATACATATGCTGGATAAGTTGGCGATTCATTCCACTGTGGTGACCCCTGATAAAAAAGGAACTAAGCTGAAAGAAAATGAATGAATTTATATATTACCTTGTAGGATCACAGTGCATGCTGTCACATGTAAAACAGACTGAATGATATCATTTGAAGATTTTAGTAAATAAATGACCTTTATTTCCAGATGCTTTTGTATTTACATTTTAACTAAGCACTGTATAATGAGCGACTTTGTCCCTCAAATTGAGACGGCAGGTATAATGACGGCTGATAGCTGCAAGCACAAACTGTGCATCATTATATGAGGAGCGAGGAGGTATGTATTGATCATGCTGCTTTCTTGGAATTTTGTGTTTTGTTTAATAGCTTCATAATCAAGACTGTGATTGTCAATATAATCATTAATAAAAAAAAAAAAACATAAAAGAGAGAGTATGTCGCATTTCAGAGCAGAATCAGTTTATTTATTTGTTTAAATTGTAGGCAGTTGCCATGGAAAATTTCTAGATTTGTTATTCAGTTTGGATTACATTTAGATTAAATTACAGAATCAAAAATAGTAAATAAAAGTGAAACATTAATAAAATAAATGTGTCTTAGCCTTTTTAAAATAACTTAACCCATGTAAATGACATGTTGGATTTGTTTATAAAATTATATGTATAAAACATGATAGAATTTTAAAATTATATGTAAAAATTTATTTTGCTTTCACATTTTCCTTTCATCTAATTCATTTTTAGTTGTTTCTTTCAAAACAAATAGGTTCGAATTGCACTGGTGCTCAATTATCAATGAAGGTTCTATAATAAATATCGAATAATGATGAAGTATTTGGCACGGTGGCTCAGTGGTTAGCACTGTTGCCTCACAGCAAGAAGGTTGTTGGTTCGAGACCCGGCTGGGCCAGTTGGCATTTCTGTGTGAAGTTTGCATGTTCTCCCTGTGTTGGTGTGGGTTTCCTCTGGGTGCTCCGGTTTCCCCCACAGTCCAAAGACATGTGGTATAGGTAAGTGTGTGTAAATGAGTGTGTGTATGGGTGTTTCCCATAACTGGGTTGTGGCTGTAAGGGCATCCGGTGTGTAAAACATACAATATGCTGGAATAGTTCATATAGTTCATATATAGTTCGAATAGGCGATTCATTCCACTGTGACGAACTCTGAAATAAAGACTAAGCTGGAGGAAACCTAATGAATGAACTATAAAGTTCAATGTACAGATTAATCTGTAACAGAACTCTTTGGTAAAAGTGTACAGTAAATGTCACTTTGATGAGTTAAATGTATCCTCAATAAAATAATTAATTTCTAGATTTTTTTAACACCTTTCGAAAGTCTTACCATAAAATTGAATTACAATGTAGAGCACAATTCACAAAAATATTAAACTATTAAAACTGTTATCAACATAAAAAATCAATACGCACACAAAACCCGGAATCATTATATGACTTACTGGCAGGAGCTTTATAGGTACACTCTCAGAAATAAATGTACAAGAGCTGTCACTGGGGTAATACCTTTTTAAAAGGTACACATTTGTACTTGAAGGGTCCATATTGGTACCTCAAAAGTATATATTAGTACCTACAAATTTTAAGAGGAACACTTTTGTACTTTTTAGGTACTAATATGTACTCTTCAGGTGTTAATATGTACCTTTTAGGTACAAATTAGTACCTTTTGAAAAGGTACCACCCCAGTGACAGCTCGCGTACCTTTATTTCTGAGAGTGTATTAAAGGAATAATACGCCACCCCCCCCCCCCCCCCCCCCCCCCCAAAAAAAAAAAAAAAAAAAGAAAAAAAAGAAAAATTACTTCATTCACCCTCAAGTGACTGCAGACCTTTATGATTTTGTTTATTCTGCTGAACACAAAAGAAGATATTTTGAAGAATGTTGGAAACCACCGTTGACTTTTATAGAAATACTTTGGAAGTCAGTTTAAAACATTCTTCAAAATATCTTCTTTTGTGAAAGAATCTCAGCTTCAACAAGTGAAAGGTAAATAAATGATGACAGGAGTTTAATTTGTAACTATAACTTTACTGCTCAGTTTTTAAGTCATAATGTCGAGTAAATAAATCTATATTTAAATACATAAATAGCAGCTTATTCAAAGGTGGTAAAATTCTATAGAACTGTAATGGAGATACAATAAATGAGATATTAAAAACTAATTTCTTTGCAATGACGTTAAACTGCAGTGAGTATCAATGGCTGAATAAATTAGGAGAATTGAATCAAATGTGTTTCTTTCGTTTTGAGTCCTGGATAAGTGGATCTCGCAGAAGAGGGAGAAATTAAGCTAAAAATGCATTGTTAATACTTTCAATGAAGTCACATTATAATGACTCTTAATTAATTTTTCCAATTCAAAAGGAAATGATTTCTGCAAAATATATAAAGTTTACAGACAAAAGCTGTAGAGAAAAATGCTTGAAAAAATGAAGAGACCAATTGAAAAAGCTCAGTTTGTGGATTTATTAGGTATGTATTTGAGTCAAAAATTATAATTCTACACTGTTAACAATTCCCTTAGCAACTACAATAGCTTACTGGCAGCAGTTCACCAGCAACTTACTGTAAATCATTAATCACAGTTAAAATATTGTTTTTATACATTTACAGAGCCATTTATCTTGCTGTATATGTAGTTACAGTGCATACTATATCTTTACTGTAAAACATACAGTAATTTTCATAATGGAACAATAAAATACAATAACACCGCATAACTGTCCTACAGTAAAATACATCCATATTACAGTTAAATACTGTATTTTATACAAATATTGTCATTCAGAGCCTTTGTCAATTCAGAAAATGAGATTTTTAAAATGGTCTCTTCATTTTTTTCTCTTCAGGGTTATTCCAGCAATTACTGTTTCCTTATGTCTTTTAAATTTAAAATGTTGCTATTGTGTTGTGTTGTCTTAAAATTAATATAAATATATGCCTGAAAACAAATTTAAAAAAACCCTTTTTAGTTTAAATTGGGAAGAAATCCATAGTATAAAGAATAAAGCAAAAGGTTCTACTCAAATAAAAAAAAAAAACAATCATTCATTCATTTTCTTTTCGGTTTAGTCCCTTTATTAATCTGGGGTCGCCACAGCGGAATGAACTGCCAACTTATCCCGCATATGTTTTACGCAGTGGATGCCCTTCCAGCTGCAACCTATCACTGGGAAACAACCATACACACTCATTCACACACATACAGTATGGACAATTTTAGCCTACCCAATTCACCTGTACCGCATGTCTTTGGACTTGTGGGGGAAACCGGAGCACCCAGAGGAAACCCACACGAACATGGAGAGAACATGCAAACTCCACACATAAACGCCAACTGACCCAGTCGAGGCTCGAACCAGCGACCTTCTTGCTGTGAGTCGAATGTACTACCCACTGCTCCACCGTGCAGCCCCCCCAAAAAAAGAATACATTGACAATACATACAAACTTAAATAAGTAATTCTAATTCTTTTATTTATTATAATTTGTATCCAAATGATCTAAAATATACTTTTTATTCAGAAGCATATGATGGAGGCTATGGGAAAACACATATTCATCAATATTTGCAAGATACCTCTTCTTCTTCTCTTTCTGTACATGTTCATCTGTTCTCTGGATATCCTGAGCTCAGCCTTTCAGTTAGCTGGAGGTAAACTTTAACACCCTTTTTTTTTGTCCCCGCTTTCATTGTTCACTGATACAGTAACTTTTTTGAATATCTGTTTCCAAAGCCATTGTGAAAACATGGTTACTTTGTAACATCATATCCTCAGAGTGGAAAATAAAACTTCTGATGTTTTGTCTTTGGACAGGTAAGGTCGCAGGGGACATTTTCAAGGATAATGCGGTTCTTTCTAACCCTGTGGCGGGACTGGTGGTGGGTATACTGGTTACTGTCCTTGTGCAAAGTTCCAGCACTTCTACCTCCATTGTTGTCAGTCTGGTTTCCTCTGGATGTAAGTCAGTATTACTCTGTTTGACCCCTGCAGAATACTGTTCATTCACTAGTCACTTTTGTACAGTACTTCTGTACACTAACACTAATATCTAATCAGCCAATGACATGATAGCAATTCCATGTGAGGTTAAACTGAGCAGAATATTGTGAAAGAAAGATCATTTAAAGTCACAATATGTCAAATTTTTGTCATTAACAATTAGCAGTTTTGGTAGGACTTTACAATTAGAGTACATGAAAAATGATGTATTAATATGTAAACTAAACAATACTTTATTGTGGACTAATGATGTGTTAATGTATGCGATAATCATGAACTAACTTTGTCAATCAAGCCAATCAAGCCTTTATTTGTCACATATACCTCCATGTATTCACATACACTGACATATATTGAAATTGGACCCCCCATTGTCACATAAGTTCATGCGTGAATAACGGCTACCTTTTATAATTGTTAGTAAATGGTTGTTTGTTAAATAATAAATTAATCAGTGCATTAATTTTTGCTTAATTTAACCATCCTGAACTCTCTGGTTACTAAGGTAATCCTCGTTCCCCGATGGGGGGAAAGGACATTCTATGTGGAAAACTTCCACTATGGGGATTTCTTCAGAATCCAATCATCTGAAAGAGTATAAAAACGGGCCAATGAGTTGGCCAACGAGGGGAACGAGGCTTACAACCAGAGCGTTCCCCTCCACAACGAAAGAACTTTACCACGTCTCTGGTGAGGGGCACGCCACGGAGCAGCATGAGCGCACCTGCATCACCAGAGGCGCAGTCTTCCAACGTGTCCCCTGGCCCTTACTTACCTCACTTACCTATTCCGGTTTCGATATATTTTTCGGGGAGTCATAAAAATACACCTAGTTAAATTCTAAGAATTTTAGATATGACAGTACGTTGGGAAAGCGTTCAGTCCCGATAGGGAGGATGCTGCGGAGGCCACCTGCTGCCCGAATGGGAAGACCTGGTGCCAAATAGCATATGGACTAGCCCTGAGAAGGGGGAGTACTCATAAAGTATGAGAAGATGGTTAGCGGGGAGTGAAGACACGAGCCCACCTAGAGGGGGGACTACATTGTGGCTGAGTAAGCATATGGGATCGCCAGCGGGGATTGCGCAAATCAGGCACCTATACCCAGAACGCGGGCTGACCAGCGGGCATGCCAACAACGTAACTGGCCAACACCTGACTCCTCCGCTGAGTCAGACACTGGGGGCCTCGGAGGAACTCTGCAGGGTTCGCCAAGTGGGGAACTCAACTGACAAAGCGAGAAAGTGCACGTATCTCTGTGTTAGAGAGAAAGGTGCAGCAAGCATTTTACAAAGCCTAACCGAATTTTCTCATTCATCGGGGTTTCACAGGTTTCACGTGAGGAAATCGGTTCACTCGAAGATAAAAAAAATCTTGCAAATGTATTAGGTGTCGCCCAACCCGCAGCTCTACAATGTCTGTTAGAAAGATGCCATGTGCTAATGCCCAAAAGGATGCGCGCTTCGAATGAAGTGCGCTCTCACTCCTGGGGGACACGGCTCGCCCTGGCTCTGATAAGCGAGGGAGATGGCATTCACTGTTCAGTGGGCCAACCTTTGTTTAGTTACGACACTTCCCTTCTGCCGATCACCGTAACAGATAAAGAGCTACTCAGAGAATCTAAAGCTCTGAGTACAGTCCGTAAAAATACGCAAAGCTCGAACAGGACACAGCAGTAAAAGGGCTGGGTCTGCCTCCTCCGTGGGAAGTGCTTGCAGGTTCACTATGTAGTTTAAACGAATGCTGTAGGAACCTAGGACACCTAGGTGGGCCGGGGTCTCAGGAAAAAGTGAGAGTGGGCTACAACGAGAGAACAACTTAGGCTACAATCCACACTGGCTAATCAAAACATTCACATAATGGATCTGAAGTTAACAAGTCTGTGTGAGGGGGTCCAAAATCTCTGAGGAATATCTCTAGTAGTGTTAAAACAATGTCGGGAAGAATTAAGGGAGTTCTAAATGCAACAGTGGGCCTAAATTGGTACTAGCAAGATGTATCTAATAGACAATTTCAGTGTGGTCATGTTATTGGCCCATGAACATTTCCTGCTTGTTATCAAACTATTTCATAACTGTAACAAGAGGCAATTCAATCATAACTTAATGTTAAAACAGCTATCATAACATTATTTATCAATATGTGGCTCTTTTTGGATTCTCAGATGGTATGATAATTAAAAATGTAAAACAGGAAATACGTTGGGACCATTGCTTTTGTTTACATTCCTCAAAATGGTCTATAAAGTGGACAGTGTGTATAATAAAATTCCTCAGTTTTTTGTTACCGGACTCTGTGAAATACTCTAGAAAGAGCCTCTCAAAATAACAAACATCCAGTAATGCTAAAGAACATTGAGTACTTTTTAAAAAAATGTTGTCATAACATTTATAGTGCATGTAAACACACGTGGTGTCATCTTATTCCAGTTATCGATTGCAGTAACACTGACATTACAAGTTTTAATAACACGGTCTCGTTGCTATGCTGTTTGTTTTATATATTGCAGTGCCTATTTTTCTCTTTAAGATGGCCCCCCTGGGCTTTTCAAACTGCCCAAATGAAGCATGACTCACATCTATCGATCGGGTTTCTGTGTTTCTTTCATGCAGTGCTGGATGTGGGATCCGCCATCCCCATCATCATGGGCTCAAACATTGGCACATCTGTCACCAACACCATCGTGGCTCTGATGCAGGCAGGGGAGAGAGAGGAGTTCAAACGGTACAGAGAGCACACTGTACCTCACGCTGTCAGCATTCAACCATCAATAAAAAAAGTTTGGAGCTTTTTAATGACACTTACTGTGTGGGTCTGTTTCAGAGCTTTTGCTGGTGCCACAGTTCATGATTGCTTTAACTGGCTGTCAGTGCTGGTGCTGCTGCCGCTGGAAGCCATCACCGGCGTGATGAGGTTAATGTCGGAGGCAATTGTTGAAAGTTTCAACATCGTGACCGGAGAGGAGGGTCCAGAGCTGCTGAAAGTCATCACAGAACCTCTCACCAAATGTATAATACAGGTGAAAACATTATTATTCTTGTGTGAAAAACTAAATGAGTCTTTTACATTTGTCAATATTAAAAAAGTAGGAGGCAATGTTCTTCTGAAAAACCCTGAGTCTGGCCATTCAAATGCACTTAAAAAGTACACTTTGAACCAATAAAATGTAAATCAGTCTAAATCAAAAATGTTTATTCTGCCCAAGGGAAAAAACTACAATGACTCAAAGGTAAAATGTAATTTTTATAGACCATAATTAATTAATTAATTTAATTACTTTGGTTTGACTTAAAATCTAAATCCAAGTAAAGTACTTTGGACTAAATGAAAATTGCATGTTTGAGCTGTCTCAACTCAAAATAACTTGCAGTGAGATGTCTGAAAATACGTCAGTGTCATTTTTTTGTCTCCAGGTGCACACCAGTAATATATTTTTTCTAAGGCCATTTTATAAATGTGGCTTAAATAGCCTAATTTATCTAAGGGGTAGTCCTGGCTTAATCTAACTGGGCCATAATGTTAAGCTATCCTGTTGCTAGTTTTTTTTTATTTGGTTCATTGTATGTGGTAAAATGGCACGAAAACTGCTGCTTTAAAGGGCACCTATGACGAAAATCAACTTTTATAAACTGTTTGGACAGAACTGTGTGTAGGTATAGTGTGTCCACAGGCATACTGGAGTGATATTGTAACGGGATGTGACACTGACAACAGGGGTGCGGATCCAAATGCAGGTTTATTAGAGAGGTCAGGTAAGCAATGGTTAACACAGGGGCAAACAGATGTATGCAGGCAATCCAGAGTCATAGTCAGATACACAAGCAGATGGTCAGAAGGCAGGCAGCAGACAAACAGATAAACAAGGCGAGGATCAAAACTAGTGGTGGGCCGTTATCGGCGTTAACGCGAGACTCTTATCGCGCGATAAAAAAAATATTGGCGTTAATCTATTCTCAAAGTTGGGTTGGGAGCTGGGTCTATTTTACGCAAGCTATGATGACTTTCACCTTGATATATTAGCGCAAATGTATACCTGACCGGTGAGCCGTCTGACAAAAGAGTGCCCTTCTGAATCAAATCAGCAGGATGCCTGACTCGAATTGCAGTTCGGCAGTTTTACTTTAACTCACGAACATTTCATTCATGCCCTCGTGACAAACTGGGGTATTAGACACAAATAAATGAGTAAGGACTGGTGAGAGTGTTATGGAATTTAATAACGCACGACAAATGGAAAGAAAAAAAACTTCTGCATTTGGCGATGTGTGTGTGTGTGTGGTCCTTTACTGACAGCCGCGTGTGGATCTTGTCGGAAAATATGGCGAAAGGTCCTAAAGACTGCGGCGTTTACTTCAATAATGCCACTAATATATGCATACTCCACATGTCTTAATTCCATTTCTGTTTAGTTCAGTTATAACTTTAGTCAGATTTAGGTAATCAAAAGTCGCTGTTTCGAGCTTATGTAGGCCTAGAGTTCAAAATTCATGTTTAACCGAATAAACAGTTAGTAAACACATTGAACATAATTTATTTTCATCACCAATTATCATAGTAGAAAATTTTTTCAAGCAGTTTGTGATGCATTTTGGAAACAGGAGATGAGCCCCTGGTCTAATGCGTCACCTGGCTTGAGAAACCCGTTCTCAAAGACTTATTATTTGGGTAGCACACATACTCTGAATGCCTTCGGCAGAATTCAAATAGGCCATTTTAATCTAGATTAATTCCCAAATTAATCTAGATTAATCTGGATTAAAAAAATGAATCTATGCCCACCTATAATCGAAACACAGCAAAGCAAGACAAAGGAAACACATTGTAATGTCACTAAACAGTAAACAAGACTAAGCAATGAGTGTCTCAAAGTGAGCCGTATATATGTGTGTGTAATCAGCTGTGTGTTTGCAGTCAGTCAGGATCAGGATCAGTTGTGTGTGTGTGGTGCATGACTGGTTCTTGTAGTCCATTTTCCAGCAGTCTTTTTTTTAATTTCCTGATGTTAAAATAGGATCCAAATCCCTCCCATATTGAGGTCCATCGCAACGTGAAGTAGGAGTGCGGCTTCCCCGCTCACCAAATTGATTGACAGTTGCACATTAACATGTCTCAGTTGAAACGCGTATAATCATAACCCAACATAGGGTCATGAAAATGTCGCCCTATATATATACATTTCTGCAGATCGTGAATTATGTAGCCACAAGTAAGTATGGCTTCATTTCGTCTTTAAAACGAACACTACAGGGCGCTATGACGCTGCTCCTTGTCACGCTTACCAGCTGACCGCTTACCTCGGTATAGACTGATTTCACGCGGCTCTCCATTAAAAAAGCAAAATCGAGGCTGTGGTGGGAAGAAACCTGGAAGTATCACCTGAGTCACACAGAAACATTGTGTACCTGGCTGTATATCTTACCAGCGAAGAAAAATCGACACAAATTTATCATTTCACTGCCTTCCGAGTGACCTGAAGGTCCATACTGAATGGAAAGTGAACATAAAAAGGGATATCAGACCTCATTTTCAGCTAAGTTAAGGGAAATAGCACCAGTTAGCTAACGTTTTCATACCCAAACACACGTTTTAGATGCCATTTATCAAACTCAAGTTAATGAAATGATTCTTTCACTATATTAGACCTGTCAGGATACTAAATTTCCGTACTGAAATTTATAAAAACAGTAAATTTCCCACTAACATTTAAGCACTGTTGAACGCAACACTGCTGATTTGCCATAGTGTTCACCGGTGCTCAACAAAAAATGACTGTGATTGGCCGTCGAGGTCATCAGTTTACCACACTTCACAGTTGTTTACCGAGTGCAAACACAGACGAGCGATCTGCTGATGGCTTGA
The DNA here is from genome assembly GCA_903798195.1 of Danio kyathit. Classification (NCBI taxonomy): domain Eukaryota; kingdom Metazoa; phylum Chordata; class Actinopteri; order Cypriniformes; family Danionidae; genus Danio; species Danio kyathit. The sequence goes on from LR812539.1 coordinate 39,280,553, forward strand.
CTGATATTTGCGGCTTTAAAACGCTCCAGTGTTTGTGCATCTGTGTTTGCACTCAGTGAAGTGTGGTGAACTGATGACCTTCACGGCCAATCACAGTCATTTCTGTTGAGCACTGGTGAATACTATGGCAAATCAGTGGTGTTTAAGAACACGCTAAGCGGCGCTTAAATGTTAGCAAGAAATGGACGTTTTTAAAACTTTAGTACTGGGACAACACTATTACAGACAACACGAGGATGTGCTACAGAGGACTGCATCGTTTTATCGCTCACCGGGTTACATAGGCTGAAGCAGGGAAGCATCCCCAGTGTTTACCTGGTGCCATAAACTGAAGTCTAGGAGGACACTTAAGCGTATTACTCCTAAAGAGATTGTGATGTTGTTTGATGCCTAATATGCTTTTAATTGTTTAAATTAAACTAAACTGAATGATATTAAAGTGTCGTTTACACCATATCTGCATTTTGAAATCGCGACAATAGCTGGAGGTTTGTAGTCCACAGCATGTCATTGCAATGTTTACAGTGCTGATCCTATACTTCCGAGTTTCTTCCCACCGCAGCCTCGCTTTCATGTTTAAAATGGCGGCCGCATGAAATAAGCGTATGGACGGCTTTCCCACTGTTACCAGTTTGCTCAGTATCTCGCCATGTACGTTGGCAGACTTGAGATGCAGAGAGGATTTGACCACGATTATGGGGTTTGAGTCCGGTGAAGAACGGTTCCAGAAAGTGGGTAAGACAAAAACAGAAGCCAAAATATAAAATAAACCATTAAATAACAGGGTGAGAATGTGGTAAAATATGAAAAAGTGGTAAAAAAATAGGCGAGGGCTTTTCTCTTTTTGGATTGCTTTTTAAAATAGTTTGTTAGGTTTAGAGAAGTGGGTGGGTGGGTGGGTCAATCGGTGCTTTTGAAAACACTGTTGGTTAGGTTTAGGGAAGGTGGAGGGTGGATCAGTCAATAGGTCAGTCAGTCAGTCATTTACGCAAGAACAGCAGGTGCGAATGGCACTTACGAGAAAAATTTGAGATCTCAAAAAGCATACACAGCGGTTTCTGGTGGATTCGTGAAAACAAAAACTGAAAAAAAAGCGTACCTCCTGGAAAATATTTGGTGCTCTCCAGAAATGTATGTAATGGTACGTTTTCAGAATGAGTCTGGGTTGTCAGATCCATAAGACAGGATGTGCGCAAAGCAACTAGGATTAAAAGATCTGTTCAGCTCGCTGTGAGGATCAATCATCATCAAATGTGATCAAGAATAAGTTTTGGAAATTTAAAACCATTTGAAAAAAGTGCATGTTTGTAATAAAGACAGTAAAATCGCTGTGTAATTCATCACCACAGCCGCATAGTGTCAGTACAATTATAAAATGCTTCAATCCCAGTTTGTGGATTTAAATCAGGTTTATTTTGTACATTAACATAACCGATATCCATACAGCAGCATATATTAACGTGTATCCTGTCACATTTACCGTGCGAAAACTGTGCAAAGCTAAAGTGTGTGTGTGTGCGCGCAAACTTTATAACGACCTTGTGTGTGACTCATCGTTGCAGAAAGGCTTGAATTTACTTCATAACAAATGTATCAAATAACCATTGGGAAAGTTCTTACTGTAGTATGGAAGACCGGCTTCATTCTTGTCTGTCACTGAGCTGTTTATCTACTTGAAAGCTACAGCTCTGACAGGCACATGGGCACTGTGGGTGGGGAGAACCAGCTTGTTTGCATTAAAGGCACAGGCAACAAAAACAGCTGCAATGTCTTAACAGCTTAAATTTCTCAGATTTAAAAAGGAATATTGAATAATCTGATGGACGTTTTAAGCTGAAACTTTACATACAAGTTCTGGAGACACAAAAGACTTACATTAAATCATGAAAAAGGGGTCAAATAAGTGCCCTTTAAAGTAAAAATACTACTTTGAGAAAACTAATGCTTTTAACTTTAACTAAGGAGGTTGTGGCGTCACGGTGACGCAGTGGGTAGCACGATCCCCTCACAGCAAAAAGGTCGCTGATTCAAGCCCCAGCTGGGTCAGTTGGCATTTCTGTGTGGAGTTTGCATGTTCTGCCCGTGTTTGCGTGGGTTTCCTCCGGGTGCTCCGGTTTCCCCCACAGTCCAAAGACATGCGCTAGGTGAATTGGAAAAGCTAAATTGGTCGTAGTGTATGTGTGTGAATGCAAGAGTGTATGGTTGTTTCTCAGTGTTGGGTTGCGGCTGAATGGGAATCCGCTGCGTAAAACATATGCTGGAAAGTTGGCTGTTCATTCCGCTGTGCTGACCCCCGATTAATAAAGGGACTAAGCCGAAAAGAAAATGAATGAATGAATAGAAAGCATAATTTTCCACTTATCTCAATATAATAATGTACTTTGAATGAAAGACACAGTAGTCTGACTACTTTCATGAGTAGTTATTTTTTCAGCATGGACATAAATTTGACACATTCATAACTAATTCATAAAATTTCTGCTGGTTTGCTTGCTGCTGGTGCTGTGCACCTGCCTCCTGCTGCTGGTTAAGCTCCTCAACTCCCTCCTTCAGGGACAAGTGGCCAAGGCCATCCAAAAAGTCAGTGTTAGACCAACAAGCTTAATCCATTTTTCCTCAACTCTTCTTGTACACTTGTTGATAATGTCCTGGTTTCAGGGTCTTTGAGAGTTTGTGCCCATAAATATTTTGGTTAACCTCATTGATTCATCCATTTTGCATATACAGTCCAGATTTGTACAGGAAATTGACTAATTTGATGAGAAGGAAGGGTGCAAATGCAAGCTGAGCTGCATGCCATGCTTTTAATGCACTACAACCCTACCCAACAAAGTGACATCACTAGCCCCATTAAGTGCATTGTGTTTGATATTGCATGTCTGAGACTGCATTCCTCAGCTTGCGTATCTTGCAAGCAGAGATGGCAAAAGTACACACATCCTATACTCAAGTAGAAGTACAGATACTCCTGTTTAAAATGACTAAAAGTTGAAGTACTGAATACACTTTTGTACTCAAGTAAAAGTAAAGAAGTACTCCCTCAAAAATGTATTTAAGTAATAAGTATCCATTACCACTTCCTGTTTTTGTTTCACGCCAGCAACTAAACCTCACATCATATCGATACATTTATACAAAATAACTTACGTTTCTGATTTTGATGTAAAAATTGTTGATAATTTTCAGCAGGAAAGTTATCAAGCAGCATCACGCTCTGCAATATTGCAAAACAACACTCCTCAAAAATCTGTGTATCATCATCCTTACACAAACTCGCAGCGTTCAGCATGTAGTTTTGCTGCTTTTAGATCAAGAACAACAACTGCCATTAATGTCCATTCAAACAATCTAAAAAAATTCAGTTAACACTTGATTTTGTCCAAAACATTTGTTTTTCTTTTGCTATAATAACTACTTAATATTTTTTACTTATTTATCATTATCTTGACTTTATTTATCATTATCTTCACAACTAAAATCAACATATCCCATGTTTTTAGTGTTTCTTTGTTTTTTTCAGACTATTGTGAATAATTTCTTTCATGGATATAGTCATTAATGCTGTTAATACATTAATTATATGCAAAAAAAAAAAAAAACAAACAAACAAACAAAGGCGCAATTACAGCATCCAAAACTTTTAGCATGAACTTTTCTTTTTCACGTGATAAATTCCTGATGCTTTTCATTATAAATTTATTCATAAATCACCCAGTGTGAATAATTTTGATGTTCAGATATTTGTTAAACTAATTTGAATGAAGACAATGGCCAAATTTAAATTAAGACAACAGTAAAACAGTAATAAATAAATCTCAATGAATACAGAATTCATAAATGATTTTACTGTTTTAGTTCTAACTGTACAAATGTTGACAAAAAAGCACATGATTGTTAATTTTTTTATGCGGTATTAAATTGAAAGATCAGAGAATGCCTGTATTGTAAACCATGGTCGGAAGTGGACAAAAGAAAGAAATTTGAACGGGAATGTCTTTGAACGACTCCCTCTGTCTCATCCACTTTAGTCATCCTTGCCTTCCTTATGGTCAGTGATCAACATGAGGTGAAAAAGCTGCGTAATGAAGAAAAAGAACAGATTTACTGAATCAAAAAGGCGATCAAACAACACGAAAAAAAGAAAAAATATAGATCGCGACACCAAACACATGAAAACAAAAGTAACAAACCTGTCTTAAAATTGTAAGCAGTAGAAAGTATAGATATTTGTGTAAAAAGGTAAGGAGTAAAAGTAAAAAGTTGTCAGAATAAAAAATAGTGGAGTGATACCAGAAAAATCTACTTAAGTACAGTAACAAAGTATTTGCTTCGTATACTTCGTTACTTGCAGCCCAGGCTCATTCTGAAAACGTAGTCCCGTGGACGTTTCTGGAGACCGCAAAATACGTCCTGGGAGGTACGTATTTTTGCAGTTTTTGTTTTTGCGAATCCGCGAGAGGCCACTGTGTGCACTTTTTCGTATCTCAAATGTCTCTCGCGAGTGCCGTTCGTGTCTGCGCTGTTCTCGCATAAACCCACCAGAGGCCGCTGTCGACCGATCGTCTGTCTGTCTGACTGAATGATTGACTGGGCGATCGGCCAATCGACTGATCCACCCTCCTTCCCTAAACCCAACCAATTTTATCGATTGACTCGCCCACCCACATACATCCCTAAACCCAACCAACGGTTTACAAAAGCCGTCCAGAAAAAGAAAAGCCCTCGTCTGATTTTTACCACGTTTTCGTATTTTACCACGTTCTCAGCCTGTTGTTCACTCGTTCATTTTATTTTTTTGGATTCTGTTTTTGTCTTACCTGATTTCCGGAACCGCTCTTCCCCGGACTCGAACCCGATCCCCGTCGTCGTGATCAACTCCTCTCTGCGTCTCAAGTCCCCGACACACACGACGAGATAACGGGACAAACTGTTGTCGCGGGAAAGGCCTCCACACGGAGGTAAGCGGTCAGCCAATAAGCGCCAAAAGGAACGGCGTCATACCGCCCCATCGCGTTCACTTTATTTAACGCAGCCATACGTACCTCCGGCTACATAATTTGCGGTCTCCAGAAACGTCCATGGGACTACGTTTTCAGAATGAGCCTGTGTTGGTTACTTCCCATCTCTGCTTGCAAGTCTGCAGTCAGATTCTATTGGAGTGACAGCACCTTTAGAAATGTAGCATAAGTCTCATGCAATACCTTTATATGTGCTTTTTAATCATTTGTAATCTTTGGCCACATGCAAAAGAACCAAGCATTACGAATGTTTTCAAATAAATCGAATTACATAAGTAAGAATATATTCAGGATGATTTATCTCTTAAAGCATGCAGCCATTTGGGTGTCGTAAAATGAAAACCTGCCATTAGTTTTCTTGTTAAATGCTTTGGAGCTTGTTAAAAGTCATGTAGCCTAATTAAATATCACACTGTTTGCCCTTCAGCACTCTCCTGTCTCTCATTAATCGGAGTTTAGAGTTAAAAGACAATTTTATGTATTCCCTTTCAGCTGGATAGGACTGTAATAGTAGGCATAGCAACAGGCCAAGAGGTGCTGCGCAATAAGAGCCTGATAAAAGTTTGGTGCCAGACACGGATCGCGGTGAGCAATGTCTCTGTTTGCCTACAGATGAAGATCTTTGATGTGCTCTTGCAGCGCGTGACGCTATCTAAATTTATTATCAACAGATCCAAGAGAATGCTTCTTTTGCGCCTTGAAAACTCAACAGCGCTAACCACATCCCTCCACATGAATGCTGAAAAATGTGAGTCGAAACTCTAATCATATTTCAAAGCAAAACACAGCGAAACGGACAGTCACGGCAAAGAGCCTTCCTTTGATTGATCGGCGTTTAGTTGTTCCATCCATGCGCTTTTGAATAACACAGTATTGTTAACCATTCTATCATGCCTTTGAATGGCAAGATACTTAAAACCCAAGAAAAGCCATATTCAAACAATGCACCCTTTTTGCTGTGAAGAAACTCTCATTTTTCAGTCCCTCGGTGCCGACTGTTTGGTTCTTCTTGATGTACTTGCAGCTCCGTCTGAAGCTAATAACTGTCATTTATTCTGTATTAGAACATCCTGTGATAGAGACGACCAATGAGTCATATACTTGCTTAAACGACTAACTACACAGTAACAAACAGGCTGCATTAAGACGCTTGATGTTTTTAAACTTTCAATAAGCTTTTGAGTCACCCTGCCTCATATAATGACTATGAGGCATATTTTTATTATCCTTTGAGCCCATCATGTTGAGAGAAAAAAGGTAATATATGTCTGTTTATCAGGGGAAAGTCTGTTGCTAAAGCCCCAATTATAACCTAATTTCTTTTTAGGATGCATAAATATTGGTTAAATCCCTGCAAACGCATCCCATAATCATCACCTGATGGGCTAATCACTGTTAATAATGAACACATGCCTGTCAACGCTTGACTGGCGGGCACATTTCCACAGGAGACTGGAGACGTAAATGCATGTGTGTGTGTGTGTGTGTGTGTGTGTGTGTGTGTGTGTGTGTGTGTGTGTGTGTGTGATTTGGAGCAGGCACTCATCTATTTGTGGAGACGAGATTGTCTGATCTGGCTGTGGGGTTGATTCTGCTGGTTTGCTCGCTGCTGGTGCTGTGCACCTGCCTCCTGCTGCTGGTTAAGCTCCTCAACTCCCTCCTTCAGGGACAAGTGGCCAAGGCCATCCAAAAAGTCATCAACACAGGTGGTACTACCTACTTTTGACTGTTAATGGGTGTCTGAGGGGCCACATCATAAACTGTAAAACAACTTCCAGATATACAGTACTATTTACCTCTCTCTTAATGGAAATTTGTGATCCTTTTAGACATATTTACTCACCTTTCACATGTTTTAAGCCATGCATTTCTTTTGATGAACACAAAAACCACACCAAATCTAATCAGGCCCAGTGCGGGCTTGCTCAGCTATGGTCCACAGATATGGGCTCACTTTGCTGCCGACATTAATCCCATTATGGCCTGTTGTGGGTCAGTCCTTTCACTTTGTTTTGTTTTGTTTTGTTTTCTGGGCCCATGCAGGTTTTGTGTAGTCAACCCTCCATTTGTTTACTATGCTCTGTTTCCTTTTTGATGAAAAGAGCTACCACCATCTGCCAACTTGTTGAGAGACCTCAAGGGAAGAATGAGCTTTGCCTAAGAATACTTTAGCATACCAAAACTCATTTTCCTCAGAGGTTAAAGTAATTGTTTGGTACTTTTTAGTTTTTATGGTAGTATGTATGTTAATTATGTTTGATTAGATATTTTGTAGTCCCTTTCAGAGTGTCAGTGTCAGCACTAAGGGGCCAACATCTTACTGCAAAGTCTTAGGGGCCTTGTGCTTGCAGCCCACTGGGGGTCCATTCAAAACGTTGCTTTTTTTGCTGCTTGTTCTAACTACTTATTTAAAATTAGCTGAAACAACACAGTTCTTGAGTTTATTTAGGTACCATTTATTTGTTTGATGTTCAATCAACTGAAAAATTGTAAAAATACGGTGGTTGAGAGCAGGGCCGGATTAACCAATGGGCATTATGGGCACAGGCCCAGGGGCCCGTGCGCACTTGAGGCCCCTGCGAGGGGGGAAAAATGCAGATTTTGGAGTGTCTATTTAGGCTAAGTGCAAATGGCGCACCTCGCTGGAATAAGCTTGTTAAGTTAGTCACGCCCATCACCGTTTGATTGACAGGGACAATATAACTAAAGAGTGCAACAGACACCAGAGTGAGTGGCGTAGCTCATAAAGCACATGGCAACATGTTTTGACGTGATTGATCATGAACCCGGTTCGAATCCAGCGTCTGATGAACACGTTCTTCTTTTTTCCCCCACTACATATCAGATTTTGCCTACTCTTCATCACGAGGAAGACAAGTAGGAATCATGGTCACACTTTATTTTGATGGTCCGTTAGTTGAGTTTAAGATACATTGCAATTAATTCTCAGTAGATTATAAGTAGGTTGTTAGGTTGGGGTTAGGGTTGGGGTTAGGGTTAGGGTTAGTGTAAGTTGACGTGTACTTGCAAAGTTTCTTATAGTCAGTTAAATGTCTGTTAAAGGATTGTTAAATGTCAGTATCAACAGATATTAAGCTGAGAGTCTACTAATACTCAAATGGACCATCAAAATAAAGTGTTACCGGAATCATTAATAAGTGTGTGTATTATAGAAGACTCAGACTCATAGAACTGGATTGGAGAGGTGTTATATGCAAATCATATGCATTAAATGTTTATAGAAGTTATACATTAAAAATACCCTTAAATAAACATTTTTAGTACTGCTTCATTGAACTTGAACAAGTATATTAAAATCCATTCATTTTCACTAGTTGTATTAGTATTTTGTTTCAAAGTTTGCTTTAAATGCTTTAAAAAAATAAGTTAAATCTTTGTAGACTAGAAATATATGTACTGTATATCATTTATTTTAAAAATGCGGGCAATTATATATTAATTTTATTTAAAAAATATTATATTAATCTTATTTTTTAATTCAAAAATAGGGGTGCAGCTAGGTAGGGGGCCTACAAGACATTGGGCCCAGAGGCCTCTAATTCTTAATCTGGGCCTGGTTGAGAGAGTCTAAGGTGCTGCAATTTAGGAAACACGTGCAATTACAAAACACGCCAGCAAATTGAGAAAATATCTTCATCTGTTTGACAGCACACACGCTGCAAATCCTCACAACGTACGTTTAATAAAATGTGCAGAATTTTTTTCACAACACAAACAATTTGCAAAAACGTGTTGCATTTTCTCGCAACGGAAATGTTTCAAGGAGACCCTAAAATGTGACGGACCCGGCTACTTAGCTTATAATTATTTAGGCTAATAAATACTAAAGACACAGGAATCGGGATATTAAAATAAATAAACAAAAAACTCACCTTTCAAAGGTCGGTCACACTTTATTTCGATGGTCCGTTTGTTGAATAAAAGTTTTGCATCTACATGTCAATTAATTATCATCAGATTATAAGTAGACTGTTAGGTTGGGGTTAGGGTTGGGGTTAGTGTAAGTTGACATGTACTTGCGAAGTTTCTTATAGTCAGTTAAATGTCTGTTGAAGGACTGTTAAATGTCAGTATCAACAGATATTAAGTAGACAGTCTACTAATACTCAAATGGACCATCAAAATAAAGTGTTACCCAAAGGTCACCTACAACTTCACTGAGCAATAGTCACGGCACAGCGGTGTCCGTCAGGTTTTTTAGATCCCTTTGAAACATTTCTGTTGTGTTTTCTTTCTTTTTGTGTTGTAAGAAAATGCAGCGCGTTTTATTAGTTTGGTTGCATTGTGGGAAAATGCAGCTAATTTTTTTAAATGTGTATGCGTTGTGAGGACTTGCAGTACATGTGCTGTCAAACAGATGAAGATCTTTTCTTAATTTGCTGCCATTTTTGCAATTGCATGTGTTTTCTTAAATTGCAGCACGTTAAGCTCTCTCGGCCACCATTAAAGGGTCACGAAACACCAAAACACATTTTTTTGAGATGTTGACAGTCATATATGTGACACTATTAGGACACACATATTTCACAAAAAAGTGAAAGTTTTTGCATTATTTCAAGCAAACCTCTTCTTCTGGTTTAAAACAAATTTTTGAAGCTGCGTCACAGCGATTAGATCCTTGCATGTAATACAGCGTGGAGACTGGATGTCTGTACCGGTGAGTACATCAAGACGTCTCTGAGTGTGTACCATTAATTCATAAGAAAGACTTGGTTCAAACCAATTAGCGCATTCTATTGTGAATGAGGTGCAACTTCATTTATATGCATGATAGTTTCGAAGTTTTCGAAAGTTTTTCGAAGTTTTTACCTGCTACAGTGTTCAGATGGCAGAGAGACACAACGTTGTGTTGCCAAAACAAGTGGAAGAAGAAGAATTGTTTGGAGACATGGGTCATCAGTGTTGGGCTGTAACGAAGTTTATGTTTTCATTTCCTGCTATGAGAGCGCAACTGGACTCACGTCCAAATGTAAACATGTAAACACCTTAATCAAACTTTTACCGTTGTGTAGAATTTTTACCGCGTTCTGTGACAGGATAGTCTATACACACATGGCTTTCTGATGTTACCTACAGAGTGCATCTAAGTTACTGAGAAATGCAGAGGTTTTTTTTTTTCTCCCATTCGCCGTGCGACATCAAACATTCCATTAAAACTACACTCTTCCAGCAGTTCCTCGCATCCAATATCTCGTTTGTCACGGGGAGCATGCATGAAATGTTCCTGAATAAAAAGTGAAAGTGCCAAACTGCAGTTAAAGTCGACAAATTAATAATTTGGCAAATAATTTGATTACTGATGTCCATGTAAACACAGTCACTGTCTTTCTCCCCTGCGTCTGTGTTTGTTTTGCCTCTGTGAAAATCAGCGCATGCTCAAACAAAAACTCCCACTCCCAAACCTTCCCTCTTTCCCTCCCCTGACACTCCCACATAAACAGAGCTGGACACACCCTCTTTCCTGACTTTTTTCAAACTAGAGGTGTGAAAACACCCTGCTGAGAGAGGGGGGTTTTGTGACCCTTTAAGTTAACAAATGATTTGCGTTGGGAAAAGATGAAGGTATTGCGTGGAATCCATCATTTTTTACAGTGTCCCTAGGCAAGCCCTAAGTAGGTACACAAGCCTAACGCAGGCTTGTTTACAGGGATTGTTGGTCCCCATTGACTAGTACTTTTTTAATTATTTTGAAAGTCAATGGGGACCAATAATTTTATGGTTACTAACATTTAAAATGTCTTCTTTTGTGTTCATCAGAAAAAATCAGAAGACCAGGAGAGAGCCTTGGGTTTATGTTTGATTATCAATATTAACGGAACAGTCATGTCACTAAAGTGACAGATGAAACAGCGATAGTTTGCAAATCTCTGTAATCTTGTGCTCAATATTTACTCAGTTAACAGATTTTCTTAAAAACATCTTCTTCCATGGACAACAGAAGAAAGAAAATCAAACCGGTTTGGAACAAGTAAAAGGAGAGTAAATGATGACAGAATATTGTTTATACCCCTTAAAATCAACTTCTGAGGTTAAAAGTTGTATCAACTCAAAATAAACACCCAGTATTCCTAAAGAGGAAACACCTCTTAATTTGAATGCCTTATTTTAATATTTTCCTCATGATGCTTTTTGATGTTCTAGCACTTCCTCTAACCCATTTTCTAAGAGTGCTGCTTTTTTAAAGAGTTCATCCAGTGTTTCTGTCTGAGAATCCCCAAAGGGAGTCTCAAGTATATCATCACTTTGCAGCATTTCATAAGAAACAAAACATTTGCCTGCAGATTTTCCTTTTCCGTTCGGCTGGTTGACTGGCTATCTGGCCATTCTGATTGGTGCTGGGATGACCTTCGTGGTTCAGAGCAGTTCGGTGTTCACTTCTGCCATCACTCCTTTGATAGGTGAGTAGATGTACCTTACGTACTTACTTACTTCCAGGGTCGTTTATATCGAAGTTAATATTTAGCCGCACCATGTTGGTGTTTCATAATGAGGTGAGTCGGTAGCCCAACGCTCAACCCCCAAGCTGGAGGACGAGGACATACACACATACACTATGGACAATTTAGCTTACCCAATTCACCAATAGCGCATGGCTCGGACCAGAGCACAAACTCCACACAGACATGCCAACTGACCCAGTCGAGGCTCGAATCAGCAACCTTCTTGCTGTGAGACAACAGCGCTACACACTGCGCCACCGTGCTGCCCGAGTAGATGTACCTATGGTCAAAAAAGTCAACAAAATGTTTGAATTTCTCCTGTATAATTTAACTGTTTCCTAAAACGACTGGAGAAATTCATTACACCCAAGAGCAGCTCAGAGTAATGCACTAATATTTGCATTTAGACACCACTGAGCCTCGGAGGAGTTAATCTTTAGCCCTCACAGCATTGACTGTTGACTTCCACTCATTCGTATTCACTAGTCTATGAGCTCTGGGCTCTGGGAATCAATGGTTTGTTCTGTGAATAATGTGAAAGTTTTCCTCAATACCGTAAGTCATGCTCTCGATTTCCCAGAGAAATGGCAGACGTACGTTGTTGAGCATCCGTGAGTAAGAGCAATGGCATGAGAAATGAAATAGAGAGAAGCAGTGCCAAGCGAAGAGGGATGTTGTCTTGATGCTCTCTAATCCACCTGCCTCTCTGACGGATAGACGAGTGATGGTCGAACATTGCTCCTGGATTTATTGTAATTAGCTACACAGTGATTAGACTTTCTAGTGAGGCATGACAGCTAGATTATGGATCCCCGGCATCCTAATTACACTGCCTGAGAGACCACTAATCCCAGCAGTTTTAGAGCCGCCACAGAAGCCTCAATTTGTGAGACTGTATTTTTCAAACATGATTTTCTTCCTTTTTAAAGAGAAAAATGCAGGTGGTCTTATTAACAGGCAATGGAATTTAGTGTTTAAATGGCAAATAATTGCATTCACAAATGAGAAGAGGAAAAAATATTTTTTTTTGTTTCAGTTTAACTATGCAGTTAAAGGAGGATCAAACCAGCTGCAACAAATAAAAGCTTCAAGATGATTTCAGTCAAAATGGCTAAAAAAGACAATAAAAAACTGCATAATTCAGTGATTCCACGATTGCTGAATTTAAAGAGCCCCTATTTTGCATTAAAAAAGGTCATATTTTGGTTTTAGGGGTCTCCAACAACATGCTGATATGCGTGCAAGGTGAAAAAACACTTTCATTGTCTTATAATATGCATTTGTTTTTACCTAATTATCCCAGCGACTTCCATATGAATCGTTCAGCAATTCATTTGTTCCCAAACCCCTCCTTAGCGCGAAGCTAATCTACAGTGATTGGTCCGATGACCCAGTCTGTTGCGATTGGTCGACTGCGTTCAGCACGAGACAGAGAGAAAGCCCACCATGGCTATGAAATAGCAGCCAGAGAGTATATGAGAGCCCAATGCAGGAATGCAATAAATAGATCTACTCTTAAACCTAGCCCCAAGTAATAACGACACGCATTCAGTATTAATCCACACAGTGGCAAAAATGTAACTATTTTGAAAATTGACCGTGTCGCGTGTGTGAGGAACGGCTGATGGTGGGCATAGCAAAGGCAAACAGCAGAAGATTGGCAGTTCAGAAACGCATCTAAATCGGTAAAGGAAGAAGCATGCGTCACGTTTTTAACGTGGTTTTGGATGCAATATGTGAACAGCCCCGTACAGATTTAACCTGAGAGATACAGTACAAGCACTGATCTATATTCGATACGTTATTACAAGCCGCGCGGGGTGATTACAACTTATAACAAACAATTAAACACATATTTTGCAAACTACACAAAATGAGGGAACAATTTTAATGACACTTACATGTTATGATCCGGAGGAAGCAGAAACTGGTCCATATGAACTGTAAAAGTTACTGACAAAGTCCCTGTCAAAGTCTGACAAAGTCCCATAGTCTCTGCTGCTTCAATAGCAAACGGCCGGCGAATCCCGCGTTGCAGCGTAGGTTATTGTATTAATCATCAGAAAGAAACAAACACAGCACATGGTTGGCTATACTGTGGTGTTGTTGTGAAAATAAACTTTAACCCTTTAGTCCCCGCAGCCAGGGCCGGCGCTCGATAGAGGTGACCCAGGCAGCTGCCTTGGGTGGCAGAATAGAGAGGGCACCTCTCCTCACTTTCGTCTGCGACAATCCCCCCCAATCGCTGTCGTACGCGCAATCACACTCCCGTCTCTCGTCACTTTCAGTTTGAGGGTGGAATGTTCATCTTTTGCCTAGAGCGCCAGTTCAGTTTGCTTCGACCATGCCCGCAGCCGAATCTTCATCTGTCAGAACTGGAAGTACATATTTGGAGATGTACTGTATCGACGTCGATGCGATCAAACAAAAGATCCGAACCTAACTCGATTCGTTTATTCGACTCTGAGTCAAATATTTTGCTAAAGAATCAATAGTTTTAAACATGCTGCACTTTTAGATTTAAACCTCAGCTGGATGTTTTCATTCACTTAGAGCTGTGTTACACACACTGCATGGAAGCTCATTTTCAAAAACCCATAATAGGGGCTCTTTAACATCATAAAATCAACAATTTAACAGTCTTTAATTTGTGTGGAGCTCACAAATTCTTGCATATTTTGGGCAGTCAAAACATTGTTCAAATGTCCGCTGCACCACAGAGCACCATTTGCACATTTTTACATTCAAATACATTATAAAACTCGCGATTAGAATGTTTCGACCATTATGCAAAGCCTCGAGTTGTCAACACACTTCTTGTCCGATGTGTTATCCATGTCATGCGACAATATTGCTTTGTGCTTCATGGGATGCATCAATTGCAAAAATTCTCTATATTGTATATGTTACATATACACTCACCGGCCACTTTATTACTTGCACCTGTCCAACTGCTCGTTAATGCAAATTTCTAATCAGCCAATCACATGGCAGCAACTCAATGCATTTAGGCATGTAGACATGGTCAAGACAATCTGCTGCAGTTCAAACCAAGCATCAGAATGGGGAAGAAAGGTGATTTAAGTGACTTTGAATGTGGCATGGTTGTTGGTGCCAGACAGGCTGGTCTGAGTATTTCAGAAACTGTTGATCTACTGGGATTTTCATGCAAAACCATCTCTAGGGTTTACAGAGAATGGTCTGAAGATTAGAAAATATCCAGTGAGCAGCAGTTCTGTGACCACAAATGCCTTGTTGATGCCAGAGGTCAGAGGAGAATGGCCAGACTGGTTCGAGCTGATAGAAAGGCAACAGTAACTCACATAATCACTTGTTACAACCGAGGTTTGCAGAAGAGCATCTCTGAACGCACAACACGTCCAACCTTGAGGCAGATGGGCTACAGCAGCAGAAGACCACACCGAGTGCCACTCTTGTCATCTAAGAACAGGAAACTGAAGCTATAATTCGCACAGGCTCACTTAAATTGGACAATAGAAGATTGGAAAAAAGTTGCCTGGTCTGATGAGTCTCGATTTCTGCTGCGACATTCGGGTGGTAGAGTCCTGCCTTGTATCAACGGTTCAGGCTGGTGGTGGTGTAATGGTGTGAGGGATATTTTCTTGGCACACTTTGGGTCCATTAGTACCAATTGAGCATTGTGTCAATGCCACAGCCTACCTGAGTATTGTTGCTGACCATGTCCATCCCTTTATGACCACAGTGTATCCATCTTCTGATGGCTACTTCCAGCAGGATAATGCGCCATGCCATAAAGCGGAGATTTAGACTGGTTTCGTGAACATGACAATGAGTTTACTATACTCAAATGGCCTCAACAGTCACCAGATTTCAATCCAATAGAGCACCTTTGGGATGTGGTTGAATGGGAGATTCGCATCATGGATGTGCAGCTGACAAATCTGCAGCAACTGCGTGATGCTGACATGTTAATATGGAGCAAAATCTCTGAGGAATATTTCCAGTATCTTGTTGAATCTATGCCACGAAGGATTAGGGAAGTTCTGAAGGCAAAAGGGGGTCCAACCCGATAGCAGTAAGGTGTACCTAATAAAGTGGCTGGTGTGTGTACAGTATATGCATATGCATCAAAAGTCAAGTTATTAGTTTCAGAAATGCATTATTTTTATAAGAATAAAAAAAAGCTGTCATTGTCCATAGAAGTGTGCGTACAAAAGTCCTTTGTGTAGCCACAATGTGCTTTTGATATTCCCAGCATACTATTCCCTACAAGTTCATACAGTATAAAGTAGACTCTGATGAGTGAGTGTGCCCTTTGGAACAATTTCATTGGGTTATTTTGATAAGGTAAATGCCAGCTCTAAAGTGATCATACATGTTCATCCAATTTGCTTTTAACAAGCCCAGATTCACCTTATGAGAAGGTCTCATTAGTAACCGAAATGATCTGCTCTGGAGAACTCTCACGTTCATTGTGCTTTCAGGTATTGGTGTGATAAGTATCGAGCGGGCCTACCCTCTGACCCTCGGATCCAATATAGGAACCACCACTACAGCTATTTTAGCTGCATTAGCCAGCCCAGGAGACAAGCTAGCAGCGGCCTTTCAGGTGAGGCTCTGAGAATTGAACTAATTAAGCAGTGAATGAGTTTGAACACCCAACGAATGCTGATCTTGCCAATGCTTTCACTTAATTTGTTACTTTGTGATATATGGACTACCAAGCCTCTACTTGTACGAACAAAGAAATTCAAAAGCCATTTATGAACACTTTTTAATCATACAGTATCACACCAAAGAGCAATTCTAAAATCATGGTGTAAACTGTAGTCTCTGAACTTGCTGTATTCACTAATACTATAGCTATTTATAATGATGAATCTATCTCTGATCACCTTTGATTAGCCATAGATATAAATATTGACATAAACATAGATTTTCAATAGTGTTACAGCACAGTGTGAGTGTATGTTGGTACCATTTGTTGTTTGATTATTGGATTCTGATAAACCTTTTAGCTTTTCCAGAAACTGCAATGCGGGACATCAGACTTAACAAAGTGGATAATATGTACTGTAATGTTGAGAGGATTGGTCCTCTTAAAAATATAAATCCTACATTTTTTGACTAGTCATTTTAATATTTGTTAAAGTTGCAGTCTATTCATTCATTCGTTTTCCTTCGGCTTAGTCCCTTATTTGTCAGGGGTCACCACAGCAGAATAAACCACCAACTATTCCAGCATATGTTTTATGCAGCGGATGCCCTTCCAACCACAACCCAGTACTGGGAAACACTCATACACCCATTCACACACACACTTCTACACTATGGCCAATTTAGCTCATCCAATTCAAATATAGCACATGTCTTTGGGCTGTGCAGGAAATTGGAGCACCCGGAGGAAACTCGCAAACTCCACACTGTTAGATTACCATCTGATAAATACGATCCAGCCCCGGACGCCAGATCTTGTCAGAAAATGTCAGTTTCTTCAGGTATATGGACAGCAAGTTTAAATACCCAAACCTGTTAACCAGTATTCAACTGAATTAACAGTCTCCTATCAACATCGAAGTTGACTGAGAAAACCAGAGAGGAGCAGAAGCAAGAGACGAAGTAATGATGATAAGGAAAGAGCAGAGTTTATTGAATAATCTTAGTTGTGTATGATTTATGCTCAGACTTCGTCTGACCAGGATAAATCCAATAAGTGTTATTATACCACAAGCAACAGCAATGGAAATTTACTGCTTCACAACATTGTCCAGAGACAATACAGACCTTGAAATGGAGACATTTTCTTATCTCTTACTCATGAAAACAAATTTCGGTTAAATCCACAGTCATAAGTTGGAATATGTTTCACAATATGGAAAAATGGAAATGATAATAATGCAATAATAATTATATGAAAATTGTAATAATAACATATAAAAACATAATAAAATGACAAACAATAATAAATAATAATCAAATCATTAACTAATGATCCATAAAATGGTATAATGATGATTATTTAAACGACTAATGATCATGATTGAATAAAATAATTAAATGAATAAAAACAAATCAAAATAAAACACAACACAAATGAATGGTTGCTTTCTTGAAACAACACACACATAAGTTTGCTACAAGGATTCTCAGATACTTAGATTCTTCAACACAGAAATGCCAACTGACTCAGCCGGGACTCAAACCAGCAACCTTCTTGCTGTGAGGTGACAGTGCTAACCACTGAGCCATCATGTTGCCATAGTTGCACCCCATAATAATAATAAAAAAAAAAACATAATAAATTTTTTTACAAGTAGATAACACAAGTGTTAGTTTCTTCTTACCTAAATCACAATGTTAAGCTTATAATAATGTTTTCTAATTTTAATAGCGCTGGCAGGTTTTCAGGGAATTACGAGCTTATGCCGACCTTCTTAGTGTCTGCTATAATGTTAATGTTGTTTTTGTGTGTTTACATAGTCATAGATGATTATGGCCACAGTGTAAATACACAGTTACCAGCTTATTGCCACATTATATTGTTATGATAACATGATATTGTTGTCTTCAGTGATTTCCTTAAGATAAATACCAAAAAAAGAATGCAACTGGAATAACTACAGCAGTCATGATCGGTGATCTCATATGAAGTAAGAGATTGCGATGACATGATGACGTGTGCAGGTGTTGTAGTGCCAAAGGGAAGAGGAAGGGGTACAAAAATAGAATTGGGATTGGGCCTTAATCATTATTTTTATTGTAATGTTGTTTGTCATCAGTTCTCATGTTGCTAACTTGTTCAGATATGATGCTTAGATGTGGTTCTTATTTAGATCAGACATCATTCAGTCATTCATTCATTTTCCTTCGGCTTATTCACTTTATTCATTAGGGGTCGCCACAGCAGAATGAACCACCAACTTATCCAGCATTTACACAACGGATGCCCTTCCAGCTGCAACCCAGTATTGGGAAACATCCATCGCTCTCACATGCACACATATACACTAGTCAATTTAGCTTATTCAATTCACCTATACCCCATGTCTTTGGACTGTGAGGGGAAACCGGAACACCTGGAGGAAACCCACACAAACATGGAAAGAACATGCAAACTCCACACAGACATGCCAACTGACCCAGCTGGGACTCAGTTGCAATGTCTGGAAAATAAAGTGAAGTTGATAATTGCTTTTTATTTTACAAAAAGGAATAGTGACAGTAAATGCCTTCAGAATGTAACTATTAATACAGTAAAACATTTTATTATGAACAATTTAAAAAAGGGTTCCCCCTCAATAAAATAGAATATTGTAATTATTACGATTACAAATGATTGCAGTGATAATTCTAAATGACTAATTATTCATCAGTGGACCTTATTGTTTTTTTAAAATTGGTTAGTTCTTATAATCTTTAATTAAAATCGCATCCTCTTCTCTCTTCGTAATGACTTTTCTGTTTACTGGTGTGAGAATGGAACAGTGTCTCTTCCCTTCAGCAACCTGTCATACGAGATCACAGCAATCAGCAAACAACGATTTGGTCAATTCTTGATAGACAAAAAGCTATCTCTTGCTTTTAGAAGTGGCGCAGTGGGTAGCACGATCGCCTCACAGCAAGAAGGTCGCTGGTTCAAGCCCCAGCTGGGTCGGTTGGCATGTCTTTGTGGAGTTTGCATGTTCTCCCCGTGTTCGTGTAGGTTTCATCCAAGTGCTCCGTTTGTCCCCTGAGTTTAAAAACATGGGCTATAGGTGAATTGAATAAGTTAAATTGGCTGTAGTGTATGTGAATGTGTGTATGGGTGTTTCCCAGTGTTGGGTTGCGGCTGGAAGAGCATCCGCTGCGTAAAACATATGCTGGATAAGTTGGCGGTTCATTCCGCTGTTGCAACCCCTGATTAATAAAGGGACTAAGCCGAAAAGAAAATGAATGAATGAATGAATGAATGAAACGTATGTAATAGAATTTGTTATAGGTATTAAAATAATAACAGTATTGAGTTTTTTCAGTACTGAAAAAAAAAAAGTTGCATCACCCATTCCTAGAGCAGTGTTTCCCAACCCTGTTCCCGGAGGCACACCAACAGTGCATATTTTAGATGTCTCCCTTATCTGAACCATTCATTTCAGGTTTTTGAGTCTCTTCTAATGTTGTGATGATTTGTTTTTAGGTGTGTTTAAGTAGGAAGAGGTTGAAAATGTTTACTGTTGGTGTGCCTTCAGGACAGTGTTAATTTTGACAGCAAATTTTGATTTAGTTTTAGTCTTAGTCTTTTGAC
Source organism: Danio kyathit (assembly GCA_903798195.1). NCBI lineage: Eukaryota > Metazoa > Chordata > Actinopteri > Cypriniformes > Danionidae > Danio > Danio kyathit. The sequence continues at coordinate 39,300,295 of LR812539.1, forward strand.
TAAAACTCCATTTTAGTTTTAGTCATATTTTAGTCTTCTCAATCGTTTGTTTTAGTCTAGTTTTAGTTGACCAAATTTCATAAGATTTTATTCAACTAAATCTACTCTAGATGTAGTTGACTAAAATATAAGTGTAATTTAATTAAATAGTGTATACATTTATACAAAATTTTTAAACTTAAAATTAAATGGTCTAATCAAAATATGGGCGACGCAGTGGCGCAGTATGCAGTGCTGTCGCCTCATAGCAAAAGGTCGCTCGAGCCTTGGATGGGTCAGTTGGCGTTTCTGTGTGGAGTTTGCATGGAGTTTGCGTTCGCGTGGGTTTCCTCCGCATGCTCCGGTTTCCCCCACAGTCCAAAAACATGCGATACAGGTGAATTGGGTAGGCTAATTTGTCACTAGTGTATGAGTGTGTATGGATGTTTCCCAGAGATGGGTTGCAGCTGGAAGGGCATCCACTGCGTAAAACATGTGCTGGATAAGTTGGCGGTTCATTCCACTGTGGCAACCTTGGATTAATAAAAGAGACTAAGCCGAAAAGAAAATTAATGAATGAATGAATTAAAATATGTATTATACTATAGCTTTCCCATATAAGACCAAAAATTGATATGTATTGTTTATTACCTAGGTGATGCGGTGGCGCAGTGGATAGCACGTTCGCCTCACAGCAAAAAGGTTACTGGTTCGAGCCTCGGCTAAGTCAGGTGGCATTTCTGTATGGAGTTTGCATGTTCTCCCCGTGTTCGCGTGGGTTTCCTTCGGGTGCTCCGGTTTCCCCCACAGTCATGTGGTAGACATGTGGTACAGGTGAATTGGGTATGCTAAAAAATTGCGGCTGGAAGGGCATTTGCTGCGTAAAACATATGCTGGATAAGTTGGCAGTTCATTCCACTGTGGCAACCCCAGATTAATAAAGGGACTAAGCTGAAAAGAAAATGAATGAATGAATGTTTATTACTTATGATATAAATACTGTATGTAAAATTATGTGTCAGCAATCAATCCACATGTAAGAACAGTAGCCATCTGAAAATGCAGAACTGTGCAAACCCTTTATTTTAACGTGGTAAACTACTAGTCTTTTTAACCAGTCTGTTGAACAGTTTTCAAGACTTTAAATCTTTGAAAGGGCTTAAAATAGTTTAAGTTGATTTTGCAATGCCAGTCTATAACAAGCTTTACTGTTGTAGTTGCTGTTACAGTACATGGTGCTCAACTACAGCAGAGTACATAAGTAGAGTAATGACATATGACTGACAAATGATAATGTGTTATCTTGTAAAATGTGCACTCAGTCCCATGGCTCTGTTTACTCACATAGAGGTATTCTAAAGCGAGAATGTACGTAAAAAAATAAAAGTGCGCTTTACTTTTACTTTAAGGCCATTTCTTTATCTTGTATGTTGTATGCGGCCCCCTAATAAGAGGAGATTATAGCACAACAGTATCATTACATCATTACAGATGCAAGAAATAATCACATCGCTGAATGACGTCCTGAATAAAGCAGTTTTGTGGTATAGATACAATGTAAATGGCTGTTATCATGACAATCGCGGCAGACGCCAATATCGCATGTGAACCTAGCACGAGTTAGTGAGTTAGCTAAACTGTAGCCGCAGCTAAAATGAAACATGCGAGGAAACAACTCCTCGCGAGAATGAATGCCATGATCATATGAATTTAAGACTTGCCCATTTAATAACTTTTAATGTACAATCTATCTGAGTCCATTCTTTAAAGGTCAGCGAGAGGCTATACCGTTTCAGTTAAGCAAAAGCACACACACAGGTAAAAAAAAGATTCGAGTTTACCTTTGCATGAATTTCGAGATGATTCCCTGGCATGCTGATGTCGCTTTAGATTTGTTGTTTTTATCAGCTTTTTCCTCCCTGTACGGTTTACGTTTTTTTGTCTTGACATCAAACGTGAATCTTCTTTTTCTCTCAGCTGTTGCCATTTCATTATAGTTTAATCAGCCAGACGTCCCTATGAATGATGATGTAATCGCATCCCGCGTCTGTGGGCCAGTTATTTTTTTAAATGTGTGTGTGTGTGTGTGTGTGTGCGTCATGCATCACACACCAAGATTAATTCTGATTGGATATTTACCAATATACATCCCTCAATCACATTCTCGTCTCGTTTTTATTAGTCAACGACAATTTCAGTATATTTGTATTACAGATGTTGTCATTATCACTTCATTTTTATTTAGTTTTTGTCTAGTTTTCGTCGGTAGAAACTTGTTCGTCACGAAAATTATGAAGAAAACTTAAAACGAAACTAACACTGCTCCATGTAATCATTTATCATGAGTTTTATCTATGTGTGTGTGACTGTCTGGATTATTGTCAGCTAAAGCTGGTGTTGATTGGTGCACGGCATCGTAGTTGTAGTTCATGTGGTGGCAGATGTGTAGTTCTCCAGGTAGATCGCTGGTGATCGTGACACATAGCTTGTGTAGGCTTTGGGCTGAATTTTGATTATTAGTTCCAACAAACATTAGTAAACCATCCTAGATCACATATTTATATATAGATGTTGTCAATTCAACTCTTATACAGTAGTATGGCTTTGCGTGCTGTTTTATGATGACTATGCCATTCTATATTTGAAAATGCTGTGGGTTTACACTTAAATTATTTTTGCTGCTTGTTCAAACTACTTAAAATGAGAAACTCACATAGAAGCAAAAATGTATGTAAAAAATAAAAGTGTGATTCACTTCAAGGCAGATTCGCTGTCTTGTATGTTGTATGCGACTCCCTGAAAAGCAGAGATTATAGCACTACTGTATTATTACATCATTACAGACGTAGAAAATAATCACATCACAGAATGATGTCCTGAACGAAGCAGTTTTTGTTTTGTGGTAGAGATACACTGTAAATGGCTGTTGTCATGATAATCATGGCAGACGCAGACAGTGCATGAACCTAGGGCGAGTAAATTAAACTGTAGCCACAGCTAAAATGAAACACATGAGCATCCGGCGTCTACTGTAGAGCAGTTACTTTTCGAATGTGTCTGTGTGTGTCATGCATTACACATCAAGAATAATTCTGTTTGGATATTTTCCAAAAACGTCCCTCAATCACTCTCTCCTCTCGTTTTTATTAGTCAACGAAAATGTCAGTATATTTACATTATAGTTGTCGTTATCATCACTTAATTTTTATTTTTAATTTTAATTTTATAGTTTTTGTCTCGTTTTCGTCTGTAGAAACTTGTTCGTCACGAAAATTATGCCGAAAATTTTTCATCAATGAAATTAATGGCTTCAGGAACAGAGTTGGGAAAGCCAATAAACCCATATAAATCCATTGCTCATTCTGCTTTGCACATTGTCCACCTCAGGTTGCTCTGTGTCATTTCATCTTCAACATTCTGGGCATATTACTGTGGTATCCAGTTCCTCTTACCCGGCTCCCCATCCGCATGGCATGCTTTCTAGGAGATCGGACCGCAAAATATCGCTGGTTTGCAGTGCTGTACCTGATTCTGTGCTTCCTCCTTCTGCCATCCATTGTCTTCGCCCTCTCTATGGCTGGATGGCAGATTCTGATGGGAATATGTGTCCCGGTTGTTGCTGTCCTGCTCTGCATTGTTATTGTGAATAGACTGCAATCACACAAGCCTCACCTCCTGCCTCGGTGGCTGCAAACGTGGGACCACCTGCCTCTCTGGATGCACTCACTCAAACCAATGGATGCCATCATCACAAGAGCCACATTGTGCTGCAGGGAAGCCCAGACCCGAGATCAGAGCCGCACGTCTCCTGAGGATCTGACAGACTATGAAGAGGAGAAAAATCATGCACCTTTGGCACAAAAAGGCCCATGTTTGATTTATGATTATAAGACTGAGACTGGGGCTGTTTTTGACTCAATGAATGGCCAGTGCAGCAGGCTGTAGACTACATGTGTGGTGATTTAAATATTTTTGGTACTTAAATAGGGTGTCCGCGGCGTCTTAAAAAGTATTAAAAGTTGATCAATCAATGTAGAGAAATTTAAGGCCCTTAAAAAGTCTTAAATGCTGTTTTGCAAGGTATTACATTTTGCATCATTTTTGATTATGCAATGTATTGTTGTTTGCCTGAATTAAATCTGTGAATATCAGGATGCTGTGTAGTTTATAAAATCAATAAAACCTGCTAGATTTGACATCATGCTGCTTTGTTTACTGCAGTAATCAAGGCAACACCATTATTTCTGCAGTTCTATAGGCGCCAAGTTGCTGAATTAACTAGATTTAATAGATTTGTATTCAGTATATAAATAATGTTTTAATTTTAGGTTAGTTTCTTACATTAATATTTAGTAAATATAATGCAAGTTAAAATCTTGCCAGTGTTTCCGGTTGAAAAGTGGTTATAAGGTCTTAAAATGTACGAAAAGAGTCTTAAAAAAGGTCTTAAAAGATATTCAATTTTACTCTCTGATTCCTGTATATACTGTAACTAATATGGCCGATCAGACACATAACTATTCTGCTTTTATTCAACAAATACACCAGCAACTTCTGCCCAGGAAAAGACTGGATGGTCAGTTGTAATCTGATCACAAGGTATTTACGACACAAAGGAATGTGCTCACAGCACTGGACAGAGACATGGTCAAAACTTCTATAAGCTGCTTGCTTAAGACTGATGTTTTAATGAAAACTTGTATTCTCCTTATGTGCAATCAGGTGTTTTGCAAAATTTCTTTTGCGCCTGTATTATTATTATGGTTTTAATACTTCTGCAATCAATGTTTAACCTCAGGGACCTCAAGAGACCTTTTAAGGGGCAGGGGCTCAAATGGAAAAAGGGCACTTTTTATTAAATAATAGTAATAATTGTACTTTAATAAAAAAAATATATATTATAATCAGATTATTAAGGGAATTTCACCCTAAATTCACCATATACTCACCCTTAAAAGGATAGTTATTTCAAAACTAAAAATTCTGTCACCATTTACTCACCTTTTACTTGCTCCAAACCCATTTGACTTTTTTCTTCTTCTGTTGAACACACAAAGTAATGTTTTGAAGAAAGCAGGAAACCTGTAACCATTGACTTTCATGGTATTTGTTTTTCCTGCTCTGGAAGTCAATGATTTCAAGTTTATAGCTTTCTTTAAAAGATCTTTTTTAATCTTTTATTTGTTAGTGTTCAACAAAATAAAGAAACAAAGAAATGGAACCACTTGAGGATGAGTAAATTTAATTGTTTGGGTGAACGATCCCCTCTTCAATCTATTATTTGTGTTTGAGTTTTTTTTCTTCTGTTGAACAAAATAAAATATTTAGAAGAATATAGGACACCCTGATAGTCACTGACTTCCATAGCTAGCCTATATGTACATGTTTTATAGCTTCAATTGACATCATATATTCTGTGTGACTGCAAAAACAAGAGGGCAATATTTTCACTATTCAGCTGTCGTTTCTCCATTGCATTAGCCTGTATGCCTATGATATTGCCCTGGCAAAATTTTAGCTAACTTATTACATGGTTGTTAATCATGAGGATGTTAGCAAGACAAAATAGCCTATTTGCTTTTGAACTTCTGGATAAATAGCTGACGTTAAATTTGAGCCTCAGGTAGTCTTTTGTTAACCTTTACTCACCTCCACAAAATGAAGATGAATGACTGATGAATTTACATTGGCGGTTCTGTCGATCATATCACGCTGCCGTAACGGAGGTCAGCTAGTAATATATGTTTTACACACACTTCGTCTGCAGTGTGTATATGGGTCAGACTGTTAAGCTATGGCCCAGATGCAGTCCGTGTGCAATGCGGATGCAGGAGTTGGCATAGGCACTGATAGACGTTACTCCACTGTTGATACCTTACTTTTGAGGCGAGAGTAACAATGTAAATAGAGTCTTCGTTATTTACTTCGCTCGCATGTGGCTTTTCTTTTCAAATCGTCGGTTCGAGGCTCGCTTGGAGCGGCTTGACTAAAACCAAGATATACTTTAAAAAAATAAATAAATTTATTGTTTGACAGGGAAAGCGGTCCTTAAATAGAACACGCATTAACATACATATATTATATTATTAGTAGTAATTCAAAAAAAATTATTATCCCCAGGAAAAAAGGGCACTTTCTCTCAAGGAGAAAAAAGGGCAGGGGCTCAAGCACCCAAAGCCCCCACCTCTGCACGTGCCTGTTTAACTCTACCACAGCTAAACAAGCTCATAGATCGTTCATGTTTGATGTCCCTGAAAAGCTAATTTGGTGTACTAAACAATGGTTTACATTTCATCTTAATAAGTGTGCAACATATTAACATTTTAAGAAAGGTGAACATTTCTGCCTCAGTTTGCATCAAAATACCTTTGCAAATCACTACACTTCTGAACAAAGGGCTATAAAACATGCCTCAGAAAAGTTAATTTCTCATTGGTCAACTTGGCCCTGGAGGGTGGATACAAACCATCTTTATAAAAGCTTGTGCCTAAAGCCACCACCCAGAAAGCAAGAAAGAGACCTAAGCAGAGAAACCCCAGAAACAGGAAACCCCAGAGACCCAGAAACCTTAGGCCAGAGAAAGACTCGAACCCAGAGGACTCCAGGGAGCAGGCAGGGACACAGACAAAATGGGTTAATCGCACAGCTCAGACATTCCCATCTCGATACTTTTCTTTCTTTCTTTATTTTCCGTCAAGAGTGTAGTTAAGTTTAGTGTGCTGCAAAACCAGTAGTCAACCATGGCTAGCCTTTTTGCAGCTTTCAAACTTGAAACGACCGACTCCATCCCACTCCAAGCCTCGCGAGGACAAAAGAACTGAACACCAGCCAACCACATGCTCAACAGAGAGAGTTCTTTACATCACACAAGGAACACAAGTAACACTTCAAGATTAGCACTGAACTGGTGTAAACAAAATGCAACGCTATAGAGACCATAGAAGGGTTAAATTGATTATTTGTGGTTCGCTTGGTTTGGTCTTATAAATCCGAGGTTTTCCATTATCACATTCTCTTAAACTCTTATTTTACTTCCTTTACACTTCTCTACACTTGTACGAATGTGTGTTTGTGTTAGGTGTTAGTTTCTGTTAGATTAGTCAAAGTGTCATTTTGTATAAAGAAAGGTGCCTGTGCATATTTATAAATCTAATGTCTTAAACTTTGATCTTGCTACCCTGCTTAAACATTTATGGGTTTTTATTTTGGTAGTAATAGCCATAATTAAAGTAGGCTGTTCGTTCGAACGATCGCTGGATGATTTGTTTGTTCGGATTTTAAGGGTCGAATTTTTTTTACAAATGAATCTTCTTCCCTTTGAGCTAATTCGCTACAATACTCTGTTAAAATTATGTGTTTTTTTTTTTTTTTCAAATATGTCCTAAATGATGTTTAACAGAGCAAAGTATTTCCAATAATATTTTTTTCTTCTGGAGAAAGTCTTATTTGTTTTATTTCAGCTAGAATAAAAGCAGTTTTTAATTTTAATATCATTGTAAACCCATTATTATGTCCCTTAAGAAATATGTTTTTCGGTTGTCTACAGAACAAACCATTGCTATACAAAGACTTGCCCTAATTACACTAACTAACCTAGTTTGTCACAGTTGGGTGTAAGGGAAAGGAGGCGAGGTCCCAAATGCAAACTCAGATATTTATTTACAATAAAAATAAAACAAAAAGGGAAAAGTAAACAACCCCGGACGGGGAAAAGCACTAATGAATAAAAATAAACAAACAACACAAACTGGACTGGGCAGGGCAGGCTGGCAGGGAAGGACGAAACAACATCAAGACAAGAGCTACCGCGAGGAAGAGACACAGAGAGCTACGAAGACGAACTGGCCCAGGACATCAGACATGAGGAGATTATAAGCAGTAGTAAATCAATACACAAACAGGTGAACCAAATAAACTAATAATGAGTGGGTGGGGCTAGACAATAGACTGGGGAGCACATGCCACATGACACAACAGACACACAAGCACGCGGCGCATGTAAGCATGCGCCACGTGCTAAACAACACCAACAGAAGACTGAACAGGAGACACGAGCACACGATAGATGAAAACATCTTACCGTGCGCTCACACATAAGCAACGCGCATGTTTCATCTCAGCGCCAACCGAAACCAAAACCAACCAGACTGAGACTCTGAGAATGAAACAGCGCGATGCCGACAGAACAAAACACAAACACGAGTACAAAAATGCACGCGTCACAAGCACACGCAGAACATGCGCATCCGCATCAAGCGGGACCGCGCACGGTCTGCACGTACTCATGACGGCGCGCACACAGAGACGCACACAATGACAGAACACAAGTGCTCGACCCGAGAAAACTCGAGCAGAGCACTACAGGACAGGACAAGACAGAGCTAGTGTCCGGACTCTGCCACCAAAACAAGAATTTACAAGACCAGAGTGGCAGAACCCTGACATAGTTAAGCCTTTAAATTGCACTACCCTACCAGCATCTTGAAAAATATCTAGTCAAATATTATGTGATGTCATCATGGAAATAATTTCCTGAAAATAAAACCTAATGGGAGCATATAAAGTAGAGAGAGAAGAGTGAAGGTGCTAAGATCGAGCCTGGCAGAAGACCACATGTTAATGGTGCCATAGAGGAGCAAAAGTTACCAATCTTGACAAAAAACTTCCTGTTAGAAATGTATGATGTAAACCATTCCAGCACTGTAATAGATAATAACATTGATGATAATAACACAGAGTGGTCAATGGCATTGAAGGCTGCAGATAAATCCAGCAGAATTAAGGCCACATGATTACCGGCATCATTGAGGAGATAGAAATCATTCAAAACTTTTAATAAGGGGATTCTTTAATCTCGTTTTGAACTGACAGCGTGTGACTGAGCCATGAAAATTATCAGGAAGGTTATTCCAGAGTTTAGGTGCCATATATGAGAAGGCTCGACCTCCTTTAGTGGATTTTGTTATTCTGGGTATGTCAGCATGTCAGAATTCCAGTCATTCTACCAACATGTATACTGTATAAAACAAAACTAGGGATCCACAGAATTATTTTGCCACATATATTTAGACATATTTTGTGTGCTAAAGAGAACAGCTGAAAATATGAGCCAAAAAAAGACTATGCTGCCCCACACACTGCAGTTGTCAGTGCACTGGTTTCACTCTCCCTCCAGCCATAGTCACTGTGCGGTGTAAAACACTTTCATACCAGACTCAAAAAGTGCTGCACTATGAAACCCATTAGTTTAATGGCTTTTTGCTTTGCAAACCAAAGCACAAGAGAAGCAGAGCACACCGTCGACTAGCTTTGCACAGATCACGGTCAAAGTTCAATATTCTGCTCTATGGATATTCTGCTCATGTACACATAGCTACTTATCCATTCATGAACTGCACATGCTCACTGGAAAAACAAAGACTACTCAAATAATCACCACTCAAATAAACGATCATGACAGCTATTCATATCTGCCAAGTACAAATATCTGATAAATATCTTTTAAAGGCCTGTTTTATGAACATTCTAAATCATAAACATCCTAATCATACGCAAAGTCATAAATCACAAGCATCAATTCCAAACATGCTCTGTATGTACTTTGTTGTGAGTGTTTTTGAAACCAATGTTGATTACTTGACTAAATTAAATTTGTGGATACAATGGAATACAAATTAGACTTCTCTAAAGAGGTGTTTTAAAAATGGCTGACGTTAAAATTTGTCAGCCATTGAAATTAGTTTCTTATCCTAGGTTTTCCTGTCTATATTGTTGTTTTTATTCTTTTTTAGTTGTCCCAAAATATATTTATTGCTGAGCTCCAGTAGTAGGCTTATGTTTCATGCAAATAACCAAATAAATGATAGCAAATCATATCATTGTAAATTTTGAAGAACAAACACCCCAACCCATAACATTTTCTTATTGCAGAGATGCTCAAACTAGGGCCTGCAGGCCAAAGTTGGCTCATGTTAACACCGACCATCCCATCTGAGAAGGAAAGAAGAAAAATGGGGAAGGTTGGGGTGAATTGGTTGGATTGTCATTTCTAATTTAACATAAGCTTATGTTTGTTTGTTTGTTTGTTTAACTGATGAACTACAAAAAAAGCAAACTGAAATGAAATGTTTCAATTGAAAGTTGTGAATTAAAAAGATTTTTATAATTGTATACATTTATAATTTTATTATATAATTATAATCAGAAAAATTGTTATTTTTGTAAATAAAAAAGCTCCATAAATGAGATTGTTAATGTTTTATTGTATTCTAAGTACAGTATAAAATATAAAAATATATATTTTGTAAGGTTGGGCAATGTTGACCAATTTGGCATCGTACAATGTCTAATGTGAAACATTGTGACGGACGATGGCATCGTCGTCGTAGGTGGGGTGGTTGTTGTTAAATATCAATTACTTCATAACTAATTAATTAAATGTAGCCTACAGTTTTCACTACCTGACCCACATGGTCTTTACTTTACCCATAACCAAACCATAAATAAATAAAGTTACACACAAATTGCCACCTGTCAATCTCTTGTTTCCGCTGGACTCTGGCATGAATAGGCAGAGTGATCTGTGTCGTTATAATGGCTTTTTCCCACAGCTGGTGGAGGAGACGAGAATTTGTTTGGAGTTCCCTGTAATTTGTATTGGGATTGATGATAACTTCCTTATTTCATTATTATTATGAGGAAATAATAACAAGATGCTAGGGCTCGACCATTTTGGTCGCATATGCGCCCGAAATTTTATGCAACCTAATAATATATTTGGAAGCATTTGTGCTAGTTCATAAATTTGTGCGACCTGTTTCCACTGCAAAATCCTCACCGCGTGCGCGGATTTAGGAGACATTTATTCAGGATGCATCTTTGCACCTAAAAACTCCAAGTGCAGTGTTAAGGAACAGATTAAAACAGTTGTTATGTGAACTTGCTGACGTAAAAAAAAGCCCACAATGCTTGCCCCGTTTTTGTGCTCTTCTTATTGGTCCACTGCTCTAGAACTGAATGCGAATGGATTGGTTAATATCAGCTGTCAATCACTCAGTCAATGCCTTCTGCCTTCAGATGACAGGAGCTATATTTATTTAAAAATATTATTAAATTAGGAAGTTACCATGGCAATATTAATGTAATACAGTTTGGTATGTTTAGCTTCGGTCCACCACCCTTGATCAAGTTTGGTTTTTGGCCCTTCATAAGAAAAATTTTGGGCTCCCCTGCCTTATTGGCTTGCAGTAGCATAAGTGAAGGCAAGAACTACAGCATCCAGTGTCATTGTCACTGTCAGTAATACAAAACAGAGAAGAATAGAAAGCGTCTTGAAATCTGTCATGTCTCATTTATAATCGCTGAAGCAGTGGAAGACATCAAAAAGCCTGTAAACAACACATGAAAATTATACGCAGGAAAGCCAATTTTCGATTTCCAAAACTTAGTTAGCAACAATAAATAAACATCTAGAGAAAAGCATATATATATATACATTAATGTTTATTTTTTGCTTTAACATACAGGCTGTAGATGAAGAATGGGATTACCCATAAATACCATATTTCTTACTGCATTGACGTTTATGACCATTGATGCCACAAAGTATGGCACCAATGTTTGCTGTGCGTGACACCTTGTTTTGACCAAGATGCTTAATCGGCCCTTGGGACCCATTCCTTGCTGTTCAATCTATGTTGCAGATGATGAAAGGGAGAAACCTCCCATGTTTGCAACCCAAACACATTCCAAAACCCCCTCCAGATTTAAAGAAATTAGCTAGTAGAACTCAAAAACTCACATACTTTAAATGGTATATAATGTGTTTGTTTGCAATCTATGTGTTCTGCCCTATAGCAAAAGTAGTTAAAATATTATTTGCATGTACCAGTAGACCCCTTTTGTGTGTTATATTGTATAAAAATGCATAGATGCTATTTAATGTGTTTAGAGTGTCGTGTTTAGTACCGTTACGTTTCTCTTGCTATTTTACAACACATTATAGACCTTTTTCTTGGCTGCTGCATGGAGGGAGCTATAGCGACCTGCATCTTTCGGTAGAATGGTTAGAACTTCCGTTTGCAGTATTTACAACTGGTAATTTGCGCTCCTAATATGGCTTTCAATAGCATTTTGAGTGGGTTAGGGAGTGTTTTTTATTTTTTTATTTATTGAACACATTTGAATAGCATTAGCATTGTATACAAATGTTCAATTTCTGCTTTTTTTTTTTCAAACACTTTTGTAAACATTTAACGCCAAATCCCCCCACCCATCCCACCCATACATACACGTAACCAGTCCTATTGTACAAACATATAACAGATGACGGAGTGATGAAATAAAAATAAATAAATAAAATAAAGTAAAAATAAACAAATAAATAAATAAATAAATAAATAATAATAATAATAAGTTACAATAACAATAATGTGCTACCTACTTCTTGGTGATTGTAGTTTTAGTTGTGGTGAGGTTGGACCAATATGTCTAGTTTAGGGCATGACAATACATGAGTAAAAATGCTAAAGTAAAAGCTAATTCTAACCATAAAATGATTTCTTAAATAATCACTTCAAGAGGTGTTAAATCATCAAAATAATTTAGTAGTGGCCTCCAATGAATATAAAACTTGTGAGATGATCCTCTGAGAGAGAACTTAATCTTCTCTAATTTCAGAAGACTTAACATGTCGTGTAACCAGACTTTAATTGAGGGTGGTTGGGGTGATTTCCACATTAAAAGAATTCTTTTGCGAGCAACAAGAGAGGAAAAGGCGATGACATTATTTTGAATGTTTGTGACATGATAGTCATCTGGGGGTTTTCCAAAAATAGTGATATGAGGATTTGGGTTTAGATTAAAGTCCAATATGTCTGAGATTGCCTTGAAAAATAACCGCCAGAATTCAGACAATTTGGGGCACAACCAGAACATGTGAGTAAGGTTGCATGGGGTCTGTGAACACCTATTACATTTGTTATCTAATTTGTCAGGATAGAGCTTTGAGAGTTTCTCTTTGCTATAGTGTAGTCTGTGGAGGACCTTAAATTGTATGAGTGATAATCTAGCACAACTAGATGACGAATTTACAGCATTTAAGGCCTCCCAGAAATCTTCAGAGAGATTTAATTGAAGTTCTGATTCCCAGTTCATCTTAATCTTATTTAGGACAGATTCGTTAGTTGGAGAGAGTAAATTATATAAACATGAAATACGGCCTCTTGACAAGGTTTTGGCTTTAATGATCAAGTCTATCCCGCTAGGTATTGGAATATGTGGGAATGAAGTTGTGTGTGTTCTTGCGAAGTCGCATAGTTAGAAGTATCGAAAAAAGTCTAATCTGTTTAAACTAAATCTAGAAATCAGCTGGTTGAAGCCTGCAAATAAATCTTGAATATACAAGTCTCCCAACTCTCGTATTCCCTTATTCTCTAAGCTGATAAAATTTGAGTCACTTTTAGCTGGTATAAACAAATGATTATTGCGAATTGGGGTTGATAATAGGAGGGTGAGCCAGCCAAAGTTGCGTCTTATTTGCGACCAGATTTTTAGAGTTCCGGTGACCACAGGGTTGGTGGTAAAGTTTCCTGGGGAAAAGGGTAAGGTACTACATGCCAAAGCTCTCAGTGAAGAGGAACAGGAGGCTGACTCAATTTGACACCAACCAGTTTGGGGAGAGGTGAACCAGGATATTATTTTATCAACATTTGCTGCCCAATAGTAACTTATAAAGTTATAAAGCTGTGGCTTTGCAGCGAGCGTTCTATGTGCTCGGTCCAGCTCCGGAGGGGATTGAAGTGTCTGATCTCCGAGAACCTCGACCAGAAGTTTGGCGAAAAACATTGTGGGTCTGGGTCCTTCAACTGCTTCAGGTAACCCTACTATCCTTATATTGTTTCTGCGGCTTTCCAGATCGACCGTTTTCACCGTTAGCTTAGCATTACTGCTCGTCAGTAGTTCACATTTCTCCTCCAATGCTTGAATTCTCCAGTCTTGCAACTCAGCGTTGGTTTTCAACGAGTTTATTCGTTGACCTTGTTCTGTTATGGTTGTTTGTATTTTGTCGAGTCTTGATTCTAAAGCCACAAGTGAAGTTTTGAAATCAGCTGCGATGCTAACTCTTTGGTCTTCAAGCAAGGTAGTGATGTTAGCCAGTGTGACGTTGTCCGCTGGAGCGGCGTCAATTTAGTCTTTTTTGATGTCTTAGTGGTTTTCGACATCTCCTTAGCTGTTTAAGGTTTTAATTTTGACAGTTCGAGTTTAGATCAGTTTGAGGTTCCAGAGAAAGAGTAACTTTTAAGGGTATTGCTGCGGGAGACCGAGACCACGCTGCCTTCACATGTTAACCGGAACCGGAAGTCTACCCGGAGTGTTTTTGTGACACAACTTTGAAAGGTGTGTGTTATAAAATGTAAGGTGTGGTTCAAGCGCGAGAGAAAAACGTTCTCCTAGTTCACATGTCTGCCATCAGAAATACAGTGTGTGTGTGTTTCCCTGGCCTGTCAGCTGTTAGCTCAGCGGCTCTTCAGCACACACACATGCACGCAATACTTCACTGCATCATAGAGCAAACCAGATTACTGGCATAAAACCATGCATGCATAAAACCATGCATAAAACCATGCATGAAAAACAGGTGTGCAAGTCATGCAATTTACAAAAATGACCAATAAAAGTCTATTACTGATACTATGCTGGTTGATTTGCATGTTGATTCCAATCGTGAGCCGTTTCTGTTTCATTTAGTGTGTTGTATTTACCACGGTTTGTGTTTTTCTGTCTTTTTAAAACGTCACTTTATTTTCACTTTGTCACAGTTATTAAACCAGTGAGTTATTAGGACAGTACAGTAGGCCATATCTGTCAACATTGGGATGTGAAAATAAGGGATACTCACCCATCCTCCACCCAAAATAAATAAATAAATAAATAAATATGTTCATCTGGAGCTGTTTCATTGTAAATAAACATCTGAAATGATCATTAATAAGTTTTTTATTATTATTTACAAAGTATATAATAATTAGTATGCATTAGAAAATCTGCAAATAAATTAGCAAACAGTTCAGCTCAGACAAAGAGAGAGACAAAATTTGTTGTTTAAAAAAAACCCCAACAAGATCGACATGTCTAGATGTTGTTTTATTGTTATTATTATTATTATTCATTCATTCGTTTATTTATTTTCTTGTCGGCTTTGTCCCTTGCGGGGTCGCCACAGTGGAATGAACCACCAACTTATCCAGCACGATTTTACGCAGCGGATGCCCTTCCAGCCGCAACCCATCTCTGGGAATTTCCACACACACACATTCACACTCATACACTACGGACAATTTAGTTTACCAAATTCACCTGTACTGCATGTCTTTGGACTGTGGGGGAAACCGGAGCACCCGGAGGAAACCCACACGAACGCAGGGAGAACATGCAAACTCCACACAGAAACGCCAACTGACCCAGCCCAGCCGAGGTTCGAACCTGCGACCCAGCGACGTTCTTGCTGTGAGGCAACAGCACTACCTACTGCGCCACTGCGTTGCCCGCCATTATTATTATTATTATTATTATTATTATTATTATTATTATGATGATGATGTGTATATGTCTGTTCAAACACGCACCCAAAACCCAGTATCCACTTGAGCTCAGCATCAAATCGCGTACGTACAGAAACAGCGTCTATTTATCACTATGGAGCGCATCAGCTGACAGTCATGCATCGTTACATGAACTGACTGTTTTGAGGATTGCATAGGGGCAATGGTGCCTGTAATGAAAAGGAAATGAATTGGAAATTAACGTTTTTATGTTTATTTCAAAGCATTTCCATGCCTAAATAAAATGAAAGCACAGAACAGATTCACATTTGAGAGCAAGGGCGGCCCCTGGTGGTTCGGCGGTATAGTTTGCATATAGGGAGGATCGGCTCTTCTCAGAAAAATAAAAAATACAGGAGAAATACGGGAAAATACCTTTACGGGATGACAGCGGGATAGAACTGTAAAATACAGGAGAATCCCGGGAAAAAAGGGAGGGTTGACAGGTATGCAGTAGGCTACGTGTGTGTGTCAAACATTTTGGTGAACTATGTTTGTTTGGGCTGGTTATATATTTGAAGGAAAGAGAAACTGTTGACTTTAGCGATGATGAGGCTCCATTTAAATGGCACAAGATGCCGTCTGACAACGAGGGGAAAATGCCTCACAGCGGCTGATTTCCATCCTATTAGATCACATTTTTTTAAATAATCAGTCCAGGAGATGGCGCTGATCGACAACAGTATTAGTTCAAAGATGATAAAAGCAGGTAAAATAGATTAAAACTATCGTTTCAAAGCTCTCCAAATGTGACCGTTTATACTCATCAGCTGCCGACCGGAAGTTCTTAGCATTCTCCTTGCGCATACAGGCAAAGCATAATGGGTAATTTTGCGTTCCAAGAAAAAGGTCTATACAGAGTGCATGATCATAACTTATACGGCTTACATTCTATAATGCTCTGAGTTAATGTCCGTCTCTTCAGGATGGATACTTATTATGTATATGAGACAAAGAAAATCTTCCACTCAAACTTTGCCCTGAAACCATTGGTCAGTCAGTAGAGAATGGGTGTGAATTGACCAATAGTCCCAAAATCTGGGCAGAAGGTCTCCCAAGGTGTCCCTGACACAAAAAAGTGGCAGACAAGTCCACGTTTCTTATTTTCCGGCAAATTAAACTCAGTTTAAAGGTATTTCAAGAGTTCACACTTAGCTGATGATTGATTATAAAGCTTGTTTGGGAGGCTGTCCCAGGAGAGAGCCCTGAGCTCATAAGATCCTCGAGCCTGGGGCTACCTCCTGTTTGCAAGGCGAGAGGGGAGTTTAAGCTCAGGTAGATCTCGAGAACTCCCCTGCTGTAGCTAATGAACAGATAGTGATTGCTCTTAAGAGATAACTACTTACTAGGTGCATATCTATGGAGCCAATTTGGATTAGCCAATTAACTTAAGTTGCATGTTTTTGGACGGTGGGAGGAAACCGGGGAACCTGGGGAAAACACTTGTGAGCACGGGGAGAACGTATAAACTCTGCACAGAAAAGTCGGCTGGCTTGGTAAGGACTAGATCCAATGACATTTTTGCTGTAAGGCAACAGTGCTAACCACTGGGCCACCGAGCCACCCATCTAGGAAAGGAGGAGGAGTAGGGGTGGAAGGGGGGATGCTTCAAAACAAAGATGTCTGTTATATGGAACTTAGGGCTTTATAGTGACTTAGGAATCGTCTAATTGGAGAATCATAAATTGAATAATGCGGGACCAGCCGCAAGCAATCATAAGCACGTGATCCTCTCAAAATAAGTTTGTAAATAAACTTCACTTAGTCGTGCGTTTGTGCTGTGCCCTTAATAGTTGTGTGGAACTGAGTTAGATTTGCCATTCTTTTATCTAAATCTCTCTATTTTCCTTGCTTTTCTATGTTTTTTGTTATGTTTTGTACGTTTGTTTGTTATTTGTTAGACTAGTCAATAAATAACACTCTAACAACGTTGGATTGTCTTTGTTTTGTCCCACAGAAAAGGTCACTTTAATGGTAAAGATCCTTGCTACCAGCTTATTAAAGTTTGATAAAACTTCTAATCTATTCTTCTACTTCACAAGAAGTAATTGTAATTCCCTTTCTAAATAAATAAATAATTACAGAGTTCGCTCAGACGAGCGGGCAAAGTCATTGTTATATTTATTTTGTTCAATTAAGTTAATTATGAATATTCATAATTAATAATAACTTGCTATTATAATCATTAATATTCATAAATTGAGATAATTTCACTTGAGATCATTCCTCTAGATTTGTACTGTATAATATTTACTCAACTTCATGTGTCTGTGTTTTTTTTTCTCCATACAAGGGTAACAATATGCTGAATTTGATTAGAAAACTCTTCTAATTCTCACATAATAAAAGAACAATCAACAACATTAGGTGATTCAACAAAGAAAGAAATAATGAGGCAACATGTGTAGCATATTCATGCAAGTATTGGTCTGATGGGAACACCATTTTTGCCTGCATGAGGTGCAGAATTGTATCACTGAAATTTTGAATATGACTGAAGTAATGGCCTGTCATGAACTCATTCAAGAAAGAGTCGCCGTTTTTCAGTCAAGCTCAGTCCGACTAGATGAAGACTTTTAAAATGACTTCCTCGAGTGGCCCCTGTGGCTTCCACTGACAAGTCAATTTCAAAATGCACCGAATGAGTCCTGAGAAGCAATGACACGCATAGTCAAGCACATAAATGGCTGATTAAGTTATGCTTTTTAAAACAGTCATGGCCATTTTCACATGATATTATATTGATTGATTTTCCTATGAGTTCTTGATGTAAAAATATATATTTTTTAAATAACATATTTATTAAATTACATAATTCATAAAACAAATATGCTAATGATCAGGTGAATGGCAATATTAGTATTATATATTTGTGTGTGAGAAATACAACTATATATATAACACACACTTTACTGTAAATGCATAAATAGTAGTAGTTTCTGTGACAGTTTTCATTGATAGTGCTGCAGAAGCTAAAGATGTGACCTTGCGTCTGTGACACGTTCCACAGTGAGTTTTTCCAGGAACAGCACGTATGTGGGCTTTGAGGACCACCCACACAAACAAGATGCTGGAAAAAGCATTTTAAACTACTTGATTTTGGTGCAATTAAAGTTTGATTGAGGACCTTAGTATATTTCTCTCCAATTGTGATTAAAATGTTGCTGTAGGAAAGAAAAGGCAGGGCTTTTACAACAACAAATGTGATTATTTCTGCCTCTGCTTTATACAGGGCTATTACTTGATACAGGTGCTAGGAATAACACATTACTAATACCTGATATACTATTTATTAGGTACACCTTGCTTGGACCCTTTTTTGCCTTCAGAACTGCCTTAATCCTTCGTGGCATAGAATCAACAAGGTACTGGAAATATTCCTCAGTTGCTGCAGATTTGTCAGCAGCACATTCATGATGCGAATCTCCCGTTCCACCACATCCCAAAGGTCTATTGGATTGAGTTCTGGTGACTGTGGAGGCCCTTTGAGTACAGTGAACTCATTGTCATGCTCAAGAAACCAGTCTGAGATGATTCACGCTTTATTACATAGCGCATTATCCTGCTGGAAGTAGCCTTCAGAAGATGGGTACACTGTGGGTATAAAGGGATGGACATGGTCAGTAACAATACTCAGGTAGGCTGTGGCATTGACACGAGGCTCATTTGGTACTAATGGACCCAAAGTGTGCCAAGAAAATATCCCCCACACCATTACACCACCACCACCAGCCTGAACTGTTGATACAAGGCAGGATGGATCCATGCTTTCATGTTGTTGACGTCAAATTCTGACTCTACCATCCAAATGTCGCAGCAGAAATTGAGACTCGTCAGACCAGGCAATGTTTTTCCAATCTTCTATTGTCCGATTTAGGTGAGCCTGTGCAAATTGTAGCTTCAGTTTCTTGTTCTTAGCTGACAGGAGTGGCACCCGGTGTGGTCTTCTGCTGCTGTAGCCCATCCGCCTCAAGTTTGGACATGTTGTGCATTCAGAGATGCTCCTCTGCATACCTCGGTTGTAGTTGAGTGATTATGTGAGTTACTGTTGCCTTTCTATAAGCTCAAACCTCTGGCCGTTCTCCTCTGACCTCTGGCATCAACAAGGCATTTGCTCCCACCAAACTGCCTTTCACTGGATATTTTCTCTTTTTCGGACTCTTCTATGTAAACCCTAGAGATGGTTGTGCATGAAACACCCAGTAGATCAGCAGTTTCTGAAATACTCAGACCAGTCCGTCTGACACTCTGGCACAACAACCATGTTGAAAGTCACTTACTGTAAGTCACCTTTCTTCCCCATTCTGATGCTCAGTTTAAACTGCAGCAGACCATATTGACCATGTCTACATGCTTAAATGTATTGAGTTGCTGCCATGTGATTGGCTGATTAGAAATTTGCTTTAACACTCAGTTGGACTGGTGTACCTAATAAAGTGGCCAGTAAGTGTATATTGCTTTTTGATAACATGTTCAAAATGAACATCTGGAAAACTGGTTGGAATTCATGACATACAGTACTGTAGATGTAACATCTATGGTATTGTGTACCTTACCATCTTTCAAACAATCTCTCAAAGCGTACTAATGTGTCTCCATCTACTGGTGTGGTCAATTCACTGACATTTACAAATCCTCTTCTGTGGTCTCATGTACTGTTGTCATGTAAACATACCATACTGTACCTACAGTCAGAAACTGCTGTATCATGAGCCATGAGCTTCACACTGAAAATGTTTTTGTGTCTGCACCTGCAGTTTCTGATGTGAAATTTAAAAATATGCAAAGTGTGTCTAGCTCTCTGATGCATGAATTATGATAGAATAAAAAAAAATTCTTGAGTGTTTGTACTTTTCAAGGGCATGACAAAACCTTCAGATATTTAAAAAATATATATATATTCATATATATTTACAGTTTAGAAATGTCCAATTTAGTGCACTACATGTGCCTGAGCAATAAGTGAAGTTTATTTATAAACTAATTTTGAAAGGATCACGTGCTTATGATTGACCTCGGCTGGTCTCGCATTAGCTATTATATGATTTACCAATCAGATGCACGTAAATAAGCAGATTTTCTTACCTTAGTCATCTTCGCCTTGTGGCGCATTCATTTATACATGTGACAGAATTCACGACTTGTTCTTGATGTTTTTTCCCTATAAAAGGTTCGAGCTGGAAGTGACGGGGTGGTTTTCCCCTTTAAGTAGGGAGTCGGAGAAAGTAAATAAAGCGATCGGTTCACAAAGTTTTCATCCCGCATTTAATGTCTCTTCTTTTTATTTTCTCCGCTTAATCGCCCACAGCCTCGAGGAATCCTCCCATCCACCCCTACTCCTTCCCCTCTTTCCCAGAATAATCCAGGACAGGGTGGCACAGGGGCTTAGTGGTTAGCATTGTTATATCACAGCAAGAAGTTCGCTGGTTCGAGTCCCGGCTGGGCCAGTTGGCGATTCCTTGTGGAGTTTACATGTTCTCCCTATGCTACCGTGGGAGTAGAAGTGAATTGAACAAACGATATTGGCACAGTATATAAGTGTTTTAGCACTGGGCATTAACAGCATAATCAAATGCTGGTTTAGTTGGTGGTTCATTCCACCGTGGCAACCCCTAAAAATCAAGGAATAGGCAGGGCGAATGAATTCGGGGGAGCTCTTGAGACCTACCTGAGTCCCTGAATCTCTCCCGGGACACTCTTGAAACATAAAAGAATATGAGTTTAATGTAAACATTATGAAATCCATAAAATTCCATCCATGAACAATATTTTTTTATAATTATTATGTATGCTTTGAAAAACATTTTAGCATACATGCTCACATTTTAACACTGCATAGGTCTAGCTTTCTGAACATTTGATTTAAAAAAACACAAGTTCTATTGATACTATTAAACTATATGACATGCATATTATATGCTTTATGAAAATGTGCAAAGTTCACAAGGCACAGTGGCACACAGTAGTCCATGCAGATGTATTTTGTGGTGTTTTGCATGTTTACATTTTTTCAATCAGTAGAGTTGGGGTCAGTTATTTCCAGGACAAAGCTGTCAGCACAAGGCACTTTGTTGACTTTTCTGCACTTCTCCAGAGTTGGGGTCCGACTGTGTATTAGATATGTACACAAAATTGCACATCTGTACAGAAATTATCAAATGCGTTTGGTGCAGAGCGTCATGGTGGCGCAGTGGGTAGCACAATCGTCTCACAGCAAGAAGGTGTGAGGCTGGGTCAGTTGGCATTTCTGTGTGGAGTTTGCATGTTTGCGTGTTTGCATGGGTTTTTCTCCGGGTGCTCTGGTTTCCCCCACAGTCCAAAGACATGTGGTTTAGGCGAATTGGGTAAGCTAAATTGGCCATAGAGTATGTGTGTGAATGAGAATGTATGGATGTTTCCAAGTGATGGGTTGCAGCTGGAAGGGCATACGCTGCGTAAAACATATGCTGGCTAAGTTGGCGGTTCATTCCGCTGTGACGACCCCAGATTAATAAAGGGACTAAGCCGAAAAAGAAAATGAATGAACGAATGAATGAGTTTGGTGCATGGCAATGCATTATGTCCATAGACACATGGTTAATCATAACTAGACCCACACAGAATCTGCATGGGCAAAAATCTGCAGACTTTTAGCCCATCATTAAGTCTATTTATTTACTTTATTGTACTTTTTTGTATTTACTTTTATTGTAAATGTGTGTAAATTTATATTTATTCAGTTTTTAAATTAATTTCAGTAATATTATTGACAAATATGAAAATGTTCATATGGTTTATTTACAATACAGTTTGTAAAGTAATATTTAGTTTCTTTTAGTAGAGATATCATATAAGAGAATTGCTTTGTTTACCAATTAAGTGGATCTCATTGGATTTGCATTGTAAAGATTAAATAAAAGCTAAAAGGGTATTATTTTTTACTTCGTGAAGTTTATTTCTAAACTAATTTCGTGAGGATCACGTGCTTATGATTGCTAGCGGCTGGACCCACATTATCCAAATCATCATGCACGAATCAGACGATTCCTAAGCTACTATAAATACCCCGGGTTCCATATCACCGCTATCTTCGCTTTGAAGAATCCCCCCTTCCACGCCTACTCCTTCCCTTTTCTAGATGGGTGACACGGTGGCCCAGCACTAAGCGCTGTTGCCTCACAGCAAGAATGTCAATGGTTCTAGGCTTTACCAAACCAGCGGGCATTTTCTGTGCGGAGTTTGCATGTTCTCCCCGTGCGCTCGTGGGTTTTCGCCAAGTCCTCCGGTTTCCTCCCACCGATTAAAAACATGCAACCTAAATTATTGATTGATCAACAATATAGACTTGCTCCCTATCTAGTACCTATCTCGTTAAAGAGAACTACTATCTGCTCTTCAATCACTACGAAGGGGGAGTTCTCGAGATCTACCTGAGCTCGATCTCCCCTCTCGACTTGCAACGGGAGGGAGCCCCGGGCTCGAGGATCTCATGAGCTCGGGCTCTCTCCCGGGACAGCATGCCAAACAAGCTTTATAATTAATCATCAGCTAAGTGTGAACTCTTGAAATATATTAAGTTTTTATTTATGATACCTCCAAAATCATTCCACATAAATCCACAGATTTTTTTCAAAACTCTGCACAGAAATAGCAAAAAATGTCCACAGATTCTGTCTGGCCCTATACCCAACTTATAGTTATTTTAAACAAAATGTAAAAACATAAATGAATAATATTATTACTTACAGTAAATGTTACTATACTGTACATAATCATTTTTGGGTTCTTCTGGAACAGAAGGAATGACATGGTATGTCAGCAATAGTCAACAAGTGTGGCTGTCTGGTGGCCATTTTGAATTCAGAGGAAATGAATTTGCATTTACAATGACTGACCACTTAATAAAACTCAATAGAGCAGTGCAGCAGAGAGCAGGCTGATCTCTAGTTCCACCAAAGAAACCATTGCAATTAGGAAAAAAAAAAGACTTAATTAGATGTCCACTGCAGTGATGACTGTGTGTCCCACAGGGCTAAAGAACTGTTGAGGTCTGATGAGACTTGAGCCTTAAATTTAAAACAAATAAAATAACTTTAGAGGCACAAATTCCTGGAGGCACCCTCTGCTGTAAATTGTAAGTTTGTAAATTGTACATTTTAGATTCTGATTTGAACTGCTGTATTCGTTAAACTTTGTTTGTTTAGCTGATATCTGATTCTGGACCTGAATCTTTGAAGCGTGAACCTCCATTTGTACTGCTTCTTCAGGTGTAGATTGTGAAATTTAGCAGTGCAGTGTTCTGAGATGTGTTTCACTTTCGCCGAGCTGCCTTTGCAATCTACAGTCTCTGTTGAAACAGTCTGATGGGAACAGGCAGGTCCTGGCAGTTTCATTAGACGAGGAGTTAAGTTGATTGACCTTGCAGGACTGGCATGGAACTGACTCTGGCAGTCTGGGGCAGGTTCCACTGGCCAGACGGCATGGAGAAATTGGAGAAGATCAAGCAGCACGGCAGTTAATTAATACGAAGCTTTGACAGTGCAGCTCTTTTCAACCCTCTCTTTGAACAGTTTGGAGTCTAGATATCGTGGACTGTCACTTTTGTCAGATTTATGTAATGGCAATTGTTAAAATCATCCTAGTAATGAACATCAGCCTTGCTGCTTGGGATCAAATATGCGGATGTACATTTTCTTAGATGACAGGCTGTTGTTTGAAACAGAGACTAAACAGATTCTATTGGCCCGGAGCATAGATGTTTAAAGCATATTGAGTTTAAAGCATCAATAAAGACTAGTTTGTATTGACCACATTATTGTCAACACAAACTCATTTTGATCATTTGTGTTTTCAACTACAGTACTTCTAAACATGGAAACATTAAAATTTAGGTTTAAAAATGCATGCTTAAACCATGTCTAATTGGGACCTGTAATTGAGATTAAAAAATTCCCATAATTGAACAACATCAAAACTGAAATTTAA
The DNA here is from genome assembly GCA_903798195.1 of Danio kyathit. Classification (NCBI taxonomy): domain Eukaryota; kingdom Metazoa; phylum Chordata; class Actinopteri; order Cypriniformes; family Danionidae; genus Danio; species Danio kyathit. The sequence continues at coordinate 39,324,840 of LR812539.1, forward strand.
AAACAACAGCAGAACTTTTATTTTTCATATAATACTTTTACAGCGTCTTTGAAAGTACATAAAATACATAAATAAATAATTTGATTGTTTCATATACTAGCAACTTTTCAACTATTAATCAATAATACAGTGGGTAATGAATGTATTCAGACCCCCTTAAATTGTTCACTCTTTTTAAGAAATCATTTAAATAGATTTTTTTCCTCATGAATGTACACACAGCACCACATATTGCCTAAAAAACACAGCGTTGTTGACATGTTTGCAGATTTATTAAAAAAGAAAAACTGAAGCCATATATTTAACTCATTCACAACTCATATATTTAACCCAGGTGCTGTTCATTTCTTCTGATCATCCTTGAGATGGTTCTACACCTTCATTTGAGTCCAGCTCTGTTTGATTATACTGATCGGTCTTGATTAGGAAAGCCACACAACTCTCTTCTGTATATAACAGCTTACAAAGCATGTTAGAGCAAATGAGAATCATGAAGTCAAAGAAACTGCCTGAAAAGCAAAAATTCTGCTGCACTTAAGGTTCCTAAGAGTGCAGTGGCCTCCATAATCCTTAAATGGGAGACATTTGAGACGATCAGAACCCTTCCAAGAGCTGGCCGAGTGATCGGGGGAGAAGAGCCTTGGTGAGAACGTTAAAGAAGAACCTGAAGGTCACTGTGGCTGAGCTCCAGAGATGCAGTCAGGAGATGGGAGATTGTAGTCAACAATCACTGCAGCCCTCCACCAATCAGTGTTTTATGGCAGAGTGGCTCGACACATGAAAGCCTGCATGGAGTTTGCTAAAAAAAAAAACACCTGGAGGACTCAAAGATGGTGAGAAATAAGGTTCTCTGGTCTGATGAGACCAAGATAGAACTTTTTGGCCATAATTCTAAGTGGTATGTTTGTAAAAAAACAGGCACTGCTCATCACCAGTCCAATACAAATCCAACAGTGAAGCATGGTGGTGGCAGCATCATGCTGTGTGTGTGTGTGTGTGTGTGTGTGTGTGTGTGTGTGTGTGTGTGTGTGTGTGTGTGTGTGTGTGTGTGTGTTTTCAGGTGCAGGGATGGAATGACTGGTTGCTATCAAGGAAAAGATGAATGTGGCCAATTACAGGGATATCCTGGACAAAACCTTCTTCGGAGTGCTCAGGACCTTCCAACAAGACAATGATCCTAAGCACACAGCTAAAACAATGAAGTGGCTTCTCAACAACTCTGTGACTGTTCTTTAATGGCCTAGCCAGAGCCCTGACTTAAACCCAATTGAGCATCTCTGGAGAGACCTAAAAATGGCTGTCCACCAACTTTTACCATCCAACCTGACAGAACTAGAATGGATCTGCAAGGAGGAATAGCAGAGGATCCCCAAAACCCAGGTACGAAAAACTTGTTGCATCTTTCCCAAAAAGACTCAAAGCTGTATTACATCAAAAGGGTGCTTCTACTACAGTAAATGCTAAGCAAAGGGTCTGAATACTTAGGACTGTGTAATTTTATTTCAGTTTTTCTTTTTTAATAAATCTGCAAAAATGTTAACAATTCTATGTTAATGGGAATTCTAAAATAATGAGGAAAAAGCTAACTTGAATGATTTTAGCAAATGCTGTAATAAAACAATCAGTAAAAATTAAGGGGGTCTAAATACTTTCCATGCCCACTGTAAATGTTTACTAGAATGTTCTTAAACTATCTATTTTCATTTAAATATAAATAAATATCAATAAAGTCAAAATTTAAGTTTAAATGCTTATCCCATGTCTAAATGGGACCTGTAATTGTGATTTACATGATTTGTTGAGGCAAAGAGATTTGGCTGTGCATTAATACATTTGTTAAATGTTCCCAGTATATTTTATTCAGGTATCTTCTTGCTGTATAAAAGAATATTTACCTGACTTGAGTGCATACTGTACATATTCATGCACAATTATAAAATGTATGCATATCTTTCCATCTCAAAATGTGCATACTGTACATGCCTTGACCAAGATCTGTTGACCCGATTAAGTGTTAATGACTCAATCTTTTATTTCTTGAAAACGAAGTAATAATTTCTTGAAATCAATTTTTTTAAATTATAATTTCTGTATCTCTTACTTGTTCGGTTTTATATAACGTGAGTATTAGCATGCTTGGCACTGCATTTGAGGGCAAAAGATTAGCAGCTCTGCATGCATTCTGACCTGTCCCGCTGTGCTGGTTTAAACCCATATGCTGTATCTCTCAAAGGCTCACTCCAACATGTCAAAACATTGTGTTAGAATTACATGTCGAATGATAGATTAATTCAATGTAAGGCATGCTCTTTGAATGCTAAGTGGGTAAGGATCTAGTTTAAAGCATTAGCAGAGACTGAAGCATAAAACTATACCCTTGATTGTGTTATTTTGACGTTTCTATATTAGGTGCGTCTGCCTTTTGGTCATTTATTCTTCACAGGTTTAAATGATGTTAGCAGAATTAATCATATGTTTAAGAGCTAATGTAATGGAGTTGAAAATTTTTCATAAAAACTGATGAAATGTTCATTCCTGGTACGCCATCTAATCCATCACATCCTGATTGTGTTTGGAGAGCTTCTGCTAGCTCCTGCTTTCAGGTTTGCTAGTGTTGTTGCTTGGAATATTTATTCATTCATTCATTCATTTTCCTTCGGCTTAGTCCGGGGTCATCAGGGGTCGCCACAGCGAAATAAATCGCAAATTTATCCAGCATATGTTTTATGCAGCGGATGCCCTTCCAGTCACAACCCAGCACTGGGAAATACCTAGCACTGGGAAATACCCATAAACTCTCGCACACCTACACTACGGCTAATTTAGCATATTCAATTCACATATAGCACATGTCTTTGAGCTGTGGGGGACACCGCAGCACCTGGAGAAAACCCACATGAACATGCAAACTCCACACAGAAACGCCAACTGACCCAGCTGGGGCTCGAACTAGCGACCTTCTTGCTGTGAGGCAACAGTGCTAACCACTGAGCCACCGTGCCACCCTGCTAGGATTTTTTTATTTATTTAATTATTTTTATTAATCTGTGTGTGCTTTACAAGACAATGATATTCTAAAAATGGAAATGTTTTTCTTTATTTCCGGAAAACCTTGTGTACAGACTGTAATGGATCCATAAAAGTGACTAAAAATGCTGCATTGTGCATGCCAGACCAGTAGGTGGCGATGACTGACTTGTGTTTTGTAGTTTACACAGGGATAATAATAGGCTCGTTTGAGGTGCGCCTCGCCTTGACTGCAATGTAGACGAGAGCAAGCAGTTGCAGTAAGAGGAGGGCTCAAAAAATACATCAGAAGTCGGACACCTCCTGAATTTCGCTGTTTTGCCGCCTGCAAACGTCACCAGCGGTGGAGATCGCGTTTTAAAATTTTTTTATTTTTTTTTATTACGGACGAATGACCTCGTTAAAAAAATACTATGGTGATTTGTAATAAAGTGTTTTTGAACATGTTTTTTTCAGTATTGGGGTACGTTTATAATTGTTGTGAAACCAGAGCAACTATAGAATTTAAATAGGCTATTTGTTATAGTATGGTTCAAAAACACTATTCCTATAAATTACTGTAGTATTTTTTTTAATGTGGGAGTGGATGCAATTGAAATATCACTGTTTTTACAAAAAGATGGTCATAATCACAGAAGATGAACAGCTCATTACTTAAAAGGGTGTATTTAAAATATAAAGCTGTATATTCAACAGTGGTAAATGTTAAAGGAATGTCAAAATAAACAGCATACAGCAAGAAAGCTTTCAAGAAATCTCGTTTGGCTACATTATAAATTAAGTAGCTATAGCAAGATGCTTTTGACTGACAAGTCGTGACAAATATTTGTTTGTTTATTTGTTTTGCTAGGAATGTCCCTAGAATTTGGCATTTTATTGAACACGTGGTCCATTTCTATAGTCATTTTAGACTTTCAATAGAGGGCATTAGAAGGTATAAAGGGAAATACAACTGAAGACAAAACTATTAGCCCTCTTGTGAAGTTTAAAGAAATGGTATTGCATCAAATATGTGAAAGTGTTGTTTAACAGATTTTGTTTTCAACAGTTTTATAAACTAATTTCTACTGACTAATTTCTCTAGTTTTGCCATGATGACTATATTATATTATATATTTTACATAATATTTTACTAGTTTTTTTGCAAGATACTAGTATTCAGCCTAAAGTGAAATTTAAAGAGTTAATTATAGGTTAATTATGTTAAAGAAAAAGGAGGAAAGCCATTGGACAACAGTGGTTTGTTCTGTAGACATAAAGAAATTCGAAAGGGGCTAAATATATTGACATGCTTATTAGGCCTATATAAACAGCTTTTACTCCAGCCAGACTAAAATAAACAGCCCAAGACTTTCTCCAGAATAAAAGGCTGTAGGAAATACTGGGAAAATGTTTTTGGTCTATTAAACAACTTTTGACTTCGTGTGTGTGTGTGTGTGTGTGTGTGTGTGTGTGTGTGTGTGTGTGTGTGTGTGTGTGTGTGTGTGTGTTTTACTACACCCCTTTCACTTATATGAAACCACACAAAGATAAGGCATAATGGGAAAACGGTCTGATTACCTTTGTATGTATGCATGTATTGGATTGACTTTCATGGAATAACGTTGCATAAAAATGATACAAAAAAGTGAAAATGACAACAAACAGGACTTTAACTAAGAGATAAATAAAATACAGCACATGCACATCCTAATGATTTATTTGAAACATTTAGTTATATTAGATAGGTCACGTTATGTTTTAACAAAGGTGTGTTTTGTTTTTGTTTGCATGTAAATCTAAATAAATTACCATATGTAATGCTCTTTATGACTTTTTTTTTAATTATCTATGGAAATACAGAAAAGGTATACAACAAAGCCAGGATAAACCTTAGTAAAAACAAGATGGAGAATAACGTGCCATTTGTCAGTCTCCTCCAATAAGCATTCAGCGGTGTCGTCAGCCAGCCGTTTCCCATCATGCTTTTTGTGAGCACAGTCTTGGTTTATGACGTGATATGAAACGTCCTCATAGTTGTAAAACATCAAAACTGAAACCTAAAAACAACAGCAGAGCTTCTAGAACTAACATTTTTTTCATATATTACTTTTCTGAAGTTTGTAAAAGTACATTTTAGCTAAATAATTTGATTGTTTTATACTACTAGCAACATTTAGCAATTAACTATTAAGCAATTATAAATGTTTGCTAGATTGTTCTTAAACTGTCTAGCTATGTTTGTTTATCTTAAATATTAATAAATAACCATTTCTTTTTCAACAAATGAGACATTTTTCTTTGTGTTTGATTTGGTTCATGTGATTCATATTTTGCGCCTCTGAATATCCATTAAGGGAGCATAGTGTGCATCCAATGAGTATGTTTACATGGACACCAGTAATCTGATTTTAATATGATTAAGACAATACTCTGATTTAAGAATTTACCATTTAAAAAAAAAAGCTGTTTCCGTGTCATTAATTTGATTAAGGTCATTGATCTTGAATTGAACTAAACAGAAATCTAATTAAGCCATGGACTGTGTCGATTTGAGTCGCATTATTGCAATAGTGCAGTACAGACCGAGATTATAATAGTTTTGGATTTTTCATTAGTTTTTTATTTTGTTTTGACTTTTTTATTTGTTTTCAAATTCAATTAGTTTTTGGAGGTATTTACTAGTTTTTATTAGTTTCTATATTTTGAAATTGTTTTAGTTTTGTTTTTATTAGGTTTTAGCATTAGTTTTTTCTAAATAAGGATATTGTGACAATCCTCCCATGTTTAGACTCAACATATCAAAAATGTGTAGTCAGCAATCATAATTTCATTCAGTTAAAACATCACTATGATCTGAAAAATTTCCTACAATTAAGTTTTGAAACCCAACTGAAGCATGATTCACTTATTTAAACTCCATTACGACTTTCTGTTATGAAATAAACGTATGTTTTGCTCTGCCAGATCCTCTCATTTAAGCCCTCGGTTTACCCGCGCTGCAGTTGTTCAAGTTTAGTTCAGTAACAGCAGGTTGTCATGTGGTGTTTGTGTTCAGTTTACCTGCTGAATCACGCAAGGTAACCTGATGGTAACGAACTTCACTGAGAAAAGACAAAGTCCGCCATTCTCCAGTTCTCGTATCAGCTCTCTCGACAAAAATGCTTGCTGCAAACCAACATCTTTGCTGTATCGACCCGGACAGCATCGCAGGTAAAAACATGCAACAAACCCTGTGGATCATGGAAACAAACACATACGACCCGTGACTCACCCAGTCACTTTTGGGTCTCCCAGCATGGCAGGTCTGCTTTACCTTCAAAAGGCATATGCGCTCATGAATAATTAAGAAGCAGGCTCTTCTCATAGGATAAGAAAACTCCGCTATGAATATTAATGAGAAACCAACGCCTCATCACTCCACTTGCAGTTTTGTGCTACGTCACCGATTTTGATCCTGCGCCAAAAATTATTTTAAACCTGGAAGCTGAAATTAGCTGACAAAAGCTCAAAATTATCTAGTTTTCCCCACAATTAAAGCTCACAGGTGCTAACATTGTTTTAACTGATGCTCAACACACACAAATCTGTTAAAATCTCAAAAAAAGTACTCCAGGGTTTCTTGAACCTTTAAGGAGATCCCCTCATAATCCCTGAATAAAAGAGTTCCCAAAGTAACACATCACTTACCAGCAAAAGTAACTAGGTACTGCAACTAGTTACTTTATTGGGGAGTAACTTAATATTGTAATCCATTACTTTCAAAAGTAGGCGACGCGGTGGCGCAGTGGGTAGCACGATCGCCTCACAGCAAAAAGGTCGCTGGTTCGAGCCTCGGCTGGGTCAGTTGGCATTTCTGTGTGGAATTTGCATGTTCTTCCTGTGTTCACGTGGGTTTCCTCTGGGTGTTCCGGTTTCCCCCACAGTCCAAAGATGTGGTATAGGTGAATTGGGTATGCTAACATTGACCATAGTGTATGTGTGTGAATGAGTGTGTATGGATCTATCCCAATAATGGGTTGCAGCTGGAAGGGCATCCACTGCATAAAACATATGCTGGATAAGTTGGCAGTTCATTCCGCTGTGGCAACCCCTCATTTAGTAAAGGGATTAAGCCGAAAAGAAAATGAATGAATTCCTTTCAAAAGTATAACTTTCCCCAACACCATTAACATGTTTTTGTAATCTTATAATTTCAAGAGTTTTTATATGCATCATATTTCATCTTTTGAATTACGCTGCCATAATCAGATGTTTATTCAATTTAATTCATGTTTATTTCTATAGGGCTTTTATATTGTAGATTGTGTCAAAGCAGCTTAACATAGAAGTTCTAGTAAATTTAAACTGTATCAGTCCAGTTTTCAGAGTTGTTTAGGAAATTCCTGTGGAGATATTTGGGATTTTTAACCAAAATCAAGAGGATCTTTTACCTCAGGGGTTGCTTTAGCCATGTTGTACCCTTTGTCTCTGCTGTACAGGTTCATTTCAGTTTAGGATTAAAGTGTCAAAAATGATTGCGTTTTGCTGAAAGCACTGCTTTCAGGTGACAGCCGGGAAATAGTTTTTTACAGCCGTCCTATGGTGAGACATGATTAAAATTATGTTCTAGACACTTTAACCCCTTGCTTCATCCTGCAGTGTATTTTTAATATACAGTTGAACTCAGAATTATTAGCTCCCCTGAATTATTCGCCCCCCTGTTAAATTTTTTTCCCCAATTTCTGTTTAATGGACAGAAGATTTTTTCAACACATTTCTAAACATAATAGTTTTAATAACTAATTTCTAATAACTGATTTATTTTATCTTTGCCATGATGACAGTACATAATATTTGACTAGATATTTTTCAAGACACTTCTATACAGCTTAAAGTGACATTTAAAGGCTTAACTAGGTTAATTAGGTTAACTAGGCAGGTTAGGGTAATTAGGCAAGTTATTGTATAAAGATGGTTTGTTCTGTGGACTATTGAAAAAAAATATAGCCTAAAGGGGCTAATAATTTTGTCCCTAAAATGTTTTTAAAAAAATTAAAAACTGCTTTTATTCTAGCCAAAATAAAACAAATAAGACTTTCTCCAGAAGAAAAAAATATTATCAGACATACTGTGAAAAATTCCTTGCTCTGTTAAATATTATTTGGGAGATATTTAAAAAAATCAAATCAAATCAAAGGGGGGTTAATAATTCTGACTTCAACTGTTTATGTCTTTTAAACCTGAACTTATCATGATAAAAATATACTATGCATATATCGTATCTTGTGGTGTGAACTCGAAGTAGGGTGATGGTTAAGGGGTTAAGACATTTACCATGAGGAGCAAAAGGTACACAATTATGTAAGAGGTTATGTGTCTTTTAGACAAGCTTTCAGTGATGCAGAATTGTCTTTGTTTTTCAAATAGCAATAAACAGTCATGCCCTTGTATAAACTAATTGGTCTCAAAGTTGCCGTGTCAAATGTAGCTCATGTGTTATTTCATTCAGAACACAATGATTCAACAGTTGCTGAATCAGAGCAGATCTAAACAATTTTCCCTGTTAAGAGAATGACATTATGAATAATGTTATGAAAAGCATTCTTCAAAAAGTACAACTTAATGTTAAATATAACCCATGAACATAGCTGAGATTTTTTAGCTGAAAATGAAGTTCACAGAAAGGAAAAGCTTTCTAGTCCTCTATCACATGTCTTTCTTATGTTGAACACAAAATAATAATTAAAAATAAATAAATAATGGGATCGTTCACCCAAGAAGGAAAATTCTACCACCATTTACTCACCCGTGATTTGTTCCAAACCAGTTTTATTTTTGTTTTTGTTTGCTATGTTAAACAAAAAACAAGATTTGTTGAAATTTGTAACCATTAACTTGAAACCAAATAGTTCCCTGTGTACTTTTTTTGGTATCTGAAAAAAGTTTCCTTGCACACATTCTTCAAAATATCTTTTCAAATTTCAGCATAAAAATAATAATAGTGATATTTAATTTTTTTTTTTTCTCTTCAAGAGGAAAATTTTGTAGTTTGGTTACCTCTACTGTATAGATATAAACAACACAATATAAATCATATATTTCACAGATGAAAGAAAATGAAGATCATGATTTGAACACAAAGGTGAGTAAGTGCTTACAGAAATGTCGCTTTAAGTAACGGTAAACTCTCAATAAAAATTTGTTGATTTTTAGGTAAAGCTTTTTATTTGGCTTTACTCCTAACTAGCAGATGTCCCCAGTGTGCTTCTAAATCATCTGACCAGTGAATCTTAATCTTTATTTTATTTATAAATCTAATCAAATAAATTTAGTTATCATATTCTGTGTAGTTTGCAGCTTTAAATTGGGCAAGCCCTTTATATTTCAATGGATTCTGACTGGTTGTCAGTGTTTCATTATTTATTAGCTGAGAAAAAAATGTTCTAAAAATGATCCCAACATTATTGTTCCTTTACATCTGTCACAATGATAGACAGACGATGAACAACTGGAGTGTGGATCCACATGCAGGTTTATTTAAAGGGATGGTCAGGCAAGCAAAGATCAATACAGGAGCAAACAGAGTTGTGAGGGGAATCCAGAATCGAAGTCAATGTAGTAGGCAGATGGTCGCAAGGATGGCAGCAGACATGGAGAAACAACTAAACGAGGCTAGGGTCAACACATGGCAGGAACAAAAACAAGGAAACGCTTAGAATTGGAACTGTGAACAGATAACAAGACTCGGCAATGGAGTGAGTGTGTGTGCTGCTTATGTACTGTGTGTAATCAGTCTTTGACAAGCCTCCGGTGGTGTGTGTGCAATCAGTCAGGATGAGGAACGTGTGTGTGATTGGAGTGCATGTATGGAGTTGTAGTTCATATAATGGTGGATTTGTAGTCCATGGGTGTTTGTGCAAGTAAACCAGCGATCTAAGGGGAGAAGATCGCTGGTGATCGTGACAACATCTTTATTTTTATAGCTGTGGTCTCACACGCGTGTACGCATGTGAGTTCGCTTTTTCAAATTTGTTCTTTATTTTTGGTGAATTTGCTGTGTTCTAAATGAGCACCCGCATACACAAGGTTAGTAACTTGCATCCAAACTAGCTCCATATAAGGGCTTTCTGCAAAGCAGCAAAATTATAAGAAGACAAATATAAATAAAGAAGAGATAATTAATGCACCAAAAAAAGCAAAGATAAAGAGCTGTGGAACATGCTTTCAGTTTTGAAAACATGCAACACACTGCCTTTTTCTGTCCAAAAGACCACATGCTGCACATTTTATAATGCTATAGGTAGGTCCACACGAAATCTGCGCATGCAGAAATCTGAAGATTTGCGCAGATTTTTAGCCCATCATTGAATCTATTTATTTACTGTGTAAATGTGTGTAAATTTATATTTATTCAGGTTTTTGTTTATTAATCTTCATAGTAACAGTAATATTATTGACTAATATAAAATTGTTCATATGATTTATTTACAATACAGTTTGTAAAGTCATATTTTCTGTCTTTTAGTAGACATATTATATGAGAGACTTGCTTTATTTACCAAATAAGTGGATCTAATTGGATTTGCATTGTAAACCTTAAATAAAAGTAAATAATATATTATTTATTACTTTATGGCCCAGTTTCACAAACAGTGCTTAGCTTAAGCCAGGACTAGGCCTTAGATAAATAAGGCTAATTAAGCCACATTTATAAAATGGCCTTAGAAAAATATATTACTGGTGTGCACCTGGAGACAAAAAAATGACATTGACGTATTTTAAGACATCTCACTGAAAGTTATTTTGAGTTGAGACAGCTCAAACATGCAATTTAATCTTGACTAGCCTTAAACCTTGTTTGTGAAACCGGGGGTATATATTAAGTTTTTAGTTATGATACTCCCAAAATCATTCCGCATAAATCCACAATTTTTTTTTTTTTTTAATTATGCGCAGAAATAACAAAAAATGTCCGCAGATTCTGTCTGGCCCTAGCTATAGGGAACCACATTGTATCAACGGTCTTGTAGCTCAGGCGCTACTTTCTGCACTTAACTTTTTCCAAATGCAGGCACACGGAGCACTCCGTCAAAATGAGAGATGCACAGCAGGGGAATGCACACGAAGCACATAAACCGCGCAAAACACCTGATGCCAATAGAAAAACATTTTAAAGGTGCCCTATAAAGAAAGGGTATACCAAGGGTATATCATCTGGGTATACTAAGGCATATTAGAATAATAAGAGATCAGTATATGGAAATGGACTTACCATGAGCTTCAGTCACCAGTTTCTTCGTTCTCATGTAAATTCCACAAGTGTAAAACCCTAGACAATGGGCCAATCAGAAAACAAAACAAACTGTGATGAGACTCATGGGCCATGGTCTCATCATTTGCATGTATGCCTACTTTAGGTCGTTCATCCGGACTTGATGAGCAGCCACGTCATCAAGAAAACTCATGCAGCTCTGAGATCAGTAATACGCATGCTTCAAGCTGCAATTGATTAAGCCAAATGTTTTCTAGTGAGACAATAATGTTCAGTTTTCTCCCTTAATTTTAAGCATATACATATATATATATATATATATATATATATATATATATATATATATATATATATATATATATATATATATATATATATATACATACTGTAGCTTACTTTGTATGTGGTACTCTTATATTGAAAACGCAAGCACCAAATTGTTTATTATGCTTTACTGGCTGTAAGAGACAGTTCAAACTCTGTAAATCTCGCATTTTGCGTCCTGATGAGATTATACATTTACTCCGCTCCATTCCAAAGAGGCATAAGGTATGTTTAATTGCATCTTTTGTTAATTTATTGTGAACTTTGATGCGTATGTTTCAACAAACATGTAAGTTAGACCGGTGAATCGTGTCAAATCACTCAGCTCATCTGTCATCTGTTAATGTGAGAGTGGTCTGGATGCAGTGCAATCTGAGCTGCATCCAGTGCTTTTCAATGTGCTCACCTAACCCCATCCCTAACCCTACAGTGACGTCACTAGCTCAATTGAGTGCATTATGTCTGACATTGCATTAGATATGCAGTCTCAGCTAGCATTATCAAGGCTGCATCCAGATACTATTGGTTAATACAGATGATATTAAGTTCTGGCTATGTTTTCTTTGATTATAATAGCTTAAAATACAACACGATTTATCTCTATTATATTTTAGCCTTTATCCACAAGAGTTCTGGTAAGCAAAATAGGCTAACGTTTCTCTGAAGGGTTTATATTTGTACATCATGCTGTGCGTGTGTGTCTGTAGAAGCGGCACGTCAGAAGCGGAGCTCATTAATAGTCATGACACGAACCATATATGGTCAATTATGTACCATCTGATTCTTGGGGTATTTTATGGAGTAGTAAATGAGCTTATAACCCCCTTTCTGGAGATTTTTTTTTAACTTACCTTAGCGAAAAACCTACTATGTAGATATTAGATAACAGTTTACCTTATTAAACCAATGCAGTATATGGCACCTTTAAAAAGACTGCCCCACGCCGAGGCAAAAAAATAATATTTTATATTAGGATAGAGAAGGCGATTGTTGTTTGTAATTATCTTTACACTGTAAAAAAAATATTCTTGCTGCCTTAAATTTTTTAGTTGAATCAGATTAACTTTTCTCAACTTATCTCAACTTGCATCAATCAAACTGACTACAAATATTAAGTTAAACTTTGCATAACTTTTAAATGTAGTTGAAATCTGATTAACTTGTATGTTAAACAAGTGTGCCGCACTCCTTCTTTTGAGTAATGGTCCTGGCTGTTAGACCCCCCACCAACCCTATGATAAAATGAGTTGTTCAGCAGAAAACTATACTCTCTGACCTACAGGATCTGATAGATCACTGTTTATTTGATTAAATGTGGGCTTTTGTTTGCTGATACACGCTGAACGTTATCATGTCAGGGAAAACAGGTGATTGTTATAGCAGTAATTCTCTTTATGGGTCTGAAATAATAATTAGGAAGACAAAACTAATGTTAGCCTATCTCCGCATCGATCTCCTGTAATGTTGTTTGAACTTGATTCAAAGAGTCTCTCTGACATTTTGAATTTCGGCATGTTATCGAGTTAATCTTCTGAATTAACTGTTTTAAAAATATTACACATTCTAAAAAGAAAATCTTCTGCTGTAAATGTTATTTTATTTATATACTTTTTCTTTTTCTTTTTTACTCGTATTAAACATTAAAATGAATGTAAATTCCTCTTTGCAAGATATAATTAAGGCATCGAATTAATCAACTGAAAACTGAGGCAAATAAGAATAATAAACAATATACAAGTGATATTGCAGCACCTGATAGACATACTCCAAAGATTATTGTACAAATTAATAAGGATTATTTTATATAGTGCACTGTAAAAAATAAATCCGTAAAATTTACGGTAAAAGACCGGCATCTGTGGTTGCCAGTAATTAACCGTAAAAAATACGGTACAAACCGTAAAATTAATTTTTCATTTTTACAGTAAACTACCGTATTTTATTAATTTATAGAGGTAATATGTCTGTATTTTAAATTAGCAACATCTACACATCTTTTGTTACACAGATATAACACAGCCATATGCAGGTGGTGATGAGAAAGTTCATACATAACGAACCAATGAATCACAAACAACTTTTTCCACAATCAGAAAAGTGTATCAGTGTCAAGAAGGTGCTCGGTGTCATTCACACAGCTACTAAACACCAGTATGGTATTAAAAGTCATGAAATAAACATTGTTTATCAACATTAGATGTAACATAACTCACTAATATACATTACTGATGGGAAAACAACTAAAAAGATCCATAGTAATGTCAACAAAAAGCATAAAAAGTGATGTGCCATGCAGGGAATTCTGGGAAAGTCAATTTACGGTTATTCGCTGTATATATTAATGAAACATACTGTTAACCAGGTTACAGATTTGTACTGTAGCATTTTTACAGTTTTTTTTTTACCGTTGAAATCACGACCATTTTTTACAGTGTGCTGGGAGATGCAAGTATCCTGTGGGATATTTAAAAAAAATATATATACTGTAGCTGTATCTTTTGCTAATATAAACGCACGATTTTTGCCTCGTGGCAAATTATATTTTGACCTGATCCATGATATTTTGGGTCCTGTTGATTTGTTAACTAAAAATAAAAACCTTTCTAAAAATTGTTTGTGTTGTTTATATTGTTATTTTTCATATTTTACAAATGTTATTTCTACCCCTATGAAGATAATAAATACCAACAACCCTTTATAAGAGAAACATTTTTTTTGTACTCATAACTTAGTCTAACTTAGGCTAGAGTGTATGAAAGATCATTTATTTTACAGTCTTTTAAAAAACTTGGATCTCACAGTTTTTAACACATCGTTACGTGTTTTAAATGTAAGTGTTTATATTTATTTAGGAAGCATACAGGCGGTCAAATGAGAAGTTCGGGGGGAGTGGTTGATTTTATGTACAAGCGTTTGGTTGGAAGCTTGACCGCAAAATTTTACCGCATGACTTTGGGGGAAACCAGAGCACCCAGAGGAAACCTATGTGAACACAGGGAAAACATGCTAAGGCAACATAATTTTTTTTTTTTGGTCTTGACTTTTTGACATTACATTTTTTACAGTGTATCTTAATAGTTATGATAGCTTGGTGTGAACGGATGCTTTGTGCATTCCTGTGCCTTAATAATGTATTACTGTCCTTGTGAAGTGAATTCACTGATGGAATCACCTACACAGTTAAATGAGCCGCACTTCTAGTCACCTCCCCCTCACTTTTATGTAAAGTGCAGCGTGTGTTCCAGCCACCTACACTGAGCATGTTAGCAGCAAACCCATAGGGATAGAAACAAACCGCTCCACATCACACGGCATCATGGCTTTGATGCATTGAGCTCGAGTTCCACAGTTTGCAGGTTTGATCCACTTCATCCGATGTTATAAATGTTACATTGTAGGGGAAACTCACAACTTCAATCAATTTGATTGAAATGAGGATGCTGCAGTGCATTTGTGCTGCGCTTCCACTGCGAGTGGATTTGTTATGGGATGCGCATCTCTTAACTTAATTTCTGAACAGGCGGGCTACGAGACATGTAATAAACCCAAACACCATTTCAACCTACACACTGAAATCTGCTGCCTGTGATACTGAACAAACTAACCTGCATTCACATGTATTATTCACCCACACCTGAAGTCATTGATACACCCTGAGATACAGAAATGTATACAGAAAATGTCACATTTCAGCGCTTGTGTTCATTTGAAATTCATGAGAAGGCCTGGTTGACTGATTGTTCAGAATATGGAAGTGCTTTGCCACACCGGCAAGATCATGAATCGCACATTAAGCCTCCTTTTCACTCGTTTCAGAAACACTCTGAATGGCATTTCCCAGACATTTGGTGCTAACGTTAATTAGACAGTAATTTGTTTTGCAAAACCCCCCTAAGGTTATGATTGTTAAGCAGGGAATATTCACAAGTTTGAGAACGTCAGTGTTTAAAGAGTGTATTCATTATGGTTTACATAACATATTTTACTCCTCAATTAGCCTTTCATCTGGAGACAAATTAAAATAAATGGATATACTGACAATTTAATATGACGTTCCAAACCTATATGAGGCTCTTTCCACTGTAACCTCAAAGGAGACATACACTGAAAAAAAAATCATTGGATTTACTAAATTCTTTTAAGGTAAGGGGTTGCAAACAATTGATATGGGAATTAAACAAATTAAGTTAAACATTACTATATTTAAATTGTTTGTTTAAATTCAGCTAATGTATTTTTTTTTTTCAGTGTACTGACATATTTACAATACTTTGACTGATGTCAAACCAATTCCCATGCACATGGATCCACAAAAACAACTGTTATTGATAACAAGCACTCAAAAAATGTTTGCTGTTTGTTCAAACTACTTTTTTAAAATGAACTGAAACAATACAATGCTGCATCACGGTGGCACAGTGGGTTGCTGGTTCGAGTCTCGGCTGGGGCATTTCTGTGTGGAGTTTGCATGTTCTCCCTGAGTTCGATTGGGTTTCCTCCGGGTGCTCTGGTTTCCCCCACAGTCCAAAGACATACGCTATAGGTGAATTGGGTAAGCTAAATTGTCCGTAGTGTATGCGTGTGAATGAGTGTGTATGGATGTTTCTCAGTGATGGGTTGCAGCTGGAAGAGCAACCGCTGCGTAAAACATAGGTAGCACTTTATTTTGATAGTCGATTTGAGTATTAGTAGAATGTCTGCTTGTTATCTGCTCATACTGCTGCTAAACAGACATTTAACTGACTATAAGAAACTTTGCAAGTACATGTCAATTTACAATAACCCGAAGCCTAACCCCAACCTAACAGTCTACTTATAATCTAATGATAATTACTTGGCCTGTAAATGCAATGCAACTTAATTTCACAAACGGACCATAAAAATAAAGTCTGACCAAAACATATGCTGGATAAGTTGGCGGTTCATTCCGCTGTGGTGACCCCGGATTAATAAAGGGACTAAGCCGAAAAGAAATGAATGATTGAATGAATACATTAATACATTTTTACTGTGAGTTATTTCGTCACCTTGTAGAATTTTTTTGGTTCTATCTGACATTTTTTTGTCAAAATTGAGTTATTGACATTCTTATTAAATGACAACTTATAAAAAAAAAAAACCACAATGTAAATAAGTTGTTTACATTTTAAGACTTTTCATTTAAAAAACAAATAAGGTTTTATATACAAAGTTGAACTCTGGCTTGGTTCTATAAGGTTCTTTCTGTGAGCCAATCAGCATTTTAAACGCACGCACAAGGACCAATCATGATCAGCTTTCTTTGTAATTTCGCCGGACTGCTCCATTGTAAGCAGGAAAAACCAGAAGGAAACACAAACTCCGAGTCGACTAAATAATGCCGCACCACATAAAATTGAGAAGAAACCTGAAACTGAAAAGATGTGTGTAAATGTAGTGATTTAGAAGCATTTTTTGACACGGAGATGAAATGTTAAATTTTATATTGTGTACACGGTTAATAAACGGTTATTTAAAAAAATGTTATATATTAAATGTGAAATATTTTTATTTGTGTATACAGTTGAAGTCAGAATTATTAGCCTCCTTGTTTAATTTTTTCTCAATTTCTGTTTAACAGAGTTTTGTTTTTTTGTTTTTTTTTGTTTAAAATGTTTTTTTTTTTTTTTTTTCAACACATTTCTAAACATAATAGTTTTAATAACTCATTTCTAATAACTGATTTATTTTATCTTTGCCATGATGACAGTACATAATATTTGACTAGATATTTTTCTAGACACTTCTATACAGCTTAAAGTGACATGGCTAGCTCTCTGCAACTCTAACATGGTCGCCCACTGAAGTTAAGCAGGGCTGCGCCCGGTCAGTACCTGGATGGGAGACCACATGGGAAAGCTAGGTTGCTGCCGGAAGTGGTGTTAGTGAGACCAGCAGGGGTCCTAATGCCCCAGTACAGTAATGGTGACTATATACTGCTCAGTAAGCGCTGTCTTTCGGATGGCCTCCTAACCATCCCCAGATCATAATTGGCTTAATCAGTCTGTCTCCTCTCCACCAATCAGCTGGTGTGCGGTCTGGCGCAAAATGGCTGCCGTCGCGTCATCCAGGTGGATGCTGCACACTGGTGGTGGATGAGGAGATTCCCCCCTATAAAGTGCTTTGAGTGCCCAGAAAAGCACTGTATAAATGTAAGGAATTATTATTATTTAAAAGCTTAACTAGGTTAATTAGGTTAAATAGGCAGGTTAGGGTAATTAGGCAAGTTATTGTATAACGATGGTTTGTTCTTTAGACAGTCGAAAAAAATAGCTTAAAGGGGCTAATAATTTTGTTCTAAAAATGTTTTTAAAATTTTTTTAAACTGTTTTTATTCTAGCCGAAATAAAACAATTTCTTTCTCCAGAAGAAAAAAAAAAATATTATCAGACATACTGTGAAAATTTCCTTGCTTTGTTAAACATAATTTGGAAAATATTTAAAAAAGAAAAAATATCAAAAGGGGGCTAATAACTCTGACTTCAGCTGTATATAGTCAGTGAAAAAAGTTTCAGTGTTTGTTAAACTCATTTGCTCATTGTCTGTTTTCTTTCAAAGTCTTTAAATTTAATATTAAGCCTTGAAGAGCAAATATTTAATTTAATTCATGGGACAGTAAACATAATTCAATAGTTCATATAAAGCATACAATTCAATAAATATCACCATATTAATTACAAAAAATCAACAGCTGCACTGGATGAAATATTTAGCACAGCCTTATATGCTTAATTTGAACAAGAAAAAAATATTCATCCTAAAACATTAAATAAATGTTATAGAAAGCACACATTTAACTCTCTCAAGCATCAACATATTGTTAACACCAATCATTTAAAAAAAAAAAAAATTATTTCTTGATGAGTAACGCTTCAATTAATGATTTGCCAGATAGAACCTTATAATTCCAAGCGGAAAATGACTTTTTAGAATGAGAAGGTTCTATCTGCATTTGCCCTGTTTTTTTTTTTTTTTACCCTAATTTACAAATTTAAGAGAACTTTGATAATTTACATTTAGAGTACATTTAGGGTCTCTTGTTATGTTAATGTATAAAAGAGAACTGTTACACACATCTTGTTTGCTATATGGAATGCTCAATATCTCAAAATAATTTAGAACACCGATAGAACCTTATAATTCCAAGGTGACCCTTTGTCTGTAGACTGACACTCACACAATCGATTTGTGTTGGGACAACGTGAAAGAATTAAGTTAACTTTATTTTTAAGTTGTCCCAACGGAATCTGAAAAACTCTTTCCGGTTATTTTAAATAAGTAGTTTGAACAAACAGCAAACATAATTTTTTTGAGTGTACGTAATATTTAGGTGCATGTTGTCATCATTGTTTAATCACATTTTGGCCACAGGTTTACAGATAGATGATCAAAAATCGCAAATCTTGACAACTGTATTCAAAGGTTTGCACTTTTAATAGCCTCCAAATTAAATAAAACAAGTGTCTCTTTTCAAGATCAGAGGCAGATTGGAGTTTTACTTACCCAAAAAAATGTGGTGATGAAATGATTGGTTCACAGATTTAACCAATAAAATTTTAGGCTTACATGTTTGGAAATGTGGAGGGAAAATCCAATGTTACACAAACAGACTTGTGGATGTTTTTCATTGTACGGGATGTGATTTTTATATTTATATATTTTTTTGTTAAAATGTGTTAAAATTATGAGATAAACACCCTCAATACAATCAGCCATTAGAATCTTTACACCTGATCACTTTTTTACGTATAGCTATCTGATCAAGGGTGCCCTTCCCAAACAACGATGTAACTCGCGGCAGAATGATCATAGTACAATGTATCATTTGGGAAAAGAACAATGTAGTGACGAGTGTTTCCCAAAACCGTAGTTGCTTTGTCGCAGATTCTTTGTTTGAACCACGTTAGTTATAATGTAAAATGTCCATAATGATGCTCTAAACAGGGTGGAGTAACAACTTGTAACTCTAGTTTGGAAAAAGTCAAGAAAGTGGGCGTGTCCAGCTCTGTTTAGGTGGGAGTGTCGGAGGAGGGAACGAGAGAAGGATTTGCAAATATGGGAGTTTCCGTTTGGGCACGCAGACTCAGGGGAGAAAGACAGTGACTGTGTTTACATGGACATCAGTAATCAAATTACTTGCCAAATTCTTAATTTGTCGACTTTAACTGCAGTTTGGCACTTTAACTTTTTATTCAGGAATATTTCCTGCACGTTGCCCGTGACAAACGAGATATTGAAAGCAAGGAACTGCTGGAAGATTTGAGTTTTAATGGAATGTTTGATACCGCACGGCGAATGGGAGAAAAAAATCCTCCGCATTTCTCGGTAAGATGCACTCTGTAGGTAGTGTCAGAAAGCCGTGTGTGTCTAGACTATCCTGTCAAAAAATGCGGCGTAAATTCTACGCGACGGTCAATATTTGATTGCTGTGTTTACATTCGAAGAGCAGCATTTACAGCGGATCTTTCAGTCTATAATATTGTACTATAATATTGCAGTGATGGTAACATACTGTAAACTTAGTAACTAAATCATTTTGGCTATGGTATGTCTTTAAAAACTGAAAGAGCACTGCTGACGATACGAACTAACTTTGCTATCTGAATGAACAAAGGGCACTGATCACACACATACCAAATCTGTAGAGACAGGACAATCACACTGGAATTGTGTCTTTCTTTAAAAGGAGACGAGCGGCAAATCCGGATTTCATCATTTCTAGATGCGAAAAGTTCTCGGGTAAAAAATGTTCCTTACAAACGCATTCTGTCGCGTGCACTGTATTCCACATATGAGTCCAGCAGCACTCTCACAGCGGGAAATTGAAAACAAAATCTTCGTTGCAGCACATGAATAAACACAGCACACTAATAAATGCAACACCGACGACCCGTGTCTCCAAATTCTTGTTTTCACTTGTTTTGGCAACACAACGTGGCGTCTCTCTCTCGTCTGAACACTGTAACTGGTAAAACCTCTCCGAAGCTATCATGCATATTAATGAAGTTGCACTGCATACACAATAGAGCGCGCTGATTGGTTTGAACAAAGTCTTTCTCATGAATTAATGCCGCACCCTCAGAGACGTCACGATGTACTCGCAGGTTCAGACAGCCACTCTCCACGCTGGATTTACACGCAAGTATCTTATGACCGTGACGCAGCTTCAAAAATTCGTTTCAAACCGGAAGAACGAATTTGCTCAAAATAACGCAAAAACAACCTATTTTCACTTTTTAGTGCAATATAAGTGTCCTAATAGTGTTTATAGCAGCGTGGGACACATATATGACTGTCAACAGCTGTTTTGGTGTTTCGTGACCCTTTAAATAATAGGTTACCTATAGCTTTCGTCATAGCCCCTTATGCCCTATTCATTTAGAACGTTCCAACATTTAAACTTAATATGATTTAATAAACAAAATATTAAAGTCATAACTAGGAATAGAACACAGCCAGGAACTATGCTTCTAACTACAGCTCTAGGAGTGTAGTTGGAAACGTACAAATTTGTGATGCAGTTTGCGAATGTTCATTGGAATGATGGATTTGGGAAACGCCAAATCAATGAACTATGTTTGTAACTACGAAACTTGAGACCTTAGCTGGCTAACGATGGTTTTCGGAAACGAATCCCTGTGTGATATATCTGTACATATATTACATTGACGTAGCTTAGTTAAATGTGCATATAGCACAGGATTTGAAGGTCACATTCATGTGTATTTACAGATTTATATGTATCTTGAAAGCTTCCAACCCCATTCGTTCAAACTGAATGGAAAAGAGCAACCTGGACAATCAGTTCCCACAGCACAGGGGTGAGTAAATGATGACAGAATTCAATTAAGTTTCTCTAAGACATCTGCGCTGTAATATGATCCCCGGATAAGAGACTTTACAAAATTACACCCCAGCTTTAGAATGGCATTATTGCTTTGAGTCTGACTTAAACCTTGCAGCACATCTCCTTTCATGAATGATTTCCCTTGCAGTGAAAAAAAGTTAATACAGCCGTTCACATCATTAAATTTTACGCAATCACGGGCAGACAAACCCGCTATAGGTTTAGGACACTTGATGTAATGATGCACAAACATGTTTCTCTTTTACTTGAAGGATAAATAAACAAAAAAACTTCCCCCATCTCTGAAGCACGTGTTCACGCACATCTTGCTGTGTTGTAATCAGTGCGCACCTGTTCCATTTCGCTCGCCTTCCATTTACTCTAGATTGTGATTTCAGAGGTGTTATGAAAAACCCACAATGTGGCAGCTGAGCGCTTTTCACAGTAAAATGTGTCTATTGTTATGACCCTGAAACACAGACACTGTTTAATGTTGTTCATACTGCAGAACTACTATAGAAGCCTGGTCTTCTTTTCTTTTGCTTGCACTATGTAATGTATAAATGCTCTTCCTTCCTCATCATTGATAAAGAGAAATAATCTCAACACCTTAAAGCAAGCAAAGTTGTTTAATAAGTTACGTTTAAATAGGCAGACAACAGAATGAAACAAACTAACATACTGTACTGAGAAACTTAACATATGCACTGCTGTGCAACAAAGACATACTCTCCTTGGGCCATGACTCAACAATAGTAAATAGATTGTACACTCACGGGCCACTTTATTAGGTACACCTTACTAGTACCGGATTGGACCCTTTTGCCTTCAGAACGGCCATAATCCTTTATGGCATAGATTCAACAAGGAACTGGAAATATTTCTCAGAGATTTCGGTCCATATTGACATGATAGCATCACTCAGTTGGTGCAGATTTGTCAGCTGCGCATCCATGATGCGAATCTCCCTTTCCACCACATCCCAAAGGTGCTCTATTGGATTGAGTTCTGGTGATTTTGGAGGCCAATTGAGTACAGTGAACTTATTGCCATGTTCAAGAAACCAGTCTGAGATGATTCGCGCTTTATGACATGCGATCAGAAGATGGGAACACTGTGAAGATATATGAATGGACATGGTCAACAACAATACTCAGGTAGGCTGTGGTGTTGACATGATGCTCAAATGGCACTAATGGGCCCAAAGTGTGCCAAGAAAATATCCCCCACACCATTACACCACCAACACCAGCCTGAACCGTTGATACAAGGAAGGATGGATCCATGCTTTCATGTTGCTGATGCCAAATTCTGACCCTACCATCCAAATGTCGCAGCAGAAATTGAGACTCATCAGACCAGGCAACGTTTTTCCAATCTTCTATTTGGTGAGCCTGTGCAAATTGTAGCCTCAGTTTCCTGTTCTTAGCTGACAGGAGTGGCACCCGGTGTGGTCTTCTGCTGCTGTAGCCCATCCGACTTGAGGTTCGACATGTTGTGTGTTCAGAGATTCTCTTCTGCATACCTCGGTTGTAACGAGTGGTTATTTGAGTTACTGTCGCCTTTCTATCTGGCCATTCTCTTTTGACCTCTGGCATCAACAAGGCATTTGCGCCCACAGAACTGCCGCTCACTGAATATTTTCTCTTTTTCTGACCATTCTCTATAAACCCTAGAGATGGTTGTGCATGAAAATCTCAGTAGATCAGCATTTTTTGAAATACTCAGACCAGCCCATCTAGCAACAACAACCAAGTCACTTAAATCACCTTTGTTCCCCATTCTGATGCTGTTTTAACTGCAGCAGATTGTCTTGACCATGTATACATGCCCAAATGAGTTGCCGCCATGTGATTGGCTGATTATAAATTTGCGTTAACAAGCAGTTCGACAGGTGTACCTAATACAGTGTTTAAATGAGTGTATATTGAAATATATCAAGGTCTCTGTTGACATCATCACTATAATGCTGAAGTCATAAACTGTAAAACGACACCAAACATGACAAAGTTATATGAAAGAAGGTCACGAGCTGATGAATTGTGCATGGTGAAAAGCACATAGTTATTGTAGGCAAATGGCAGAGATGTGAATTGGAGCTGTGAGGGAGGACCAATCCTGTGCTCGAAATGTCTCAGTAGTCCTTCATTAGCATAGAAGGAATAGCATATAATATTTTCTCAGCTTTTATTGACATTTCAGTAGTTTTAAATAATGTCATGTATAAAAAAATAATATATTGAGAAATAAGGCTGTAGGATAACAGAAAATGCACTGGTTTTTGTACCGTAATATACAACACCAACCCAGACAATGTATAACTTTAATTTGTTAAATATGTTAAGTCACTTTTTCCAAACTTTTCATGGTTAAAAGTTGTTGAAACAAGGATCAAGTTCCCATAATGCAATTCAAAAGCATAAATAAATGGGGAAAAAAATAAATAAAAACATGAATCACAAAATATGGAAAACGGCTAATTTACAGATATCTTTTACAGTCCAGACAAGTCTTAAAGTTAGCATTGGATAGTGTTTGGGAATTTAATCCGATTAATTTAATCTAAATAATAACTGCTAACAGTCATTGTGTTTGTGAAAGGTACTTTCTATAAGTATCAGACAAGAATAGGAAAATAAATGTTGAGTGTCAGTTCAAAAAACATCTCACAAGATGGATAAAAGATAAATCTTCACAGGACAGTAGAAAGAGCATGCCATTTTTATCCATGCTGCTAAGCTAAAGATCTTATTTAGTATAAAAACACATATAGGCCAAATAATT